>VYXD01010221.1:254936-316747 GCA_013397195.1 Hylia prasina
AAAAAAAAAAAAAAAAAAAAGTGTTCAGCAATTCTACAAAATCCAGTTGCTGCTAAATTAAATGAAATCTAACATCATTTATTTTCTTGGTTAAGCATCACTTTTGAATGTTGTCACAGGAACTTTGGCTTCCTTTTACACTTAGCTACTTTGGATTGTCCTACTGATAAAGCTTTATTAAAAAAATCTTGAAACCAAGAAGATAAAAAAAGTCCAATTTATTGCTTCAATTGTTAATTTCACAGTTCAGTGATTATTTCAAAATATACACTGGTTGACTGAGCTACAGCTGTGGCCAAATATTGATTTTTTGGGGGAGGTTTTGTTGTTTTTTTAATGAAAAAATTACGTCACCTAATTCTCTATGATTTTTTCTTTATAATTAATAAAGAAGTAATTTTTCTGCTAAATCAGAAAGGTGACATGAAACTTGGAGTTGAAATATTTTTATTGTTACTAAAGGAGACGGTGAAAGTAATTTTCCTTTTATAAAATATCTGCATTTAGTCTCTGATTGCAATAACTTCTTCCTGGAGGTAGCACATCAAAAGTTCTTTCTGTATTTCCATTTAACTAAATGGAGATGTTCAGTTTAAAAATATTGTTGTTGTTTTTAGTTAACAACAGCTTGTTGCTGTTCTCTTGAGCCTCCCTTTACTGCCTTGATTCAACAAAGTCTGTTGGCAGCTCCTTGTCTTTTAAACACAACACAGAATATTTCTGTCCTCAGCAGGAGTAATGTACAATGTGGACATTCTGTCCAATGTGTAGTGTTAGTTGAAACATTTTGTAAAAACCAAGAAATTTGAAGAATCAAATACATAGAGTATGTGGTAAAATACTTTGTCAGTCCACTGATGTTTCAAAATCTATATAAAGTAGGAATCATACATGTCAATGCAGCTTAAGTGGCTTTTTCGTATTGTATGGATGAACCAAAAGAGCTACTTCAAATATGGAAGCTGTTTTTCAACCCATCATTGAACAACAAGTGGATTTTGAGATCAGGCTGTGTTCCTGTAGCAACTCCTACTGATGAAGTTGAACCATTGAAGTTTTCTGTGTGCTTAATGGCTTCAGTGGAAGAATGTAGACTCTTCTGTGTGTCCTCCTTTAGAGGAGGTTGATGAGATGATATTTTACTTGTAAAATACATATCCCTTTCCCTGAGACCATGGGTTAATATAATCAGTGAAAGCAAACCCGTTGATATTTATAGGACTGCTTAAACACATCTGGCATCTCTTTTCCAGCTGCAACAAATTCTGTTAGATTTTATATTGCTTAAAGGACAAACAACAGATTACTCCAGCTGTGAAGATGTTTGTAGCATCCAATTATGTAGATTTTTATCTCCAAATTATAATGGCCCCAAGAGATAAAAAGTGTTAAAGGGATGAAAATATAGATCAACAAGTTAACAATATTCAAAATAATACTTGGTTCTACAAGTTAACAATATGCATAATAGTACTTAGGACAATTTAATGCCCTCTATATTTCTATCACATGAAAATATCTCACTACTTACTCTCAATGACCTTGATCTTACTGTAGTTAATAATTAAAAAGTATTGTTATCTATGGGACTTCTTTTTTTTTTGTTGGTTGCAAGAATAAATCTGAAGTTTATTAGTTAAATAGCATTAATATAAACTTGGTAACACATTACAAACATAAAGTCAAATTTTCATTGCAGCATTAAAATGACTAGCAGTTTTCCTTTTCTCAAAAGTTCCTTTGTGAAATTGTAGACAACAATGATCCTCCAAGCCAATTTTTAATTTAACAAATATTTCTTCCTATTCACAAGTATTCTCTATTTTGTTAATTTCAGTTACTCCTGTAACTGTTAGTCTTGTTTCTTGTTTCTCCTAGTCCACAAGTTCACTCTTGTGCCCTGTCATCTCTCCTAGGGCTGAAGTCTCTGAAACAAAATTTGGGAAACAACCTGATAATTCCTTATGACCTTATGACTCTAACAATGATAAATAAGGCTCTGGTAATGCCTGAAGTTTTAGCTTTCCAGATTCTGTATTTGTTAAATCCAGATTCTGTACTGCATTAGTATATAACTCTGACCTTCATCTATAGTGTTAACATGTTCTCCTCACAGTTTAGTCAGACAAAACAATCTTTTTCCAGCCCAGAACCAAGGACACTGTTGCAGCTTCAGGCCCAAAAAGTATAAACAGTGAATTGAGGAGAGCAAACTGGGAGGATGGGACTTCATAATCTGCAACTGTAAATGGACAATTAACCCCAATATGTAAATGGACCAGAACTTATAAAACTGTGAAAACATGTGATCCATCTTGGGTGTAGCCTCTTGTACTGCCCAAGGTGTGTCCTTTGATGGCCTTTTTAATAAATACCTGCTCTATTCCTTTAACACTGTCTAGCCTCTGTTCTGGGTAGCCTCCCAAGGCATCGCTGGGACTTTTTGTTCCAGGCTTTAAAGTGTCAACTCAACCATCTAGAGTTTGAAAGTCTGACTATCGTGAAAAATGTGAATCTCATAAAAGGCATCTGGAGGTGTCATTTGGAGAAAAAAGCCATCTTGTTTCTCAAAGCCAATTTTCTAATAAAGCAATGTGGAAGTGGGGGGGTGTATATCAAAATTTAAAATTTTATTTTTTTAAAAAAATGTTTTTCTCAGAAAGCAAACTGTAAAGGTTTGAGGGGAAAAGTTTAAATTTCTGGTTCCAGAAACTGAAGTGTGCCCATTAGCATTTTTTTTACAAGTGTGTTCTTTTCTTCATTACGTTTCACTAAAAATACCCATTCACTGTATGTCTGAATATCAAAGACATTGGAAGCAAGGTTAAATATCCCACCCACTGTTCCGAAAAAATCTGAATGACATGGAGTTGTTGTCTTTTAATTTCTTTCTTCCCAGCTGGAAATGATAAACAAACAGTGCTAAGATTCATAACTGACAAAGAATGAAATTTGGACAGAAACAAATCAATTCTTGTTCTGTTTAAAAGAGTGGCTATTTGGAATAGTGTGAGCCCTCTGTTCTCATCTTCTTAAAGCTCCTAAGCACTTGTAGTAACAAAATGACCTCTACAGAAAAATAGAACCAGCTCTAGATTCTTGAAATGCTATTTCAAGTAGAATAATTTTTATCTTCAGTTTTACTACTTGACAATATAAGAGAAAAAATTAGCAATTCAGTAAATTGAAATCCTTTGACAATTTCTTCTTAGTATAATAAATTAACTCCTTCATAATTATTTATTATTTTAAATTGTCTTCAATGACAAGAAATATGAAAGTATTTCCGATCTGCTGTTCTGTAGAATAATTTCTGTATGTTGTCCTTGTAGAAAATAACTCACATAATTTTAATACATTAGAAAAACATTTAAAATGTTTATTGCTCTGTGCTGCAGTATCATCTAAATTTGTTCCCATGCTAAATTTGTTCAAGTTTCAAAGGGCTAGATTAGAATATATGATTGGAGCTTAATATGGTTGAAGTCACTTTGTTGAGTACTACCAATATATGTCATGTATTTTGTGATTTCTAATGCACTTTCTTCCTTTGTCTACTGTGTAAATAAAAAGAAACTGATCGGAACCCAAAACTGTATTTTTTGCTTAATCTCTATTTGGAAGCACATGTAAAATACATGTAAATAGGAAATACACAGGACATGGAAGCAGACTCAGGCCAGTTGGAAGAAATATAGGGAGGTTGTCAGAGTAAGTAAAAATGAGACAAGAAGGCAAGGCCTATCCAGAAATAAAACTGGCCAAGGATGTCAAGGACAAGAAAAAGGACTTCTTCAAATAAATCCATGACACAAGCTCAACAAAGGGAAATGCAGGGTCCTGCACCTGGGGAGTAGTAATCCCATGCTCCTCCCACAGGCTGGAGGCTGAGCTGCTGGGAAGCAGCTTGTGGAGAAGGACCTGGGGGTCCTGGTGGACCCCAAGCTGTCCATGAGCCAGCAGGGTCCTTGTGGCCAAGAGGCCAATGGTGTCCTGGGATGCATTAGGAAGAGCATTCCAGCAGGTCAAGGGAGGTTATCCTGCCTGTCTTCTCAGCTCTGGTGAGGATACGTCTGAAGTGCTGTGTCCAATTCTTGGCTGCTCAGTACAGGAGAGACATGGAGAACCTGTAGAGGGTCCAGTGGAGGCCAACAAAGATGATTAAGGAACTGGAGCATCTCTCTTATGAGGACGGGCTGAGGGAAATGGGCCTGTTCAGACTTAAAAAGGGACAACTGAGAGGGGACCTACGCAACGTCTGTCAGTATCTGAAGGGAGGGGGCCAAAAGGATGGAGTGGTGCCAAGCAATGGGAAAAGAGGCAACAGGTGGAAACTGATGCACAGGAAGTTCCACCTGAACACAAGGATGATGTTTTTTACTGTGCAGATGATCAAGCACATTTGAACAAATTGTCCAGAGAGATTGTGGAGTCTCTCCCAGTGGAGATATGCAAGAATATCTGAATGCATGGAACACCTGTTCCATGTGCTCTAGAATGACCCTGTTGATTGAGCAGGTAAGCAGGATCAGATGACCCACTGTGGTCCCTTCCAATCTTATCCATTCTGTGGTTTGGACCAAATTCTGTCAGAAGATAGAAAAATATTTTGCTTTTGATTAAACAGTTTATAAAATAGCAATGTCATTTAGAATCTATTTTCATAAGTATCAGTCCTATTTAAAAAGAAAAAATGAACCCCTCTATGATGTCCAATCTCTGATCTTGCTTTTGGCAAAGTCATCTTACTTCACCAAATAAACCTCCCTCTATTTGACAAGTCAACAGTGACAACTGAACCTATTTGGTTAAATACCCTCTACTTCAGTTGTAGATAAAATGACTTGGGGGACTTCCTAGAATTTGACTTTGCTCATCTGGTATCATAGAAGAGCAGCAATTGAGGAGCTGAAAATGTGTATACAAAACCACATCCTGGAAAGAAGTTGGGTCTTCACTGCATTTGCAACACATTATATGTAGGCTGTCTCTTAAGATTCAGGTTCCAAAATAAATCATCTGTATTTGTGCACCCAGCTTGGAAAATAAGTTAATTTGTGCCATCTACTCTATCCATTATTTCATTAAGGTGACAAAACATTTTGAATTATGTTTTAATTAGTTCTTTGAACTTATAAAAAGTGAAATTTACAAAATAATTTATCAGATTTTAATAAAAACAAATACTTATTTTCTATTACTTTAAAATATTTGTTATAAAAATTGGAAGATAAATTTATATTAAAATTAAAATTCTAATTTATTTTTTTGTGAAGTCCAGTTTGGGGAAATATACAAATATTTATTCTCACTGTGTTTATATAACTTGAATCTTCCATTAGATTGGAAGGATATTTGTTAGAGGATATTTTTAGAGGATATTGTTTTACAGTTAACTTTGTCAAAAGCTTCTAAAGAAATATGTTAATAGAATTTTAAGAGTATTGCTGTAAAAGGCCAACTCAGTTTGAAAGTTAGGAAACAAGATTTCAAATTCTCAAATGAAAAGAAAACTATATTAATTAGACAAGAGTTAATATTTTTTAAATATTATTTAAGGTATCAAATGCGAGTTATTAATACTCTCTATCATTCTAGGCTAGCTGCATCCTATAGGCTGCAACAAAAACATCTTCTGTTGATTTTAGGCTGTCTCATGTAAAGACAGAACTCATAGTTTTATTAATAACAATGGCAAGAAATGGAAGATACTATAAAACAATTTTAAGAAGGTTGTGTTCAGGTGGAGGTCAGTCTTTTCTCCCAGGAAACCAGTGATAGGAAAAGGGGACACATTCTTAAGCTAAGCCAGGGAAAGTTCAGGCTGGACATTGGAAAAAAAATTCTTCACAGAAAGAATGATTGAGCATTGGAATGGGCTGCCCAGGGAGGTGGTGGAGTCAGCGACCCCAGAGTTATTTAAAAAAGACTGGATGTGCCACTCAGTGTCATGCTTTAGTTGATAAGGTGGTGTTAGGTCATAGCTTGGACTTGAAAATCTCAAAGATCTTTTCCAATATAGTTAATTCTGTGATTCTCTATTTCTATTATATTCTTAGCAAAATTACTGTATTAATAAGCTGTCTTCAGCCTTGTTCATTCTTAGGTATGATCATAAGATATTTGAGTATTAGATCAGCTAAAAGAGCATGAGAATCACAAGAAAGGCCAAGAAAAAAAAAAAAATCCCAAACCCCAATGTTCTCTAAATTAACACAAAACCAGTGTCCAGAATATAAATAGTACAAGGAAGAACAGACTACATGAAATATTATAAGAATAATTTCTTGTAGTATCAGAGACACTGCTGTTCTTGTTTTGGATTTTTTTTTTCATCATTTGAGATAACACAACTCTTTAATCAGAATTACTTTTTATAGGAAAAATAATTTTCTTTCCAGTAACTCAATTTCCTTATGAGTTCTCAGGCTTCAAAAAATTCTATAGTTTACTTGGCAGTTTTTATCTTTTCCAATTTATTTTTTATATGCTAATAAACTGCAAGTGGTTGAGATGATACAGAGGGCTTAATGAGTCTTCCTTTCTTAGGGAAGAAGATATTTATAAGAGAGATTTATAATTAACTGATAGTTAATAAGGAACTGTGCATGGGCTGCTTTCAACTACTACTTTCTCTGAAGCTAACAAGTGAACATAATGGTCATTATAATTGCTGAGGACTTCAGTTCATTTCAGGTGATTTCAGTGGACATTAGGAAATGTATAAGGTAAAATTCATGTCGTTTTGTTTTTTGACATGAAAAAATTGATCTTCAGGAGGAAAATGTACTGAAGGTCACAAATGGATTCAAGGTAGAAATATACATAAAAATCTGTTAGCATTTATTTTCATTTCTTATCCTTTGGGTAAACCTTCTTAGTGTAAAGACACTTTTTCTTTTTTTAAAAATTAATATATTTAAAAATTGGGCACTATAGGTGCAGGGTCACCCTGTGAGAGTGGAACAGCTGCTTTGCCAGCCAGCCCCAGCACAGTAATGACAGCTAGTGTTTTACAGGTTAGAGTTTCATAGAAATTCAGGTAGTTGATAAAACATTTAAGTTTTCTTTCCCCAGATATTCGTGACAAATTACCTAATTCAATGAAACAAATATTCAGTTTTAAAAATGGAATGGTTAAAAAGGGAATATTTATTTTTCTATTTACAGTTTTGCAACTGGGACTTGAATAGGGAATCTTCAGTCAAGTAGAAATGTAAAAATTGCTTTAGGCAAATATTCAATTTCTATGATGTTACACATAAATTGCAAAATTTCTGTATCCCTCATGTTCAGATGTATGTGTTATAATTTTGGAGAAATATGCCTCATGTACTAACGTTAGTGACCAATGTGGATAACTTGATCCAGATTGGGTTGAGTAGGCTGTATAAAAGTGTTCCTTTGCAGTTACTATAGCTGGTATTTATGTGAATATCACTGAATATGTTTATCAGATTTCCTCAACGCTAAAATCATAGCAGCTGCCAAACTCTGAAAAAGACTCTGTTCATGTGTAAAAATAAAAGAAGTAAGTTGACTCTACACATAAAGTTCAGAAGTTCAAAAGCATTTCAATAAGTTGAAATTAAACAGTAGGATCTAAACCATCTTGCTCTTCAAATTAGCATTTTATTAAGTAATGAAGAGTCAAAATAGGATCAAAAAACCATGCTGTAATGCCAAATTGATATTTTCTTTCAAATTTGTACTAATTTCCAATTTAGAAGAGGAAAACCAAAGAGAGTACAGTATAAATTATAAGATTTACATTTTCTTTCACTCTAAAGAGAGAAGAAAAAAAAATTTGGGGTGAGGGAGAAACATAATCTTAAGACAACTAGCTGCCTTTTGAAAATCCATGTTTCTGAAGGAAACACAGATCTCTGAATCAAGCAAGCAAAATTATTTCTTGCCTGTAACCTCATATTTCATCATTGTGGGTGTAGGTGATCCTTCTATCATTCAAGGTAATATGATTTGATTGTATTAATTCTCTTCTTCTCACTCTCTGGCCTATAAAAAGGGCACTTGATAAGGCTCTCATTTGGTATGCCTTGGTGGTTTTTTGACCAAATTTTCTTATAGGGAGGAAAAAAATTGTAATGGTGCAATGTGTGTGAAGAGAGAAAAGTGAGAGTGACCAAAGAAAAAAAGAGCATTTATGCTCCCTTGAGACTAAAAGGAGCTACATCTGGAGAAAAATACAATGAGAGTTTAAACTATGCTGATATAAGACTATAATTCACTAGTTTTGAAACTTGGCAGTTGTGGTTGGGCAATGCCAATACTGAGTAATTGCGTAGAATGTTATGGATCTGAAAGGGACCACAATTAAAATACAATTTAATTTTCATAAAGTTAAGGTAATAATTTATTTTATAGTTTAAAACTTGAAACTTTTTTTTCTACAAAGGTTTTTTAATGCTCTAGAACTGATTTTCATCTGGCAAAGAATATAAATGTATCACTAAACAAAGTATGGCTGAAACCATTTCCTAAAAAACAGGTGAGAAGTTGATTTATAAAAATGGGTTAGATAATCATATCAGGAGCAGACAGGAGCCTGAAAACCAGAACACTTTTGAGAGCTGTGACAGTGCTCATAGAAGTTCCACTCTGCTTATACCAAGTCAGAATCCTGAAACCAGTCTCCTTCTGCCAGGCCAGATAGTCACCAGTCCTATACTATAGCCACCACTCTAGTGGCATTTTTGATATAAGGATCATATAGTGTTTTTTTAAAAAAAGATAAAATTAATGATACCTAGCTGACTTTTTTTTTTCCTCTTTTCTGGTGGGGATGGGTCTTGTAAAAGACCTTTTTTCCCCAAAGACTCTGAAAAAACCTCTTGAAAACTCTTAAATTTGATTTAAGTGCAATAATTTTAATATCTTTTAAGAAAATCTGTTATTTGTATTTCTTTTATTTGAGAAAAAGAAGTTAGCTAATATTAACAGCACCAGGTGACTATGAGCCCATGTTAAGATCTGGTGAGAGATGTTTCCATCCCAATTAAAGTTCAAATGAGACTGCATGCCAAAGTCAATAATACAGATTTTATTAAACAGGTAATTTGAAGCAGAGATATAGAAATATATAGAAAAGAGAGAGAGAAATCAAGCAGAAGATAGTTAACATCCACAGATCCACTAGCATTTGGTCCTCCTTCATCATGGGATTCTCAATAGTGGGGAGCCTGATGTTCAAAACCTTTTATTATTTATACATTTTAACAAATATAGGAATTAATATTCATAGTTCTCTAATCCTAATTGGTCAGCATGCTCAGTCTTTCTCTTTGAGTCAGTGGGTTTCTTGGCTTGATGGGCCATGAGTTGGTACCAGTGATCTACCCCTGCTGGAATTATCTGTACTGCACATTTCTTTTGGGCTCCAGACACATAGGACAAATGGTTTTTACTTCATCTGCTATGGGAATACTTGTTTGTCATCCATCTCTAATATGCTCTGGCAGTAAAAATGGTTTGCTATTTATAAATACTAAATTGAATGTAAACAAATTTATCTCACGCTTGCTTATGACTAATTTTTCACAATTAGTTATTGTGTTTCTTTACCATGCACACAAGTGCTATTGTTTCAAAAACTCTCTTGGAAAAATGTAATTATCATCTCGGGTACAGAACAACGGTTACCCATTTATCTTGCTTTATTAGAATAAGTAAAGACAATGGTTTTTACTTCTCTTCGCTGTGGTTGTTCTCAATAGGTTTGTTAGTATAGCCTTTCTCCTGTCCTCAAAAATCAGAGAGTTTAACCTATCCTGAATCTTCAGCTTTCCTCTTGGGCTCAAAATTGAGAAATATTTAATTTACCATGCTAAAGGTCCTTTCCTGGTCTAATATGAGTCACGAGGAATTCAACAGCGCTCTTTGTCCTCTTAGGGCACATGAGTAATCTGGCCAGGAATAGCACAGGGCTGTGGACACAAAAAATGGTTTGCTTCAGGGTCATGCGGCAGGTAGACTAGGGGGAGCTTCCTATGGGGAGCTGTGGATGGCTTATGATATAAAAAGACTATTTTTACACATTCTGTGAGATAAATTTGACCAGTTCAAGTTTTGCTCCTCAGTGGTTGATTTGGCCTTTTCCCTGTCATGTCATGAAAAATGCACCAACTTGCAAAGAGTACAGAACAGCCAGCAATTTTACCTTTGAGGATAGGTATGATTGTGCACTTCAAGCAGGACTTAAAAATAGCTAATGACCTGAGATAATGAAGACTCTTAAAAAACTAAAAAAATTACTCAGCCTATTCATTTTAAAAATCATATTTATTTATGGTAACTACTCATACTGTGAGCACTGATTAATCTTATTGAAATATTTTATATTAAAAGGAAAATAAAAAGTGTGTGGGTTTGCATAGCAAATCAGTTGCTCAAATCTCTTGGAATACATGTCACGATATTTGCAACAAGCCACAGGTAGGGGAGTTTCTGAGCTGCAAACCTTGTGAAGTGGGAGTTAATTGCAGGTTTTGGTCACGCAGGCACATCCTGCTGTTGCTAGGTTATTGCAGCATGAGAATGGATGTTGCGTCTGCTGGCTGCACCAGGGAACAAAATGTTTTCATGTCACATCAGATATGCCGAGACCATGACCTCATCCTACAGTCTTATTAGCTCTGATGAGCATGATTTAGGTCTGTTCACCCAACGACTCCTCTGAAATATTCTGTCTGTGCTAAGCATTGAAATGATGAGCCCAGTATTAGTGACAAAGCCTTATGTATATCCTGTAGAAAGACAGGCTACATCTTTTAAAGGGAAACAGAACACTAAGACAAGCTGCACTATAAACTTTACATTTGTTGCTAGGATTGTCTTCACTTTTCCAGCTATTTTTTATTTGCCATGTCAGAAATTTACAATTTCCAGTTACAACAGACATTGCCTATTTAGAAATGTCTCTTCATTTTAGGTCTAAAAACAGGTGTAAGTAGAATGGACACATAATTATTAGAAGAGAAGTAGAGAGATATCCCTGAAACTGGTAGGTGTTGTCACCTGAATTGTAGTCACCGCTGCAGTTCTACAGTTTTTTGCTGTTATTTCTCTGGTAACATGTTGGTAACTCATCTCAAAATTATAGCGAAAAATACTGCTCTGAGGCAGTGAGTTCAGTGTAACCATGACAAGAAGCACAGCCTGTCCAGCACGGCCGGTCTCAGGGCCAGTTTCCTATAACCATCTTTTTAAAAGACTACTATAAATTATTTATGTCTAGTATTGCACACTGGAAATAAATTCAGTAAAAAATGAAAGTTCTTAATAAGTCATCATGTTCTAGTGACAAACACCAAGCCTAAAGAGATAAATATATTAATTTAAGAGATTCCTCATTGAATGCTTACTTAGCAGATTTATTTCTGCTGAACAAAAATCCTTATTGGGGAATTGGCTAGGAAAATTGAATTACTATACTTAATTACACTTGCTTTCTTAGAGTTCCTTCCACATGTTTGTTGTTGCTCCAAAAGTCTTTGTGATCTTGAAAATTTCCCTTCTTCACCCTGAAAAAATATAGATGTGAAGAGTTGCTATAAGTAGTGGGCATAAGAATTAATTTTAACTAACATTAACAAAAAATGTTACATTTTATCAAAACTTGTGTTTTAGACAATAATTGCAGAAAGCACAAGAACCTTCATAAGGCTAACTGCACATAAGGAGCATTAGACTGTAAAAATTTAAACTGAGGAATTTCAGTATTTTTCCACTATTTGCCTAACTTACACTAGGTGCTCCATTTATAAATAATTAAATTTGGATGAGACGGATGCAGTGCCAAAAGTTCAGTTACAGCAGACACTTAACAGGATTTTCTGCTCAGTTAAGGGGATTCAACTAAAATAGGTGTCTTCCAGCACAGAAAAGCATAGCTGAAAGCAGTTTAGGAGCAGGGAAAGACTTACAGAGGTTCCTGGTCATGATATAAGAACTTTGTTATACAAACAATATAGCTGTTGATTTTACCATAAGATTGGAAGGCTGATGTTGAGTGTAGGATATAAAAAAGCAGGTGCTAGTGATAATCTTGTTGTGTGTGCCTTGTAGAGCATGTATTAACCAAGCCTTCATACACAACTACTTGAAAATCTTCTGAAATGTCCCCTATGAAGTACAATCAGACACGGGACCTTGCACATGAGACACATTGTAACTTGATTTGACTTGACATTTTCCGGGTCTGGGCTATGATTTTGACACTCTATGACACAAATGTGTTTTTATTCAATATGACCTTTCATGTTAGTTTTTCTTTTTGGGCACCAACCTGTTTGTGGCTGCAAATATGTCCAAAGGGACCATATGGCCTCTGTACCATTTGCTGTAGTAAAAACTACGGCTATTGACCATGAGGTCCTCAGTTGTTACTCCTGACTTAAGCAACTTATTGTTAGCATTTACTGTTTGTGAATGTGCATTTTAATTTCTCTGAGACCATTATTAGAGAACATATGTGAGAAAAATTAAGAGTGAACCCTTCTTTGCTAGGTAAAGAAAAGTGGTGCTTAGTCCTAATGATTGTGTGGGTTCTGTGCCATGGCAAAGTGAATGACTGCACACCCGTCCTTTTTTGTTGTTGTTACTGTTGTGGTTTTTTTGTCTTTTTGCACTGATTATGGTACCACCTGAAACATAACCAACATGAACTTTCTAAATTAGGTGACGCAACAGGACATGTGAGTTCCCAGGCCTACATATGTGAGGACAAGACCTACCTTGAATCTTTTTTGGGGTATAGCCCAGACCAGTACCAGCCAACTGCTTAAGTCTCACTCCAACGTCATTGATGCTCTGTCTTCTTTTCCACACTTTGATTAATGCTTTGTGCTTCCAAGATTGATTGTAGATGGAGACATGTTTTTGTCTTCTGTCCTTGCTAGAAGATTGTGAAGTGGTGACTAAAATAAAATAAATTATGTCTACATCTTGAATCTGGTGAAAATATGCAAAATTGAGACCACAACTTGATATCCTAATGGTCAATGTCGTAAAGAATTATTATGGGAATTGGTCTACACCAGAGAGATGCCCTCACAGGTTTTATAATCTGCATTGTCCTTCTAGGTCTTAAGTTATTGACATAATTACACTGAAATGAAACCATATGGTTTCATTGACTTAGTCATTAGATTATAAAAGCAACAATCATTGAGATGATGCAAATTCAAATCACTCCTGTTTAACTCAGCTGCAAATGATCTGCATTTCTCTGTTTAGAAAATGTGCGTTATACTCAAGGGACATCCATTTCTTCAACATTATTGGAAAAAAAGCTGGAAAATTTGGGTTTGTTGATATTTCACATCCTCCTCTGATCACTAATTTTCAGGACCAATGATGTTTTTGATCTGCACTAAGTTAATTTCCAGTCATGTTCATAGACAGAGCCTTTTTGCTGTGCTTATTGTACATATTTTCCCACCCATGCAAAACAGCATTATAATGTCTCATTAAAGACTGAATCTCAGGTAATTAATATCCTATCACTTGAGTAACAAAACAGTTCATGCTGCATTATTTTTATATGTAACAAGTATAACTAAAAGTTTCCTACAATAAATGAGATTTCTGAGCATATTATTTTTTGTTTCTTTTCATCATGTCCTCAAAATGATGAGATAGATGAGAGATTTTTTGGACCACTGAAGACAGTTTTAGGATAGAGTTCTGGAAAAAGTTCCACTTATCTTGTCCATTCTACTAATTAATTTCTCAGTCTATCTACTAATTCAAAAGACAAACCAAAAAAAATCTCTTTAAACATATACTTTTTTAAAATATGATATGCCATCTAAAGAACAGCGATGCATGCAGGTAGTATATTTATAAAACTATTTCAATACTGTAATACACACTGAAAAAAACCCTTGAAGAGTATGGTTAAAATGAATTGGAATGGACTTAAGTATTACTGATTCCAGAGGAAAACAACTTCTATTCTTCAGTTATAGATTTGTTTGTTTATTTGATTGATTCTGGCAATAGCAACATAAAATTCTAAGAAATGTGATAGAATGATATACTTTTTGGAGTCTGTTGGGGTGGGTTTTTTTGGGGGGGATGGTTTGTTTATTTGACTTTTTTTTTTCTTAGATGCTTAAAAGGTGGTTAGATAAGATACTGAGTCACTGCTGTGAGAGCAAAATTATGAACAGAGGGGGAAAAAAGCTTTAGGATTTCCTGACCTTGTCTGAAGTGATGCATTTGATTCATCTATATTTTCATGCTTTAGCAGTTGAACTTTCTTTTGTTTTTAAATCATTTTTCCCGACAAGATGTTTGTAGAGCAACAGATTTTATCTGGTTTTGTACTGGGGTTTGGTGAAGATATTTTGTTATTTTGTAGGCTTAGTTGTCCAAAGGAATGGCTTTACATACTCTTAAACAGTTCCACAAAATGTGATTATATTTTTGTCATGTTCTTTTGTATTGATTTTTCTTTATGTATTTTCTTAGTGAATGTTGGTAAAAACGAATTCCTAATAATTTTTCTTGAGTCTTCTATATCTCTTTCTTCAGAATGATATTTATTTTATCTATATGAAAATAATTTCATACATTTTTCTTGAGTTTCAGTGAATATTGCAGCCTTGTGAAACCTTTTAAGAAGTCTATTAAAGCTTACTGAATTTCATGTAATCCCACTGCTCTCCTTTTGTCAATAAGCTGACTTTATCAACTGCTAAAGTGTTTTCACTTCTCCCTATATTTATAGTTCCAGACTTTCTAATGAAAAAATGCATTTTTAGTAACAGTGGGTGGAAATCTGTAATAAAGGATGAAATTCTTTTTATTGGTGTCTACCTCCTGTAAGTGGATATTAGGTGTCTCTGGACCACACATCTCACTGCTTGTTTTTTTCACAAAGAAAAAGAGACTAAAAGACTATTGAACCAAACAGACCATTTATACCTCTTAAATTCATACTACTTTCAAATAACAAAACAAAATTTATGATTAGTTTCTGAAACATGAACAACCTGTGAATCAAGAAAATGCTAAAGTGTATGTTTTTAATGTAGTCAGTCTAGGAAAGAGATAATTATAGATGTTGATAGATGTTGACATAGCAAATAGTGATGGTAGGGGGGGAGAGAGCTCTTTCCAAATAAGGATAATTTCTGGGGGAGGTCAAGGAAGAAAGGAAGCAGAGCACAGCAGTTCTTGATTTTGAATTTCCCATTGGGAAGCCAATCATGGCCTCGTGCTCACAGTGCCAAAATAACAACTAGATATATCACTGTGAGTCTGCGCTGAAAGTGGAGGAAAGTAAATTTTACTCTTGCTGAAAATCTGACTTGTAGCACTCTGAGGGGTATGTACAAGTACAAACAGTTGAAAAAATACATTATTCTGCAGATGGAAAAACAAGCTTTAATGTGCTTTGTGGAGCTTCTAAGCCAGTTATACATAAGCCAGTGTGAAGTTATATAATGACAACAGTGAGGTATTAAATACAATGATGTATCCTGCCCAAAAGGAAGAGAAACTGTGCCTTGGTAGCATACCAATGCAACAGAATGCCCAACTGTCCAGCCTGTCAAGGTCCCACTGAATGGCAGCACAGCCTTCAGATGCATTGGTTTCATAGCATCAACAAATGTTTCAATTTGTCTCCTGAATGATCAGGAAGTGCTCTGAAAGACATGTCCATTTTACTTTCAATATTTCATATTTTAGACTTTCAGATCATCCAGTGAAATAACTACTGACATAGGAGTTAAATAGCCTACAGAGTCTAGGTTTGAACGAACAGGAGCTTCATGTCTTACTCTAAAACTCCAGTTTTCTTTATTTCTATTACATTAATTGTCTGAATAATGTGTATGTATGGAGTTTAAAAATGTACTGCCTTTTCTGTCTTTTGCTACATTTCAAATGTAAGTAGTAAGTTCAAATCTCTTTCTACAATTAAAGATCTGTAGAGTGCACAAGTTCACTGCTTTTTCTGCCTCAACCCTTTTTATCTCTCATTTCTGACTTTTTTAGTCATTTTCTGCCCCAGAATTTGCCACTTTGATTTTTCTAAACATCCCTCTAGCTCTGTGATTTATTGATCAATCACATAGCTCAGTAATTTATTGACTAAGAATAGAATCAATTCAGATTTACAAAAAGCAAAGGATTTTTATGGTACATTACTCTTTAACATTTTTTTTTTGCTTGGAACCTCGTGACTTAATGACTTTTCTACCCAGAGTTTGTTTACTTTTTAGTTATATTTCTTGTTCCTGTGTTTATGCTGCCTTCTGACCCATGTGACTTACAGCTGGTTTGCTTTCATGTTTTACCTGGTTATGTAGCAAAGTCCTACATATTGCCAGGTTGCAACTGCTTGGGCTGGTACAGCACTTCCTAACTTGCCTTGGCCATTTCCAGTAACATTTGAACAGTCATGTTTCATCCCTTGGTCAAGGATTATGCTTATGAAAAGATCTCAGTGTTTGTCTAGAGAAGTCATAACACTCAAGATTATACACTTGGTAATTTTGTTTATTTATTTAAATGTTGAATGTTTTTGCTCAAAATTTTGCTTTTACCAAAAGGTATGGTAATGATTGTTAAGAAGAAAGGCATGCAAATGCTTTCTAAAAAGCAGAAAAGGATTTGTTTGCTGTAAAGTAATATGCTCTAAGTACTTGTCATTTGTTTATTTCAATTCTCTGTTTTCAAAAGCCACCAAATCTGTGTCCTGCCCTGGAATGAATGCTGATTGTTTAAGCTGAACCTTTTCTGTTGTCCTTCTATCTCTCTGTGATTGTTGTCTAAAGAACAGGAACATGGGAAGGCCAAAGGGACAAGCCCCTGGCATCATGCATTAAAAGGCAGCTCCTGGCTGCAAATCAGACATGAAGAGGCAAAGCAACAGGTTCAGATCCTGCTGCTGGGTTTCACTGTCTAAGATCTTACTGTATTTCTAGAAAGAATTCAGTCTCAAGCCTTTGTGTGCAGGGTAATTAATTTCATTTTTTTATCACTAAATACATGTATATTTTCATTTACCCTATGGATCAAAATGCTGGCTTTGAAATGAGTATTCAACACAAATCTTACCACATAGTGGAATATTTTCAACATTTTTTTTTCTGTTACTGAAGGTAAATATTTTAGAGATGGCTTGATAGAAAAAATGATGACTTGAAAATTGATAAATCATATTTAGAATAATTTATGTTTATTAACTTAAATTATATATATCATTTATATATAATTATAGAATCATAGAACAGTTTGGGTTGAAAGACACCTTAAAAACCCCTGTAGTTCTAAACCACCTACCATGGCCAGGGACATCTTGCCCTAGACCAGGCTGCTCAAAGCTGCATCCAACCTGACCTTGTACATTTCCAGGCATGAAGCATCTGCTTTTTTAATGTCAAACATAAAACATGATTACTTTTATGTAGGTCATATTTTTGTGATTTTTGTTTTCCCTTCAGATGGTTGAAGTTTTATCTGAAATATGTGATTCAGCAATGCATTTTGCTGACACAAAGATAAAATTTGAACTCTATTTATGCAAAAACATGTAGGCATAACTTTAAAAATGTGTTTCACATTAAAGAATACCTCCTCAGAGTTTTTACCAGCATGATAGACTAAACAGTCTGGGAGCCTGAGGCTCTGAAGAAGAAGCTTTTTCTCTCCTGTGACAGTTATTCAAAACATAGCTCGAGGAGGTCAGCTCTCACTGTTGGACAAGTAGACCATGACAGTCCTTCCCTGAGGTTTAAATATGCTGTACTGACATGACTACAAAACCCATTGTTATTGCTGTGTTAGTTTAAACACTGACCTACTCTCATCCCTAAGATTAATGAGCACCACAGCACTTCTGTTTTGTACCTGAATTGAGTAATGATCTCTGGGGCCAAGTGCTATATGTGTAAAACTGCTACTGACCTCAGTGGAAAGGGACAGTATCTGCTTTTCTCAAGGCAGAAGAGACGATTTAAAAAACAAAAGGAATTAACTGAGACATGGGAACCTAAATTTGGTCCTGATCAGTACATCATTCTCACTTCCTTCCCATTCATACCCTGAATATCTTTCCAGCAGGGATTAGAGGAAAAGCATGATGGCAGCTGGATTTTGCAGTACTTTCCTAAGCTAACAAATAATGTCAGCCTTAATATTCTACCACTGATGTGTACTATCATTGTACAATAGTCTGGAGTCTTGTTCAAATCTAGCATTTTGGAGGATTGATGTTTCCTTTCTATAGCATAATCATTCTTAAAAATGCAGAAAGGTTTGAGTCATGAAGGGAACTTTGAAATTGTGTTTAGTCTTTGTAATGGATTGTCACATTTAATAGAGTGATGTTTTAATATGGCAACAAAGTGCACGTTTGTAAACTATTTGGGGAAAAAAATAGAAAAAGAATCTACTGTTTGTATTTGAAATCTTACCCAAAACATAGTCCATATATATGTATATATATATTACATGGTTGGAATAGTGCTCTCTCTCTGGAAATAAGTTTAGACTCAGAAGGATTACTGACAGTGAGTTTGTCCTGATCTATTTCAGCTAAATTCGTTGTTTAATAATAGAGTTTGTCTGGGCAGGAACAGTTGTAGAAAACAGGGCCAGCATAGGTCAGGGGGTATTGAAGATTATCTTGCTGATTGAAACATTGTCTGTATACATGTTGACTTTGTGAGTTTGTGAGGGGATCTGGTGTGTAGAGGGACTTGAATGCTTTCCCCAAAATCCTTAGGTTGATGAGTATGATCACTTAAATTACTCTAAAAACACTTGGAATGGTATTTTTATTATTGTTTTTTAACCAAAAGAAAATTATAGGAATCTGGAAATTTTGATGAAATATCATTAAATTAAAAGATCCAAGTATTTCTGAATCTTTTCTATCCTCCTGAAACTAGATTTGAAAGCAATCTTTTATTTTGATTTTAATTTGAGCTTCCATACCTTCCAACATTTATTAATTTTAATTTCTTTAATTATCTACTTCATTATGCATATTATGAAATATTCATAATTTTACATGGATTCTTAAAAACGGAGTACTTCAGCTAATTTATATATTTTTATGACTTTAAAATGTGAGCTAAATAAATCAATAAACGATTATGAGACTTCTGTCATGGTTTAAGCTCAGTAGGGAGCGATGCCCCACACAGATTCCTGCATTGTGATAGGTAAGAGAATCAGAGGAGTGAAAGCTAAAAAACTCATGGGTAGAGATAAAGACAGTCCAATATGGAAAACAAAAGCTGCACATCAATTAACTGCTTCCCATGGACATGCAGGTATTCAGTCATGAACAGCCCAGAAAAGCCAGGCTCCACCAAATATAATTGTTGCATGAGAATACATACACCTTAGCTCTGAACATTCCTCTTCCTCCTTCCCCCAGCTTTTACTGCTGAACAAAAATGTTATATGGTGTGGGATATCCCTTTGATCAGTCAGGGTCAACTGTTCTGGCCCCATCCCCTCCCAATTTCTTGTGCACCTCCAGCTCCCTCCCCAGAGGAGCATCAGAAGAAGCAGAAAATTCCTCAATTCTCTTTCAGCACTGCTCAGAGATAGCTGAAATATCCTTGAAATATCAACACTATTTTGGTAACAAATCCAAACATAGACCCATAAAAGTTACTTTGATGAAAACTAAGTTTATGACTGCCAAAATTAGTACAGCTGTTCACATAAAAGTGACATGGGTAAAATCAGTACCACTTGGCTTGTTTTTTAAAATAAATGTTATTGTTAAAAATAAATGCCATAAATTGAACCTTTTCTGAAGCACCCCTGTGTTATCAACATTGTTTCAGTCACAACTACAAAACATAGCAACATACGAAGTTCAATGAAGAGAATTATTTCTTTTCCAAATGAAGCCAGTGGACACCTCCAAATACTTTTCAGGGCTTTTTTTCCCCACAAGTTGAGTGCCATAGTCATCATGTACTTTTTGACACTGTAGTGGTTTTAAGCTGCAGTTTCTCATTTTCTGGCTCCTAGGCAGGAATAAAAACCAGTCTTGAACACTTTTGCCTTTTTTTTTTTTTTTTTTTTTTCTTGAGTATGTAATCCTGACAGTTATAGCCTGTATTTTCATGAAAGCATGTATTTATGCCAGAAGTTTGGAGGGCTTGAGGTCATCTAGAAGCTAGTTGAGTACTGACAGAACTGGGATGCGTTTTGCATAAAATGTACAAATACAACATCCAAAGATAGAAGTCTCTTTGCAACACGATGTCTAAGAAGCAGCGTTTGAATTACTCCACTGGAATTCTTGGCTCAGTTCTGTTGAGGGGATGGGGTTTTTGGCCACTCATTCAGGCTTGCTCACACATGAAGCTCTCTTCAGCACACTGAATAGTATGCAGTCTCACTTGAAATGTATTCCTTGTTCAGCATATTTGCTGATGTGCATTCATATCTCTCCCACAGTCATGGATGCTCTTGCAGGATTTTGCAGCCCATGGGAGCGTACAAAATTGTCAAATGAATAACTCCTTTTTGTGCATCAAAATAGAAATAGCTCTCTTCAGCCATGGGATTTCATGCTTTTATTCTTGCTTCTGGCTGCCATCATGAAATCTTAGCTTGCTTTTACAAGTGGGTGATGTATATTCAGTTTCTTGCTATGCCACTTGTGAAAACCCTGGCCAGTAGATTCAAAGCCCCATTAGTGTTTTTGCCAACTGTATTGCAAATCAGTAGATACCTATCTTACAGAGGATTATAAAGGGTAAAAACTTGAATTTGAATCTCTGTAGTACTTTGTTAAGAGCAGAGTAAGTAGTTTAATTGCCTTCATTTTATTGCCAGGTGGTACTTGGCTGATGTTTTTTCAGCTCAGTCTAAGAAAAAGCAAGGAACTACATGACCAGTAAAGATGAGAGAAGAACAAGAAGAGATGAAAAAGCCTAGGAAATGCAGGAACTGTATATCTAAGCAGTACTGATTTAAAAACAAACAAAAAATATTAAGAAACTTGTCTGTCCATGAGTGCACAGCAGACCACTACCACTTAAGCTAAAGCTCTCCAGATGCTGATATAACTCCATTTACAAACAAACATAAACTCAGTAGTTATGGGAGACCAAAATAAAAACAATTGTTTTTAGAAGGGAAAAAAAAATGAAGAGATGAATTTAGCCACTTCTATAGTTTCCACCCCTCATCTCAAAATGGAAGTGGTGGAATGGACAGCAGTCCAGAGAAGGATGAAAATAAGGCCTTGGAACAACCTTTATGCAAGGAACAACTTTCAGAAATAGATGAGTGAGAAATAAACTAAAAGTGAAAAGGAACACAAAACTAGGCTAGAGAGGAAATTTATGGAAAAACTAATACTCTTTTGTGTGCAAAAAAGACCTTGAGAACTCAAGTAAGGCTAACAGGTGGCATGTTCAAAAGAAGCAGTGCAGCCATTATTGCAATGATCTCATTTATAAAATTCCTTGCCAGTTTGTTGTGGGAACAACATCAGCTTCATGGGGTGGGAACTTTGCATTAACTTAAAGAGGAGGCTGAGTAACTGCTGGAGAATGCATTCCCTTGGCATGCTAGACAGCTACAAATCAAGCTGAATTTAGAAATAACTGAAGGATGAGAGAATACTCAAAGTATTATCCCGTTCTTCATTCTACACATCCACTTTTTGGAGGTGGAGGCAAAGTCCTGAGCTAACTGGATTTCAAGTCTGATTTATGGCAGCTTTTTTGTCTCAGTTGTTTTCGGAAAAGNTCTAACTGGATTTCAAGGCAGCTTTTTTGTCTCAGTTGTTTTCGGAAAAGTGAGGTGGTTTGTGGGGGTTTTTGCATTTTTTGTTTGTTTTTGTTTGTTTGTTTGTTTATGTGTTTGTTTGTTTGTTTTCCTTTTGGTTTTGTTTTTTCAAAAATTGAAAAGAAGTTTAGTGTCTGGAGTTCTAACATCATGATAAAGAAAAGGATGGACTAGGCGTAGAAAAAGTAATCATAGAAACTGTTAGTGTGACACCTTGTGTGCACAAGACTTTGTTTATTTTCTAATATGGACAACATAATAGAAAGTAGCCAAAACCTACATAATTATTTTAAAGATTTTTTTTGTGTAAGATTTTTTAAACTAATTATTTTTAAAACTGTTTCCCTTTGTTATTTTTCAAAGAAATATCTTTAATGAAATAGAAAAAATAAATAAAGCCAGGAAAACACAAAAGCCCCCCAAACCCCAGATGTTCCAAAAGAAAAGCAGGTTTGGCTCAGACAGAAAGATATTTTTCAGTGATTGTAATAGGCCTCTGTTCTGTTAGCATTGACAGTGATTGAAGTAGGAAACAGCATGGGGCCATTAAATAGGTTTACTTTTCTTCAAATCCCTGATTACTTTTCTTGAAACTGCTAATGATATTCAAACTGTTTAGTAGTGTTTTTGAACCATGTATATAATGAAATTCCTCTGCCAACATTGCTGCAGTTTTGCACAGCATGGGACAGATGGGCACGTGAAAATACTCTGTTCTGCTGCATGGCAGGGTGTTCCAATGAGTGCCCTGGCAGGAACACTCACCTTCTTCTGACAGACAGCCTTGTGTTAACAACCAGCAGCAAGTCCCAGAGCAGTGACTCACAGGGCTGGAGTAGAGTGGTGGGCTGCAAGTGCCTGCAAGGAAAAAATACACTCTGGGCCTGTGGAATGAGGCTGGATGTGAAGCTGGGAAAAACAGTGGATGTTTGACCACTGGTTGAAGAAATGCTGCCTGGGGGAATTTTGTTGTGGTCTGCTAGTGCTGAGTAGAGGATGCAAAGGAGTGGGTGGGGGGATGGATAAGGGTGATAAAGTGAGGGATATTTCCCTTCTGTTGTCTGGTAGGCTTTTACATGTACTGAATTAGGATAAATATTGCTAGCTGTAGGAACTGGCAAAGACGGATGACTAATTTCACACATTGAAAAAATAAGAAAAATGTGTTTGGCCCCAGTACAATGAGATTAGAATTGAAGATAGGAATGCTGTTTTTCAGTCTGAATGTTGTATGCTTTGGAAATGTGACAGTATAGTCTTGCAACTGTGTGATGACCTTAAATATTTCATAAGCATTATTTTTCTATGTTTAGTTGTCAAGGCTTAGACTTACTGTGCCAACTCATTGCTGGCAGCTTACTTGAAACTGAATATCAAACAGCATCTTACAATGGGTCCTTAGGCTGGCTTAGTTCTAAGATTAAGGTATGCAAAAGAAAGTGTGGGAAAAGTTTTCAGGGACAAGGTTAAACTTCTGAACCTGACAATATTTTTTGTTAATTGTTAAGATTATGCATGAGAAAATGTAAAGTTACATAGTCTTACCTCAAAAATCTCCTTACTTGTCATAGAAGATCCTTCAAATGCTGTTTTATTCTACCGAAAAAAATGCAGCTTTCTATATTCTCTAGGCAGTATAATTTGTTTATCATGAGTTATAATCCTGTCCACAACATCTAACAGCTTGTAGAACAAACATCAATCTGCTATGCCATGAAAAAGAAATTAAAATTGAAAGTCTTGTTTATACACAACAGTTTAATAATAAATCATACTAGAAACTCTTGTTTCAATGTTGACATAGTCTAGACATATTATTTCACAGAATAGATTTCAGAAGAAATGCTTACCTATTTGAGAAAAAGAATTTAACTTTCTGCAAAAAGTTCAAAAGTAGATGTCTACTTTGTTTATGGAAAATATTCACAAAAAGATGGAAGTGCATACACCTTGGTATTATGCAGTGTCTTTTTGTTGTTGTTGTTGTTGATGATGATGATGATGATTACCAAGACATTTGAAATCTTCATGGATGAGTTTTCTTGTTTTGTTTGTGGGTGGTTGGGGTTTTCATTTGTTTTGTTTTTATACGTTATTGAAAATTTAACTCAGAACTACCAATTCTATGAACTGAATTTTTCAAAAGAGCTTAGAAACATGTGGGAACATCCCTCTTCTGATTGATTAATGCAAGCTGATGTTATTTTTCAGGTTACTTTATCTGATCTTTGTCATGGTGATATATGTAATCTATTTAGCTGTTCCAGGAGCACAAAGGCTAGAATAAATGAATATGCCTCTGTATGGCTGACAAATATTTGGATAATTTTTCTTATTTATTTAGCTTGCCAAGATAAATCTAAAAAATAGTTTTTTATTCCTCTGAAAAGTAATTGAAACACATGGAAAAACCATCCCTGGAGGTATTGTAAAGATGTTTAGAAGAGGCACTTAGGAACACGGTTTAGTGGTGGGTTTAGCAGTGGTAGCTTTACTTAGTGGTAGTTTAACTTGATGATCTTAAAGGTGTTTCCCAACCTAAATGATCCTATTTATCTCTTTCACACATAAAATTATATAGCAGAGTATGATTATTGTGTTGCACCCTATAGTAAGACGTTATTAAAAATGTTGTCTGAGTCTGGTAGAAAGGAAAATGTACCAGGAAAGAGGAGGGAAATAGCAGAAGATGCAGAACAGTATTTTGGATATGTTTGCTAATATTGAGACACAGTTGCACCTGAATCTAAAGACTCTTCTGTCCCTGAATCTAAAGACTTGTCAAGCTGTTTTGGTTTTGTTTGTAAATATAAGAGCTTCATCACTTAAGAGTCTGGAGCAAGGATAAAAAAGTCAGAAACTGTTGCCCTTAAAAACATGTTAATCTAAATTCAAAAGTCTTTTTACTTACTAGTGGATTAGAAACAACTTTTTATAAAAGCTGACTGAGAAGGAGGGAACTGTCATTTAGGTGCCACCCCCTTCCTGAGCAATAGTCATTCTGTGTTGTTAAAAAGCACAGTAACTGCATGTTCTTTAATTCTATAACAAGTTATTGACATAATGTTTGGGAATGGGCTGCTTGCATACATAATTTAAAGAGCACTGATGTATCTTTCTGTTTAACACCCATTCAAATTGAGTCCAGATTATGCAGTCCAACATGGAAATAGATGAACCTGAAACTTACCAAAGTGTCAGACTGTTTATTATAGTAGTATTCAAAATTTCTTCTGTGGTTATCTGTCTGAAATAAATACCATAGAATGTCAAAACAGTTGAGGTAAAAAGTGATGTCTGACAAGCAAAACTTGTGCAGTCTCCATGCCCAAAGCAAGAGCATGTGGAGCAATTTGTCTGGGTTCTGCTCAAACAATGGCTTTTGAATATCTCCAAAGAGGGAGACACCACAACTTCTATGGGCAACCAGTGCCAGTGTTTTATCACCCACCCTCACATAAGTTTATTTTTTTTCAAATGTTTAAACAGAGTTTCTGGAATTCCATTTTCTGCCCATTGCCTCTTGTCCTGCACCCTGAGAAGAGTCTTTCTCCTTTATCACCCCTCAACAGACATTTATCAACTTCCTGCTCTTCTAGTATGTCTGTTTTGCCCTGGGGAGCACAGGACTGGACATAAAATGGCTAATGCATCTCACCAGGGCTGAGCAGTGGGGAAGGATCCCCTCTCTCCATCCCTGATGCTCTGCCCATAGCAGCACTGAGTTATTCCAGCATGTCTGCCATGCCCATGAGATCTATGGCCCTGTAACACAAGGTTATAGAATAGTCTAAAGTGGCAGAATAATAAAAGAAGAAATCAATGTCTGGGTATATAAATAGGTGTGTAAGATGGGAAAGGTGGCAGCAGGAATTCAAGAAGGAAAAACAAAAAAAAAATAGTTGGTGAAAAATACCATTAAGGAAACTAATAAATGCCTTCTTGAAATGTTATTGCCTTAGCAGATCTTTCTCATTCATATGTAGAGGTTTCACTTTGTCACCTTAGATTCTGAAAACTACAGCTAGGATCCTACTATGTTGATTACAATGGTTGCTTTAAAATTTTTCGGGGTGTGGGGGAAATGTTACGTATTGCCTGAACCTGAATGTTAGCATGTGCATATAAAGGAAGAGAAAAAAAACAGACAAAAAGAAAAGGCAGGAAAGAATACAAAAATAAGCAGATATTGAAGATGTTTTAAACGTGATTTTATTTAATTGCAAAATTGTGGCAGTTTTGCCCATCTATTTGAGGTATTTTTAAAGAAAATATTTCTATTCAGATTTCCATTAGTTGTTTGATAATGTCTTTACTCTTATTTGTGTATTATACAGGAATTGTGTATTTATATGGGAACTTGCTGCATTGTAAAAAAATAGATTTTGTTTTTATTTTTAGTCTCTCAAATTGAAAAAATCTATACTGGTACTGGCTAGATTAGATAGTTAATTTCTGCCTACCTAAGCGTGTTAAATTGCAGTCTGTTTGGGACAGCTGGCAGTGCTTGAGAGTTATATGTCCACCATGTTTTAGTGTTCACAAAAAACATAATTTATGTTGTGATTTAATTCAGAAGGCACTATTTTAGTAAAAACAAATTTTTTCAGAAATTAACTCTAAAAACCTAAGTCCAGTATCTGACTGAAAGAATTATAGCTTTTTTTGCATAATTCTTTAGACTTTTTTGGCATTTAGCAGTGCTGAAGTAGTGCTAGAAGTAGCACAGTTTGCTCAAGAATGAGCTTTGCTTCCATAAAGGGAAGCATTCATGTTGGGGTTTTGGATTGTTTGCCATTATTTATTTGGAAATTTCTGTTTAGAAGTTAACAATCACATTTGAAAAAAAAAATACAATGAAAAATTATAGTGGTTGTTTGCAATTGCTATTACCATCTGCATGCTAATGGATATCTTTGGAGGTTTTATATGGGAAGTCACAAAAAAAGGATGGTGGGAAGGAATTGGAAATACTTAATAGAGCTGGAGTTAAAAGTGACAGTAAAATCTGGTGTCCCTGTGGGCAAATTTTCATCTGAAGATGTGGCCTTGAAAGGTCTCAAAGTTTCTTGTATATGGTATGTATCCTGAGGATTTTATTTGGGTGGATTTACAGTTAGTCTTGCCAATCAATATTACCTTTAGATATCAGAAAGGAGAATTACCTGACACTGGCACCAGATTCAGTCTCCAGTAGTCTTATAAATCGCTTTAAAGAGAAAAACAACAGTTGTAAATTTTGTACTCAATCTATTAACTTGGTAGCAAACTTTGGAAATCTGAAACCAAGCCCAGGCTGGTTCCATACTACACATAAGGATATTGTCAGTAGTCCATGATCTAAGACATAAGCCAGTACTTTCAAGCCTCCTGAAGGATAATGTTGTTTTAGAGGGGGCAAAGGATATGGAGTTGGGTTCCAACCCAGCTGCTTATTTCTCATAAAATATTTGACACCAGGCATAAATAGTTCTGTCAGTCAAAGTTAGTCTAAAACTTACAAAGACTTAAATCCAGAAGTCTTAAAACATTTTGGTGACCTTTTTCAGAACAATTCATCTGTTAATGAATTTTTATCATTATTGACATAATAATTTTTAAGACCCTACTATTATATAGAACCATCTTATTCTGCCTTGTTCTGTGTTTCTACATATCAAACCACAAAATGAATGTTACCTTCATGCATCATCATGGTATACCATAATAGAAAAAATACTGATTTAAATATTACTCAGCAACATCAAAGCTGAGACTAATTGCTTAGAGAATAATAAAACTTCTTTGTCCCTCTCTGCCTTTTAATTTTTTTTTTTGCTTCTCTTTTGATTTAATTTTCTGCTTTTCATGTATTTTGTTCATTTTATATGTTGCTCGGTATTCTGCTTTTATTATTCCTGGAATAGCTCAATTTTTGTGCCACTATAATAAAATAACAAAAATTCAGAGGACTCAATTTATTCTTTTATGATAATAGTATTAGGCCACCTGGCATAAAATACTCCTCTATAGAGCTATTCCAGATCAAACCATATTAACAGGGTACATTTTTCACTGAAGACAATATTGATCATAGAAGCTCAGTTCTAAGACGAAGAGTCACATGCCATGTTTTAGCTACACTTTCATGGAAGACTTCTCTTTTTGCTTCTTCCATCTCTCATTGATGGTTCAGCCAGCAATCTGATTGTTTGAATGTCCACCATAGATTTTCTTGGGGAATTTTTTTATTTAACTGTTGAGCACTTGAGGTGCTTTGAATCCAGTCACACAGTCTTGCCACAGCTTTTCTAACACTTGGGTGAAGATGAGAGCAGTACTTTTAATACTTCTTAGCTATAAAATGTAGGTTCAGCTTGCAGACCACAGCTCAATCGATGTTGCAGTACCAATGAACACGACTGAGCAGTGCTGGTTGGGACAGAGGCTGTGCTATGGTGGCCTTAGTCTCTGCTCCAACAACAGTGAGGCAGAACACGCCATCTGAATTGCTGTCTGTAAGGAATCTTGAAAATCCCTCCTAGCATAAACATCTCATTTGTGTATCCAACTGGATGGAGGCTGGAATAACCAGGTTGTGCACCACCTGGAATGGTTTTGCAGACCAGGACATGGCAGATGGCTTTGCAGAAGCAAAGCAAGCTTCATCTCTCTGCCTTCAGCACAGCTGTGGCTCTATAATTTCAGTCATTTGGAGTAGTTAAGAAAACTAGAACACCTCTGCTTTTCCAAGCTCTCCTTCGGCTTCAGATCATGGGATAGCAAGCTATACTCTGAGAAAGGAGTGAATGTAAAAAAAAAAGGCACTAAAGGGAAGGAGATTCAATATTTACAGTTCAGAAAATTGTTATACATTCCTGCTGCTATGAACTGTCTGCTGAGTCTAGAGTGCTGCTCAGACCGTGACTTTCTGCAGTGGTGCTTCCACTATACTTTTTTTTCTGTCCTTGGATTCTCTAAGATTTATGTATAACTTTCAATTTTTCTTTTTTAAAGATCTGTTTTAAAAACTATTCCTTTATAGACTATCCTTTTGACAGCCCCTGCCCCCACCTCCCTGAATTTTCTTTCAAGTTCTGACTCTCTTAACTTACAGTTTTATTTTCTGCTATGAGAATTCTACTCTGATTTTTTCAGTGTTCTTTTTCTTTCTGTTTTTCTTTCTCTTTTTTCTACCTTTCTTTGTGTATCAAACTGGAATTGCCACAAAGCACACTGATTCCTCATGGGAATCAAAATGAAGCACTCTCTTAAATGGCATCACAGGTGAGATAAATTTCAAGCAAATACATACAATTATAAAATAAATGCTATTTATCTTCTTTTCCTGTGTTTTTTCTGGAAATTGGAATGATTGGTTAATGATGAGCTGTTGAAACTTTGTCCTCAGTGTTAGAGAGCCCAGAGTAATCAAAGAAAGAGTTAAACTATATGGAATTGTGCAAAATGATTCCAGAATTGCATTTTCTATTAACACAAAATGTCCTAATCACCCTATTTTATTGTTGTCATCATCCCTCCCAATCCTGAATGGATTACTCAGTAAATAGGTGACAAAATAACAAAGAAAAGAAACAAGCAAACAAGCAAGAACCAACCCCCAGCTGCAAACAGCTGTCATTTAAGAAAAGCCTTTCTTAAATTTCCAGATCTTGCCTTTCTTACCTTTGCGAGAATTCATTGTCCATAATGGTACCATAAAGTCAATTTATGTTAGTGTGATGGGTATTCCTTGATTTTTAGAGCAGTTGAAGCTGTGGAAGAGTGAGAGTATGGCCAAGTTCTATTAGTCAGGCAATATTGCATATAAAAATTAGTGTCACCGTAATTCCTATCTATGCTTTCAGACCCATCCACAACATGACACCAGTACAGATGGCAATGTTATAAAACAATAAATCCCCTAGGAAGCCAGTTGCCATTGGAATAGATGAGGATCTCTGATCAGTACAGAAGGGTTGTCCTTCTGTCCAAGTGCCTCAGTCTGCAACAGAAGCTCAGATCTGTGAAACTTATTTATCCATTCATCTTGAGTCATTTCTAATGCTGGCTGACTACAACTCTTGCTCAACCTTCAGGGAAAAAAAACATGCATACTAAATCTCTCATGATTATTTTGATGTAGAAGCACCATAGGCACAGATTACAAATGTTTTTAGAAGCTTAATTCATACTGATTTAAGTAGGGCTATGTATCTAAGCAACTTTGACATTAGCAGAGTTCCCTTCTGCTCTTTAATCCAAACAAAATGATTAGTGTCTTATATCCCAAGTGAAATTATACAGATTAAAACATGAAACCATACTAATTTCTTCCCCTCTTTCTCACAGAAGCAGCCAAAATTTCATACATTTTTTTCTTGTCCTTTTTAAAGAACCACTTTGGTTCAATCATAATATATATACCTTAATAATATTTTTCTTTGCAAATGATATGGGATGTAGCCCTGATTCCCTGTTGATGGGAATTAGTGAATGAATTTCTTGCTTTCCTTGAGTGCAAAGCAAAAGTTTTTGCTTTTCTACTAAGCTACTTAACATAACCCACATTTTTTCTCACTCTTCCAATTCTTTCCCCCATGCCACTGCAGGGGAATGAGAGAGCAGCTGTGCAGTGCTGAGCTGCCTACAGGGGTTAAACCACAATGACTGGGGGTAAAATTTGTATAGTGTGAAGACTTTTGGAATCTCATTAAAAATAGTTGGTAAATAGAGATTTTGAAATAGTAAAAACTGGGTTATTTTTTCCTTCTCTTTTTGAAAGGAAGAAAAACTTATGAAAAACCCTATTGTAGATTACTCAGCATTTTCTCTTAGAAATATATCTGCATTTTTTATCTTCAGGGACAATTCACTTGAAACTTTTTCATTTGGCATAAATAATTTCTCATTGTGTTCCAAAACATACTGATTGACTCAATCTGCCATAATGCATTCCTCAGTCTCAGGGAAAAAATAAAATTTAAAACATGAAAAAAACATAAAATCAGAAAAGATCTGGGGAGGCCTAGAAAAAAATATTACTATCAGGAGAACAGAAAGCAAAGACAATTGTAAATGAAAAAAATCCAGAACAGTACAAGGGAAAAAGGACAATTTCTGATTTTAACTTTTAGGAAAAGGTGAAGTGAATTCCTAGTTTGAAATAGAATTTGAAACCAGATAACTGGAGTTTACTCTGATTTTTCATCAAAACTTTTAATGATTTTCACTTTTTGTCAGCCTGCTCTGTGACAAAGAGGGATATCCCTCTTTTCTTCTATGCTCTGACAACATCATAGGGAATGATATAGCACATGAAGTGTCAGGCATATAATTGATTCGCACTTTAGCTATATATGTGGTCAGAACTTTTATAATGATAAAAGTATTTTGTTTCAATTCCAATTCCTTTTCTTCATTAAAGAAACCCTCATTGGTATGCTGATGAGTGAACGGATAAAATACAAATATTAAATAAGATCAGAATGTTGCAATCAGATTGAATTTACAAAAAAGCTGTGGAAATCAAATGTTTAGCTTTCTTTAAGTTTTTGTTTCATATGTTCTGTGCATCTAGGTTTCTATGTATTTGTGGGAAGTTGTAATCCAGGGACAGAACAGAGGAAGGAAAGAGGGGAAACAGCAGTGGGGAAATGGAGGTTAAAAGAGCTGTCAGTAAATAATAGAAGCACTCTTAACATCTTAAATAAAAAATCATCATGATAACGTTGTCCTGGCTCTATAAACATGACATAGAAGAGGACTGTGTTTTCTCTTGGAGTTGTACTTTCTGCTGTCGTCAATACTGAATGATTTTTCTTACTCAAAATGCTTGTTTCAGTCTCAGGCAATTTCTGGTTTTACTTTCTGGATGGATTGGAAGGCCAGCTGCAACAAGACAAGGATGGCATTGCTCCTGTGACCAAGAGAAATGGGATTGTGTATGTCTCTCGAAGGTATTTGGCCGTTTGGAGTGGTTTCTGTGATTACATGAAAGGAAAAACTAAACATTTTAGTTTGTAGTTTGAAAAGGAAAAGATGCCTCCTTCCAGCACTGGCAATAGCTTTCAAACACCTGTGTACTGTGTTGTTAAAACATTTCTATTTCAAACACAGCAGCAGTTGAAAAAGGATAAACTCTCATGAGCTGAAAAAACGTGATAAGTTTTGATGCACTATAACATAGTGCAGGGAGAGAAAACTGGACACACTTGGTTGTGATGAGGCTCAGCAAGACTTTCTCAAAAAAAAAAAATTAACTGCCAGATGGAAGAAGAATATAAATGAGATCCAACACCTGTGTGTGCAAACTGCCATCTCAGATAACATTTTTTCACACTCAGTGTGTTTGGAGCATTTAGCTGCATTGCTTAGGGAAATTGCATGACTATTTCAATATGTCATTAAAGAATGATTTGGAGCTAGGGATTTTTGATTAATTATGCTACCTGTAAAAGTACCCCAAACTGTGGAAGAAAATTTAGGAATCATAGGACTTGACAGCTGAATCATGACTTGTGCTTCATGAGTGTCGATGACAGCTGTAGCTCTGCATCTCTGATACTCTTCACTCATCCATGCTCATCCTCATGAGAAGCCCATTTCCAGCCCCTGAAAAAATGAGGCATTATTTCTGCTTTATAGTAGGGTCGACTATGTATTGTTTTGTGATTGATTAAAGAATATATGGCATATGTCAGGAAAGTAGAAAGTTTCACAATGGTTAGCCTTTGAAAACCCAACTCCTATTACAGTGATAATATTTTCACTTTTTCTTTATGAAATTATTTAATCTATGGACTATTAAAATTTTAAGTGCACTGTTGACATAAAAAAAATTAAGAATTCATGTAAACTATAATGAAATGAGAACAGCAAAGACAGAGAAGAAATTAAAACCTACCATGGAGAAACAGCTTTTACTCTTCTTGCTGATCTCAGTAATACTTGGCAGGACTACAAGACTATTCTGATGTTTCACTGGCTTTTATCCATGTGTTTGGCAGTATAAGTAAAAACTGTTATTTTTTATTATGGAGATTCCATTCCAAGTGTTTTCAGAAGATTCAGTGTTAGAAAAATGATAAAGTCCTTCTGGAACTTGTTGAACTTTTTTCTCTGTATTTCCACTAAGTGAAAAACCTTACTTAATAAGAAATTACAACAAAAATTAAATATATTGAAAGTATTTTAACTAGAGAATGTAGAAAACAAAATGGACCTTTATGAAAAAAAAATGCAGCAGTTAATATAAAATGGAAGATTATAAAGCAAATGCTACCAAAGAGATCCAGCAGGATTTTTTGCATTTCTGATTCTTTTTATTTGTTTTTGTTGTTATTTGAAATAATCGCATGTTTTAAAGCACTTTTAACCCTCAGTTGTAGACTAACATCTATTCTTGTTGCAGGGATATGCTGGAAAAAAAGAAAAGCCAGTGTTTGTTTCAGTGATATGAGCTTTACTTTTGTGCTACTTCTTATTAGAGACAAAATAGACAAATTAGTCTTTTTGGAGATGGTGGGAAAGAATTGCTCTAGTTAAGAGAAGAGAGAATTGAGAACTGGGCTGTTTTCTTGTCAGAAAGTTTTGGCCACAAGTGAGCTTCTTTTCTTACAGCTTTTGGTAAAACCGTTTTGTTCTTTTTTTATTGGGGACAAATAAATGTAGATTTTTGGACAATATTTTACATGTATATGGGAAGAGAAATGTATTGTTGGGAAATAGATCTAGAATACAGCCAGTGGTCACAAAACATAAGGGGAAAGGGCTATTCAGTATCTCTAATGATAAAGCGTGTCCTTCATTTAGACATTTACCATACAGGAATAATTAACTTTAAGACACATTAGTTGTGTTTTGAATTTATCTGCTGAGGGCATGAGTGAGAAAAATAATACTAGGAAGTGTTGGCAAGGTTCTATCATGAAACTGTAGGCCAGGTAGAACTGGATTTTTAACTGCTACAAGGAGGAATATTAATCTACAGATGTGAGGCCTTCTGATGTCCAGTTTTATCATGTTAATAAAAGCTATTGCTGCCAGTTTAATAAAATGTTGAAACAAAAATCCTGCTTGTCTTAGAGAGAAATTTGATTCCACAAGATGTGTATTTAAAGGTTTTATCTTTAATATTCTCCTTCAAAGTGGGATGTCAGAGTGCAGAGATTAGAAATAATTCACATTTTCCTTTCTTGACAATATAAGGGAATCCTCAGAATCTATGAGATTGTTGCACCTAAGATATATGACTTACTACAGGTCTCTTCTAGCAGGGATAAAGCTGGACTTGCCAAATTTAAACTGTTCAGGATTGAATTTTCATGTGGGCATAAATTGCATTTAGAGACATTTGATCAAGTAGCTGACTCCTTGGGCCTACGAATGAGCTGGGATTGGAATGCAGGTTGGCAGTATTTGCCATGTTATCACTGGAAATACAGTATTCCCCACATAAACCTATTTGTACATTATGCTAAAGTTATAAAAATTTCAATTTTATACTCTTTGGCCCTACACAATGCCTCTAAAACAGGTACTGTAATTTGCTGGGTATTTTTCTTGAAATCCTTTGAATTTTGTAGGCCCTTCAGTGGGTCCTATGTTTATTGTCATCAGTTAAGAGAGAGCAATGGCCACAACTGATAATTTAATGGGTGTATTTTCTCAATGTAATGCGCTGAACAAGAGAGTGAAAAGATATATATGATTCTGTAAATTCGCCTTGAGGCATCTGTTATGCTGTGTTCCAGATTACTCTGTTAACTTGGAAAAAAATTAATTGAAGGAGATGTCAGAAAAAGACCACAGGAGAGACCCATTTACTTGATTAGTAATAAGATGAATAATAACATTAAGCAGAGATTAATAACTTTTACAAAGCAAAAAAGGATATGAAAAGATGATTTCATACTGACCCATATTAAAAAATGGACCCGCCAAGGTTGAAGGTGTTTCCTGATCTGACACAGGAAACACAAGTGCTGCCTCTCCTTGGGCACCTTCTTGGTTCCTCATCACCATCGGACTTGATCAAATGAATTCAGCACTGCTTCTGTAGCATTTTTGGACAGCACATGTAAGAACTTAGCTGGATGTTCTTTTGCACTCAAAACTCCAAAAGAAAGGAAAAGATGAGGGTCAGATCATCTAAGTAGTCATCTGAACATGAATTTAAATGAGAGTAAAAACTAAAAAAACTCACCCATTTTATGATTAAACCCCAACTTTAATTATCTTTGCATAATTGATATTGATCACACCACTACTGAATCAGCATGTTTCTAAGCTAACTATGAATTGTAATTTATCATAAAAAAGTTTAGTTGAAACTTTTTATAAAGAACTGATGGTTAGTCAATATGAAGAGCTTTAATATTATACCATAAGCCATAAAGAAAACAGTTGAAGCCTAAAGATAAACATTAATACAAGTCTTTTAATGAGAAGCATAGGCAAAATAATCTTGGAACAAGATGGATTACCTCATAAGCATAAATGACATCTCATAGCCAAGACAATAACTTGCATGTAACTTCAAAGTATCCATTGCTCAAAACTCATTAGATTGGTTCTTAAGTGTTTGCAGAATTATTTAAATTGGTCTTTGTCAGTGATAAACCAAGAAGCTCATATTTATTTCCTTGTCACATCTCCAAAGATGAACTTAGATATTCTGTTATTCCTCTCTAGCTATCAATAGGCAACTTTTAACTGGGGAAAAGATGAATTATAGTTTTGCAGAAAAAAATTATGGTGATAAATTTGTGCACATTTTCCACAAAACAGTTGGTATTAAGGCAAATGGATGAGCTAAAAATGACCTGTCAGACATAGCAATATTTCTTACTTATATGATTTTGTACATACAGCCTTAAAATTAGAGAAAGTAACTCTCTTGAGATCACTGGTAGAGTATTTAAAAAAAGGAGAACATGCAAAAAAGATATACTGTTTTGAACATGACCTAATGTTTCTTACTACTGAATATATAAACATTATTAAACATGACAAAAAGATTCACTAGTCTTAGTCATGACAGCTGAAAGAATTTGAAAAGGCTGATATAAATGTATTTATAAGTATATACTTTTATCTAAAAATTTAAGATATCTGTTATTGAAATAAGCATTTTTTTTTATAGTAACCATTTTACAGTTATGTACTCTTACAATAATTAGTATATTCTACAGAGAATGTTTTTTTAGAAAGTTAATCTTCAAACTTTCCCGGTTTGAAGACCAATGCTGCCTACAGACTTGCGTTTTGATGTGGTTTTGGTTTTTGTTTTAAAATATTACTTGAATTATGTCTCCAGCAGTCTGAAGATTTTGACTGATACTTCATGTCAGACCTCTAGAGATGATAAGACAGGTAAGACTGTGAAAACAGTTCTGATGTAGAGTTGGGTTTATTTTTCATATTATATTCATAGAATGTAAATTTCTTCTAATTTTTGATGTGAAAGGGAATTTCAAAATCTGATATAATTACTCAGAAAGATTTCAGCTGTCAATAATTACATTTCTTCACCTGATACCTGAGAGGTATCACTGCTGAGTGCATGAAAGTTCTGTGGCACTTGGGAAAGGAGCAATTCTGTTCATACTTGCAGCTTTCCATGATGTCTAACTACAGTCACTTAACTGGATGGTTTTGCCAGAGTGTATTTGTATTAGTACACATGGATACTACACACAGCTGATTTTTAAAGGTAAAGGCCTAGGAGGACATTACATCCATAAAACTTAATGATTAGGCACATGATAGTTGAAAGTATTCCAAGCAAAATCGGTGATCCACTTTCTACAAGTATTTCATCTGATCAGTTCATTGTCAAAAATGTTCATCAGGTTAGGTTTTGACCTAATGCTGTTGTTCACCATTCAAAGTCAATTTTGAACGTGAAAAAGCAGATTGGAAATATTTTTATTGTGAGTACTTACACAACCAAAGAAAAAGAAAATACAACATGAACAACTGAAGATGTCTATTCATTGCTAATAAAATTCTGAATAATCTATACCAGTTAAAAAAAAATACTCACTGCATACAAAAGATCCATTAACTTCAAAACAAGTTGAAATAAAGAACGTTGCCCAAGACACAAAATCAAATTGCACCCTGGTTAAAGACAAGTCATTGGAAATGAAGCTTGAAAAATCCATATTATATCTTCTTTATTATCCAAAGCTGAACATAGAAAAATGTTCTCATGATTAGGGCAATGGACCAGAAAATAGGCAATTCTAAGTTTCATCACTGTTTCTGCCTTGTCCTCCATGTATGATACAGACAAAATGTTTTTCCTTCTCAAGTACATAAAATTGCAATTTATGATAAGTTCTAAGACTGTCATAAGCATGAGGTGCAATTGATTTGAAATATATATTTTGACTAAATAATAGGTTAAACTTTGATTTTTAATGAAAGCAACTATACATGAAACAGCATTTCACTTTTATGTATTACAGCCACCCCTCTGGAAAACAAAACAAAAGCTTACTCTGCTGTGTTAACTGATGTGAGGATTTTTTTAAAAAGAAAATGTTTAATGATATTTTTAAGTACATTTTTTTTTCCTTGTACTTAACAGATTGTTGTGGGATTACATCTCAAACAGAAAGTCAAATAATTTTATTAGTCTAATTAAAAACCTTAAAAGCTAATTAAAACACAGCAAAAATTTGTTGTGGTTAGTGCACATGCTAATATTCACTGTCCAATTTATCTAATTAACACAAAACAGAACTCATTAGCAAGACAAGTGTAAATTGTTAGTGAGAAACTTATTAATATGTGCCTCTATAAAAATGGTGTCATGTTCAGCCTTCTCATGCCTTCTCATTCTTCAGTTACTGGTGATCTGATGGTCAGATCACCAGTAACTGTCTCCTTGAGAAGGCACCACAGGGAGCTGTAGCGAGCTGCCATCACTGCCAGTTACTGTGGTCTTGTAATCAAAGGATTACAGAATGGGTAATAATGCTGTCAGGGACCACGGTGGGTCATCTGCTCCAGCCTCCCNATGTTTCCTTTCCACATTGAAGGTTATTGAAGAGAGAAATATACCTCAGCTACAGGTGTGGTGTGGTCATAAGCCTGTTTCCCTTTGTTTTTTCTCTTCAAGGTGTTTTCTTAGCAATTCCCAATTATATTACATGTGATTTAGCAATAAGTTAAACTATAGGACCTTTCTAAAATAAATATAAAAATTCTGGCAAGGCACAGACTGAAGAGATTAAAAATCCCCAAAATATTCCTTTCCTTTGAACTTTGATGTGCAATTGGCACGGAAAATAAAACAATGAGAGCGCATATCAAAGTGCATTTCTTTGACTAATGTGTAACAATTTCACACAGCCTGTTAAGTTGAGGGCTTTCAGTTTCTCCATTCATAAGTGCAGCTCTATATATGAGCCCTAGCAGTAAAAACTCAATTTATAGCACATTTTTAATGTAAACAATATGCACTGCAGGGAGGAGAAAGAATGCACAAGCAGCATACAGGCAGACCAAGGCCATTAGTAGAGCACACATTTGAATATCTGGTGTTTGCAAGGTTTAGTACCCTGTTCAGGAATAATGTACCAATGTCAGTTTTAACAGTGGTAAAACGAGTGACAAAGAATAACAGAGAGAAAATGTTTAAGATTGCTACATGATTAGATTTCTAATACAGATGGCAGCTTAGTATCTGTTATGAAATATACACATGCACTGTCAGGGATAAATGAAATAGCTGACATCTCTGTCACAGTACACCTCCCAAATATGAGGTTTCTATTTAAAATAAGACCACTGTTAGCTAACAGATGCTGTACTCTGAATCATTGCAGTGTCATAAACAAATATGCCTAACATTGGGAAAAACATCTTGAGAGGGAAACAAATATTGTTTCTGGTACCATAAATACATGGAAAACATTTCAGGTCTGCTATACATATGAATGGAATTCTGGGAAGGAAAAAATAAAGATAAATTTGCAAATGCAATCACTTTGTCAATTGTGATGAAATTTTATTTCTCTTTCATTTTCCATTAGGTGCAGCCAAGTTTAATATAATAACTAGCAACACTAGGCCTAATTGTAACTATGATGTCTATCTTACATTTTATCCTCTAGCATATGTTATTTTCCTGCTTCATACCACAGTTGTGGCTTATCATGCATTGTGTCATCTGGAAAGTGGTTGCAGGCACTTACTCTAATGAGATGATTTAATTTTTAAGCACTGCTTTCATTATGTCAACCTTCTGTAATATGAGATAACTATCTTTATGCAGGTCTACTTTCTACAGGGAGAAATCAATTATTACTGGATGACAATTGTATGATAACTTCAACAAAATGTTTCCACAGATGAATGTCCATAAAAATTTTTCTTTGACCCAGATGAGAAATCAAAAGCATGGAGGTACAAGTCCGAGTAAATGCAGAATAATAACAGGAGAACTCTTATTTCTTACCCAAGAATATAGGTTGCTTTGTGGCAGACTTCCAGAAAAAATGGAATCTGTGTATTCAGTTAAACTGCGAAATCTTGGGTTCCAGGAAGTTTTAGTTATGGCATTAGCAAGCTCAAACTCTCATGTGTTCTAGCAGTACACAGGAATTTTTAATGTAGCCACAGGTAAGGCAGTTTCTCTCGTATCCTCAGCCTCACTTAGTGCCTACTGGCTGTGCCAAACATATGGGGAAAATGTGCATCTAAAGAATGTATTTTCTTATACATTTCTTTTCTTAGAAAAAGAAGAAAAGAAAAACAGACGAGACAACCCCCCCAAAACCCACAGAGGATGCAATAAACTGATTTCTGGTATCTGAAAAAGGTTTATTTCATTTTCTTACCAGGAAAGGTATTTGAGCAACTCATGGGATTAAAGGAGTTACTTGAAAATTCAGTGTAGTCATCTCAATGCCTGACTTCATGAATTATTTTGGGCAAGTCATTCTCTTTAACCAAATTTTGTTGACTGAAAGATGTTCAGGTCAGATGTAATTGTATTCTGTATTTGTACATGCCCTGGAACAAAAGAGGGTAACTTATTGAAATGTCACCAGTAAGCCTTATTTCTGCAATATTCTGAGCCACTACTTTTCTCCTAAGATTCATGTTTAATTTAAAATTTCCAGACAATACATTTAGTTGGGAACCTCATATAAAACTTCATAGAACTTCTGACAAGCCTCCTGCAAAATAATAGCAGTGTGCCATGTGAGTTAATGGGTGTCAAAAGGCAAAGCAAATCAATTAGCAAATGTTATCTTTCTTCTGATGTAGGTAGGTTTTTAATTGGACTATTTAATCAGGAAAAATTCAGAATAAAAATTGAGCAAATATTGTTAATCTGATTCTTGATGTAAATCCTGAATAGTGCATCCTCTCACTTTTCTAACTCTTCTTTATTATTTCCTAATGGCGTTGAAATTCTCATTTTTTAAAAATACAGATTTTAATGTTGTAACTGTGGGGAAAAATGTTTGCCATTTTTCAAGCAACAGAAAGGAGATGAAGCAATAAGTACCTGATTTTGGAACATATAGGTATAGTCAGAGAAATTAGTTTTGTGCATGTGATTTAAAAAACAATTATAATCCAAAACCCAGACACAAAAAACAACTTTGAAGTTCATAGTAAAATATCTAGTGTTCATGTGTGAATTTAGATTACTCATATAATTGAACAGCATCAATATTAATTATTTGAGTAAGAAAACAGTGACAAAAAGTTACCATGCAATTGAAAAAAAAGAATGAATCCATGTGAGAATATCTGAAAAAGACATATATCCCTGAGGTGCATGTTATGTCATGAAATGCCAATGATGTAGAATTATTATTTCGTTTTCAGAATGATTTCTCTCCATCTTTCATAGCAAATAATTGAAAATTATTTTCAGATATCACATTTCTCTGTCCTGAGAGGAGGGTTGGCTATTATTGGCATCCCTCATGGGCCTTGACCAAAATTGAACAGAAGGACTAGAGCCACTTGTCTGCCACTGCAGAGTTCCATCATCCCTCTTAAAAGTCTGCTGCAATAGTTGTTATCACAGTATTTTCCATTCTTCACCCTACTGCTTGAATGTCACATTTCTGCTAAAATAACAGCTACAAGTACAGATACTACCAGTGTCAGTAGGAAAGAATGGAGCACCCTGTCTGTGGCTGTTCTGCAGCATCCCTCTTTTATTTATTCTGAAATATGCTGTAGGAGTCTCACTTTTTTGAGCAAAGTTGTTGTAATACAAATGAGAAAGTCCATACACCACAATACATTTTTATTATGTATTTAAATAGTACATATATCTAAATTATCTCTCCATTATGTAATTTTTATAGAATTTTTTTTCTCTATGTGGGGAATCACTGTCAAACTTTTACAGAACATATTTTTATGGTCCAGCCAGAAAAAGAAATAAAAGGAAATTATCCTGTTCTCAGTGACCATCTTCATGGTCCCTTATGATGACGGTAGTTGTCACACTGGAATAACTTTCTTTATGAACTTTTGATGGAATTGATATAGCAAACAATTAATTCTGAAATAATGAGGGAAAAGTAAAAACACAGTAAAAATATACTGAACCACAACTTCTTGTAAATTACTGGAAAAAATATAGAAATATTTTCTGGTAATTCAGCAACTGTTAGTTGGGTTATTGCTGCCCCTGGGTAAACTGACATTTTCATATGCACTAATTAGCAAAGAGGTCAAACAAAATCTCAAATAAAATAGTTCATTTGTGGCACTTTGTCTCTATGGAGGAATTAATCTCAAAAAATAACTGGAATAACTGACAAAGTAAAACCCTAAGTGTTCTACTCACCAGGACTGGCTATTATCTACAGCTAATTAACAGCAAATGAAATGGAGAAAAAATAAATTTGTAGATTTTAAAAAATATTTTTATTGTTTAATGAAAGCTGAGAAGTATCCTTATCCCAAAGTAAGAGATTATGTTGCCTTGCACACAGGGACACACTTGGTGTTGGTTATGATTGAATGCTGGAGTGTGTGGCAGCAATTCCAAGGCTGCTCTGCTGAAGTAACACAGCCCAACATCTCCTCCACTCATGTGGAAGCTGAGGCAGCAACTCTGCTGGGCTGATGACAGCAGTGAGCTCCTTTGCTAATTAGTGCATAGAGAAATACCTAATTACACAGGAGTAGTAGTGACTCGAAAAGAGACAGCTGAAGTACCTGAAGAAATTACAGTGTGTATTTCCAAGCCAGCCACAAGCTCAGTTCTTGTTTTAATCACAGAATTGTCCAGTTAAAATTTCCAGCTGCTGCAAATGTAATTTTATCTCCATGAAAAATGGAAGGAAAAATGACTGAATATTCAGCAATAGCATCATCCATTCTCTCAGAATCAGCATCTAGAATACAAGTGCTCAAGATCATGCATGTTTATACATGTAAATGATGCTAAATTTCTGCATCCTGAGACTGCTTTAATATAAGCAAAGCTGCTACTCAGTAACCTACAAGTTTCTATGGAATTAGTTTTGAAAAGTACTATTTTTATCTCCTCAAAATACTTTAAAGAGGCACACATTTTAAATGTTCACTTAAACAAAGATTTGTTTTACTTTCTAATAAAATAAAATCATATAGCTATAAAAGCATCAGGTAATTTTCTTTGCAAATTATCCTACATATTATTTTTTACAAATCTTTAAGTACTCTTTATTTGGTATTTTTCACTACCTGATTTTTCCCATTTATTTAGTATAGATGGATATGTTTGCCATACATAATGATGCATTTTTATGTATTCATACATCATGCATTACTACAGTTTACTGTTTCAAAATATAAAGACCTCATGAGGATGAACTTGGCATAATGTTTTTCCACATAAAAGTTAAAATAAAACATATATGAATTCAAATAAAGGCAGAAAGAAAGGTATTTGTCAATAAAAGTATAAATTTTGTGTAAAGAGCTGGAGAAAGCTAAATTGTAGAAACCGCAATTTTGAAATACCTATATTGTCATTTTTAATTTTATTCCCCATGAAGATATAATTTCAGGCAAAATCAGTAGTAACTTCAAACTGTCATTAGATACTTTTGAAATACTCTGAACCAAATCAAATTTTTCCCAGAAATAAAAGCAAGGTGAAGGTATTCTCTTCACAGAGGCTTGCAAGTGTGCAATGATAAATGCAATTAATGTTTGGATACTTGGTGTCATGTGTTTATGTTACTCTTGTTTATTGTCTCTTTTTATTTCAGAGCATGTGTATATCATGACCTCTCTGTCCACATAATTTGTCAGCAGGCAGAACAGTATGTCAGAGGTCAGTTGTGATCTGTAGTACATGTAGGGCTGACTGCATTGCCATTTTTTACTGCTTGTGTGGTGTATTTTAGCCCCCTCTGAAATCATGGAAAATATTTTCTCAGTGTTAATTGCTGAAGCACAAGTGTGCCTTGAAATTTCCGAGTTACTGGAAAAATTCATCAGGCCCCATCGATTTTACTTCTGTTCAAATGTGTTATGAGCAGGAGTGAATCCAAGAATCTGTACTGTGCCATGTGCACTGGAAAAAAGGGTCTTACAGTGCTTCAGTTCTTCAACTTTCAACTTCTGTTGCTTTCTTTTAAGATCATTCTGATTTTATTCAAGATACAAAAGGCATTAATTCACAGAAACACTTAATGGGCCTACAGATGTTTTAAAATCCTCATTATCATTTAAAATTAATAAATACATATTTATTATTAATATACATATTTATTAATTTACATTTACCTTATGTATGTAAAATTAATAAATACATAATATAGGTATTAAATAAGTGCATAAGACTACTATTGAATGCAAACATACAAGCAATAACTTGAACAGAAAAGAGAAATAAAACTGAGCCCTCTATGACTCAATTCTTTAATTAAATTATTGAAAAATATTCTATAAATATTCATTGTTTACATTTCATATGATGAAACACAAGACTTGAAAATTGATAACTCTTTTTCTCAGTGAAGGACATAACTGACATTTTGAAAAATTATCTCTCACCTAAATGTCTGATTTTTTAACTTAAAACTCTAGACAGCATTTCATTGCTTGGTCATGGTTTATCACTAAATGTTTCAATCAGGAAACCAACTTCAAATCAGAGCATCACAGACCTAAAATAAAATACAACAACTTACTTTGTTTTAAAAACTTATTTTGTTATCTCTTGTATTGATATTCAAAAGTAGAGTATTGCCTATGAACTTGACACAGGTAAAATACTGAAACTTGATTGCCCAGACAATGATTACTCTTCATGTGTAACATGTAACTACAAAAGGGTTAAATGAAATCCTTTCCTCTAGAGTCAGGATGTAAAAATGTAACTAAAAATAAAAGCTGTTTCAGCTTTTGAGGACAGGAGGAGCAGAAGAGACTGTTAGTCTATCCAAAAATAGCCTCCTTATATCTACAGATATACAGAAAAGGCATACTTGCTTCTGCATGAAAATAAGGTTTTCAAAGCGAAATGGAAAGTTATCTGTGAAAGTAGAACCTTTTACTTCAATATAGTTGACTGACAGAGGATTGTATGAACAGTAAAAATCTGCTTTTCAATATGTAGATAGTTCTAAAATACATACAAGAGATGTTTCCTGTCGAGATGGTCTATTCTCTTATGGATTTATTTTTCAGATAACCTCCTGCTGTCCTAAGGAAATTGCATGTGAGTAGTGCTGCCCCTCAGAATTGGAAACATGTTTATAAGAGCAGCATATCTGGGTACAGAAATTATTTTACAATATTTTCATCTGCAAGCTATTGCTGTTTTCAGCTATGTAGGGTGCTTCTGCTGTTGCTGTGCAATGACACATTAGGCTGGGCATGTAAAGTAATGCAGTGTGACTGATACAAGCTGATGTTACACTTCACAGCACAATGCTTCATAATGTGTTATGTCAATGAGAGCATTGAAAAAAAAAAAAAGACACTGAAAATAGAGGCAAATTTGTTTTCGACACACAAAAATAACTTTTGGAGAATACATAGCAGTTGGTGGTTGTATAATACACTTAGAGCTGAATTAAAAGGGGTAAATAATTTTTATTTTAAAACCTGTCTTTCTCTTCACAGAGTTAACATAATTTCAGAGATGTGATCTCTACTGGCCGTCAAAGCCATGTGTTTTTAGAGGACTAAGGCTAGAGTACTTTAATGTACTTCTAGTCTACATAATGTTATGAGCATTTTCAGCTTGTAAGGCAACATGTTATTTCAATTCCAAACAGAAATATTTCTTTTATGAACTGTCTTAGGTTTCTCTTCATGGTATATTCCTTTAATTTTTAAACTTTATGTCTGTTTTTTGGGGTGTACTTTTTATTTGTTTTTATACAAATACTTTTCTTCAAGATTACATGAATATACAGAAACTACCATAATGTTTTCCTCATGTTATTGTAAGCTTCTTGAATTTTATTTTTTATGGGTTCCTCCTAAAATTTGGAAATCTTTCCATCTTATTCTCAAGTTCAGTCCTTATACCAAAAAACCCCAAACCATACCTCCCTCTCCCTCCCCAAAACACCCCAACCCAAAGCCCTCATACACATGCACGCACACACACAAGCAAACAAATGAAAATAACAAAAAAGGAAAAAGTATTTCTTAGACTAGTTAAGCTTCTTTTGGCCTGAGAGTTTGAAATTGATGAATTGATAAATTGTAAAATTTGATAAATTTATTTTTATACCACGTCTTGCAAATTAAGCAAAAGGAAATTCAGAAATCAATGAAACTTCAGCATTTTGAAAACCTATGGGGGAGGGATTAAAAATTAGTTTTAACATTATCTGCCTCTTTATCAGTGTATCTCAACTTCCCAAGGATTATTCGCTCAAATCAGGTCATCCTCTAGGCCACATTGCTTGTAATCTCAACCTCTGTAAAACACTTTTCATCCTCTTATAGTTGTAGATTTAACCTTCATGTGAGAACTCAGCCAGGAGGGAGCTCCCAAAATAATGCAGGAGTTCCCTATGGGAGTGGTGCTGCACTTTTCAAGTTTCTGGAAACCCAAGTAGTAAAGGCATTCATCTTCTGCATCATATTTTTATCTTCTCAAATATGCTGATCTTACCAATCAAATATTATAGTTAGTATATTTTGTTGTTATTTGAACATGATCCAGTTTCACCTGTTCCACATAGTCAAGGATTAAATGATCATATTTACACTATATTTTATAGCTAGCTATTTTCTGATAAACTGAGAAACAAGCAGTAAGGATAAGGAAGTAATGTATTGACTGAAAATGTTGCTCTGTTTCCTCAGAATAGAACCTGAGGTTGCTTTCCAATGCCAAATCTTCCATTTTAACAATCAAGAGGAAAATGTTATATTTTTCCTTAATGTAAAATATAATTTTACTGTATTTATGTGTGCTTGATTTTTTGGTATTTTTTTCCCCAGAATAGTGGCTGTCTGTGCTGTCCCACAACATTACTTGAAACCCAAAATTACATGACAAATATCAGAGACAACAAATATATCATATCAAGAAAACAATATCTGATTAGAAAAGTTCAGATGTTTAAACATATTAGTAGAGATTTAAAATTAGTGGGTTTTTTTTAATTAGATAAAACCACTGTAGTAAGTCTAGCAGATATTAAGTACTTAAGTGGATGAAATATGAATCACATAGTGAGAAAACTTCTACAAATGAGTCCTTAATTAGTCATGCCCGTGTTGATGTAACTCCATCCTGTAGCCTTTCTTTCAGTGTTTACTCATAAAGGCTTTATCTCTGCTGGAAGACATTACTCAGTGGTTAACTGACTGCTCAGGAAGGATGTCACAAATAAATTTTCATGTGTATCAGATTTAGCATAGCCTCTTTATTTTAGCACCTTGTCCCCTATATTTTGTTACCCTGTTCCCAGCACTCCACAGGAATTACTCATTCCTGTCACTTCCTTTGCAAAGGAAAGAAACTTTCCTTTGGACCAACCTGTGCTGCCAAATGACAGGTGGTGGAGAGTTCTGCTGCCTCCTGAAGCTCTCTGCTACCTTTGTCCTCCACAGAGCCCTGCTGGCTGCTGAGAGTCTCCAGTGGGAAAGAGCTTCCCTCTGCATGCTTCTGCTCCTTACTTCTCAGCTTCCCCTGAAAATACTCTTGTTTTGTAATTTCCGTCACGAAAATGTAATCAGCCAGCTCTGGGCTTGTTGTTTGAAATGGGGCATATCCTGCTACAGTAACAGCAACAAATAATTGAGGTTAATTTTGGTTATGGAAAAAGTAAAATTTTGGATCTTTTCAGTGTAAATCCTTCTTTTTCCTTCTTCCTGCAGTAGCAAAAACTGATATAGAAATAATAATGGGGATTTTTTTGTTTAGACTTGTAATAACCTTAAGCTACAGCATTTTGCTAATCTCATTTACTTGGTGTTTTTTTTAACCAAAAGAGGATGGAAAAAATTGTGCAAAAACTTCACACTTAGATCTACTCTTACACTTCTATAACAATAGCAATAATTTACGATTATTGTACTACCTGTGATGTTTAGAAGGCCTGCACAGGGATTATTCTGTAGGGTTCAGCTTCAATCATTTTTTTTGTCTACATTGTATATATGTGTGTGTGTATGTGTATGTGTTGTCTGTGTGTTAATCAACATTTTTCACTGGTGAAGGGAAACAGGCAGCTCCAGAGCACAGTTTATAGATTTAGGTATGGGCTTTATATTCAGAGCACAGTTCATAGGTTTAGGTACAGGTTTTATATTCAAAGTTTCACTCTTAAATGGAATCCAGATACGATTCTGGTTAGGGTCCTAGTCACAGGTTTGACATGTGACCCCAGAGAGACCCAAACTAGGGACCACTGTGAATATGTAGGCACAACAAATGGGTGTCAGTGCACAGCCTCCATTCCCTATGTAAGGTACCTTCGCTAAATTACTAAGTAGTTGATACAAGCAGATATCTGAATTAAATTGGAAATAATCCAAAATTTCAAAAGACAAAATACCAGAAATACAACGTAGATAAAGTACTGTCCCTTTTCTGTGGCTACATGTGCTAATGGAAATAAAATATTACCGAGGTATTGCTGTAGTGTTTGTGATTTAGAAAAGGCAAGGAAGAATAAAATATAGTTCAAGTTTTTGTTTTTATGTGGGCCAGCAAACCTCCTGTTGCTGTGGGCCAGCCAGCTGGAGGGCTGCTAGGGAAGGACACATGCTGTGTTACAAGTGCCAAGTCTGGTAGTTACATGCTGTACTACAGAATGGTTCTTAGACAGACTAGTTCTGCTTTTATACAGAACAAATCACAGGAACAGTAGTTATTACTGGAATGTAATATTAAAACCAACATGAAAGCTGACTAAAGGTTACAGCATTTGCTATTACAAATCTTTTACAGTTAGCATATAGTCCTCTTGGGGTGAGAGTGATGGAGATAGGAGCAAGTGTTGTAACATGAGATCTGACATCATCTGATTTATTCATGTGCTTGAACAGTGGGTTATGTTATCTGCTTGATTCGTCATTTAAAAAGGAAGTTATTACAACTGAATTTTAGCCACAGGCATAAAAAAGAGGGAGTCATCCTGAAAAAGACTGGAAAGCATCTCACCACTATCTGAGTTCCTGTTGTGAAATTGCTTCTTTGCTTTTGCATACGAAGGAACATAATAAAAGATATTGATGTGAAAATAGCTGTAAGAGCTCCATTTTCTTTTCCCTGAAAGCAGAAGACTAGGGAAAATTTCTTTTGAGGATGCATGGAGCATATCAAAGGAAATTTAAGACATCATTATAATCCTGTCACAGCTGGAAGAGGCAGGCTCGACCAGGAAGCTACTTCATCATCACAGTTTAATTTTATATTTAAAAGTTCAAATATGTAAGATGATTAAAACTTGCAGTGGTTTAAGATTTTATTTTTGGGAGACTACAGATACTGTAGAAAACTGAGCATACTCTACCTTGAAAACTGAGGGTACTTTTCTTTGCTTAGGTTATTGAAGGAAAAAACAACTATAGTTGAAAGGATTGAAGAATGACATTGTGACTCAGTGTTCTTCATTTTGTAATAAGACACTCAACATTTGCCCTCAGTCACAGCTGGTGTTAAATGCTCTTTGGTATGGTCATGAAGAAGGCTGCAAGCACCATGCCTGATCTAACAGAAGACTTTAACATACATATTTATGTATGCTTTTCATAAAAAAATATTTGTTTTTAACCATTGTTTACATAAATGAAATTCATAGATATATTTTCAGTAACCTAATTTACATAGGCTGAAATACCTAATCATTTTAATCCATTCTTTCTAGATAATATTATTCTGGTAGGGAAACTTAATTTATTCATATATTTCTATTGTTGACATCTTTTTTCTTTGAGAGCTATTCAGAAGTCAGAATAATAGTTGGTGCAGACTTTTGCCTGCTTATAGTGAAAAAGATTTTTTGAGTGAGAGATCTCTCTTATTGTACCTTCCATTTTGGAAAATGGAAATGCATTCAGAGTTAATTCATTGAAAGTCTGTAATAAAAATAATAATAGTAACAGTTTTAATTAGAATACTATATTAACTAAAAATTTAAGCAATACTTCATAAATACTTTATAGGAGTTTAAACAAAACACATTTGTTTCTCCACTTAAGGCTAGCCCATAATTTTGTGTATAACTGTCTTCCCCCCAAGATTCTATTTCAAAACTTTGAGTTGTTCTGGTAGGATATGATGCTGTGGTGCCAGTAGGACACAATGAAAGAAAGTGACACTTATCTGAGAGAAATTGTGTTTCACAGGGAAATTATTCCTAATTAAATAAAAAATAATAAATAGGATAATCTAATGGTTTTCTGAAAAAAAATATTAAGAGTTACAGAGTTAAAATACTGTTAGTGAAAGAGGAACAGAGACTAATAATTAACTTTCTGCCTGTAATTTAGCTTGGAATAATTTGCCTAGGTAGGCAACTAATCAGGTTTTACTTTTAGTGAAAAACTAAGGTTGAGATTTTTCTGGAGGACTTCAAGAAAGTTTTTTTTTGAGGACAGGATGCATATCAGTGAAGAAGTGAAAGGATGAAGGAAAAGGCTGTCTATCTAAATGGGACTTTGTATTCCGTGGAAAAACGGTAGTGCCCAAGAGAGAAACGTGACAACTCACCACTGCCAGCACCACCTCCCAGCATCTTCCCTTTGATGCCAAAGGAAGGCTGACCTGAAACAGCCCTCATTAGGAGGAGCTCATTTGATCTTGAAAGAAAAGAAATTTAAAAGACCTGTGATGGGAGGAATACCTATGGAATGGGAAGACTGTTGACAGTCTGTTTTCAACTTGAAAATACTCTGAAGGACTTTGGAATTTGTATTTTTAATCTATATGTGTTTTAATTTGAGTTTGCACCTACTGAGCCTCATGGAGAGCTAGAACTTGGTGCTTGCCAGTCCAGGAGCTTCAGCCTGAGCTTGCAACACACACATCAGGGTTTCAGAAAAGACTCTTGTACTCAGTGAGAGTGAGGAGAGAGCTCATGGTATGGGAGGAGACCTGTATCTCCTGCACTTTTCACTCTTCCCTTCTTCTTTGCCTCTTGTAGAGTTAATTCTAGTGGGGACACAAGGACAGAGTGAAATCTGTCCTGGTATTTCCATGCAGGGTTGCTGGGAACAGTCCTGCCCCCTTATAGTAGCACAGCCACTCAAGACCTCCTGTTGGTCTTTCATCATTTTTGTAAATGTTTTTGGGAATGAAGGAAGAGAAAAATGCAGCTCTGTCACCCGGCTTACAGAATCTCTTATTTCAATTCTGGCTGTGTCAGAACTGTAATGATCAAAGACCATCACAGAAGGAGCAGTCATATGACTACTCTGTGTTTCATCCTCTTCATCTTGTAAGGCATGTGCTTGTGCTCAAATGTTTGCTAGCTTTCCTTTATTTTTTAGTTTAATTGTTTGTTGTTAATGGTAATTTTTCAAGTCCTGATGATTTGAAAACTCTCCAGATTTTGAACATAGATTAAAAGCATACTGCTGTTTTCCAGTTAATGAACTTCATGGTTAACTTGTGTAATGGAAAATAAGTATATTGGATCCTTTTATGCCCTTCTATATCATCAAAGCCTTTAAAACCACATAGTTCTAATTTCAAGTAGAGCCGCAGGTATTTTAGGTAGCCAATTCTAAGGGCAGGATTAAAAAATCTGATTTAAGTATATGCACAAAACTCAGTTTAAATTATAGTTTTAAAGTTTCTCCATAAACAGAGTTTTTTTCTCTTTTTTGTGAAAAAATAAACATTCTGAGTTTGAAACCTGCATTCAAACATAAAAGCAATGATTTCAGATATTGAGGTAGATGTTTGTAAATGAGCAAAAGTGCTCCTTGATGGGATTTACACATTCCTGTTATTCTTCCATAAGGCTTTTATGGAACTGGAGATTATACCTGTACAAGAAAATCAGTTCCAAGCCTCTAGACCTCTCATATGGGAATGAGTATTATCCCAACAGGAGCTTCTAATTAAAAGCAAATTGGTGGAACAAGAGCTATTTTATTCTACCTTATGGTTTTGGCCAGAGTAGAAGGCAAGGACAAGTTATGTTGAAAATATAAAGGATTATGGTGAAGGAAATTGAGCATAATGTGCTGGTGAAATAGTGTCAGAGGAGAGTTGTAAAGTAAAAACTATCCTAGCATAGATAACATTATCAAATGTAACACAAGACACGTGTAAGTAAGTGGATATATTTCATGCCTGCCAATCCTGTCATCCTGTTGCACTGTAGCTCTGTTGAATTAATATCTCTAGTCTTAACTGTGCTCTGGCTCTACTCCATAGGACAATCAAAAAATTACATAACAGAGCAATTTCTAAAGCTTTTGATGGAGCAGTTGAAATACAAGACTTGTATGTAAGCAGAAGAGGTGATGGTCCCAAAATTATATCAAACCAACCCAAAGTTCTTAATTCTTTATTTAGAAAAACAAACCAACCCAAAACCTGAATTTATAGAGCCTATAACAGATGACAGACCATTATAGTTTAAAAAATTATTTTCCCCTTATTTCTCTGAGTGTTCCCCTTATTGCTCTGAGGAAAACAGTCTACAGTTAAAAAAGCTGATGCTTCAAATACCTACAAACTTGTAATCAGTGTGCTGCTCTAAATAGCAATGAAGCATGCTCCATTCTGCATTGTTAGCATATGCCACACTTGGATAGCAAGCAAATAAAATGAACCAAAAATACTGGCTTTAATTTCCTGGTGACAATGAACACACAAAACCTGTCAGACTTCCATTTAAAAATAAAAGTTGAGAAATATTTTTTTGTTATGAAATTAATATTAGTATCATATCAATCATGACAATTCTATAACTGAGTCTTTCTTAACAGATGTTTTCCTGAAATTTGCATAGTGATGCTGAGGTTGCTTGAAGCTTTCCCTACAGCTTATGTAGGGTTTTTTTAGGTCAGTGATTACCGTACACACAGATGAATACAGAAAAAAAAGATTATTCCTACTCCTTTTTTGCTTTATTTTCCTGATACTAAATCAAAGGGAAAAATAAAAAAGTTGGCCCTATCTTCTAAAAATCAGTCTCATTGTCTCACTCTTTGCCATATTAAGTTATACGAAGCTTCTAGAACCATTCAGAAGATGATCTTTCCATAAGTAATTATTAACCAACCCCAAATTTACAAACTTTATAAGCCAATCTTGCCAGTCACAGACCTTTTAGAATCATGATGGGCTTAGCACTTCTACAGTTTGCAGAGTCTTACTTTGGTATATAATTTTTATCTGAAAGCTTTGCATTTGTAACATTTCCTGTCTAAACCAATAAAATGAGATAAAACCAGGTCAATACTCAGATGAAAAATCTTATATCTCACAGAGTGATCTAGGAGCAGCAGATAAATTCTCACTCCTCATTTAGCTCTGAATCATTGCCATGGCTCTGCACCCAGAATTGCTGTCTTTTGCAAAGACATCCAAGATAAAGATCTATCTTATTTGGTGCTAGAAATAAAGGATTCAGACACAGATATATCAGAATCTGTTCTGGCAAAATTCCATGCTAGTTATTAGATTCTGCTTGTCTAAACCTTTGTTTGTTTGGTCATTGTTAATTTAGTGGAGGTATTTTATATTTTGTGAAGATATCTCATTTCATGGCCATTGACCCCTGGATCCTAAATTCCTTTACAGATAAAAGACTGAAGATATTTATTTTGAACATGTGAATTATCTGAAAGTGAGATAAATCTCTTTAAATTTGTTATTGATATGCAGATCTTAGAGCATGCCACACCATAAAAAAGAATCATTATCGACACTTTACGAGTGGGAACAAGGCTCAAGGCATTACAAGCATCAGGAGATCACCCAAGGACAAATGCCAGAAGAGAAGATCTTCAAAGTCTGTCTATTTAATTCACTGTATATTGTTGTACTGATACAACTGTTTCATTTTCTCTTGTTTTGCAAATCCAAAGAATTTAACTAAATATTTTAACACACTATACACACCAGAACTTACTGAATCATATACCAAAGTCCTTTACAATTCTGTTTAAAATTATTCTGTGTCACATTATTCACAGTGTCAGCTGTGTTTTAAAAATAAGTTCCTAATTTTAAACTGTAAATCTTAAGAAACTAGAAAATAGCTACTATTATCCAAGGGAGAGCAAAAATAGAGTGGTTTTTAGATGTCAATTTTTGTTTTCTCATGTTAAGACAATTTCTTCCATTAAGCAGAAGTGAAAACATGATATATTCTGAGTGAAGTCAAAGAAAGCAGTGACATTTAATGATGGTTTTTAAAGGAGGGTAGACAAGTTTTCAGCCAGGGCTTCCAAACACATAAGTAGTTCTAGCAGTTGAAAGCAGAGCATTTAAATCCTTTTGACATCCTTAATTGGATGTTGCCTCACTCTCTCGCCTGTCTTACTATTTGCTTTTACTTCTCTCTGAGTTTTTCAGAATATTAAAAATGCCCAGAACCTTCTAAAAATAATGCACTTAAATATTTGTAATGCCCTACTGTGTGCACAATATCAAACCANACCATATCACGTTATATCAATATTCAATATTTTCCAGTTGACATCTTCTCATCATGTTTATTGGTATGTCATGTGGGACACACTCACAGTTCAGTAATAAAAGACCACCAAGCAGCTATCACAGAACTTCCAGTGACAAAACATCTGCATGCAAGGGAAGAAGGGAAATTTCACCATTGCTGATTTTAAAACACAAAAAAAAAAAAAANTCACTGTATATTGTTGTACTGATACAACTGTTTCATTTTCTCTTGTTTTGCAAATCCAAAGAATTTAACTAAATATTTTAACACACTGTACACACCAGAACTTACTGAATCATATACCAAAGTCCTTTACAATTCTGTTTAAAATTATTCTGTGTCACATTATTCACAGTGTCAGCTGTGTTTTAAAAATAAGTTCCTAATTTTAAACTGTAAATCTTAAGAAACTAGAAAATAGCTACTATTATCCAAGGGAGAGCAAAAATAGAGTGGTTTTTAGATGTCAATTTCTGTTTTCTCATGTTAAGACAATTTCTTCCATTAAGCAGAAGTGAAAACATGATATATTCTGAGTGAAGTCAAAGAAAGCAGTGACATTTAATGATGGTTTTTAAAGGAGGGTAGACAAGTTTTCAGCCAGGGCTTCCAAACACATAAGTAGTTCTAGCAGTTGAAAGCAGAGCATTTAAATCCTTTTGACATCCTTAATTGGATGTTGCCTCACTCTCTCGCCTGTCTTACTATTTGCTTTTACTTCTCTCTGAGTTTTTCAGAATATTAAAAATGCCCAGAACCTTCTAAAAATAATGCACTTAAATATTTGTAATGCCCTACTGTGTGCACAATATCAAACCATTAGAGTCAGGGAAATTATGCCTGGTGATATTTTACCACCCACCATTTACCAGTCAAGGCGGATAAACAGATGTGTACACTTCTTTAAAATCTTATTTTTGCCAGAGGTTTGGTATGTGGAGAATTAAACTGACAGTAGTGGTGGGTTGGTACAGAATGGGAGTAGAGTGAGCTCTGCAATAGTGCCTATGTGTGTTTATATGGGAATGCTTGTGTATGCATATGTGCTAGTGTATATATATATNAAGTAGGAATAATTATGAGAGGAAGTAAACACACACAGAGCCACACTCACCCTGATTGTGTTAATGTGTATGTCTGTGATTTATTCCTGTTTTTATATTACTAAATGCTGTATGTAGACATAGTCCTCTTAATTTTAAAATTATGTGGTAGAATAAGCAACAGTTTAGAGAAGAATAAAATGAGTGTTCAAAGCTATGGAACAGCTTCTGTGCAAAGAGTGACAGGTAAGCAGGGAGGTTTTCTGAAGAAGTAGCAGAAGAGGTGGAAGTGGTCTGTGAAAATGTGGCTCAGATGCAGAGAGAGCACGGCTATCAGTAGTCATTGTCTCTTGCAAGACAAAAACTAGAGTACCAAGTTAGGGCACAAGGTGACACATCCAACAGCAGTAAAGGATTTTGGGACCCTCATACAGGATGTTGGAGACACCAGACCTTTATATGAACTTTACTACTGAACAAGAAAATAAATCAAGGATAGAAACACATGGTGTGAGCAATTGTAGCCAGTGATCAGTTTGCTGAAGTACTGAGAAGCAGATCTTCACCATTTTTAATGCAAAACTTCACTGCATCATGTACTTTTCTGCTTTGTTTTCCAAAGAACCATGAATTTAAGCAGAACAAAAATGAACACTGTGGGAGCATTCTTAACCCCTGAAGCTGAGAGGTAAGCAATGCAATGTCACTGGTTTAGTATAAAGTTTAATCTACTGCAACATGGATATTGTAGACATGAATAAAAAGATAAATGGGTGGGATTTGTTGAATTTGAATTTTTTTTAATCACCTCTATTTCCATTTTCTTCTGAAAGATTATTGTTAAGTTGATTTTTTTCAGCTTTTCTAGGGCTAATGGCTAATACTTTTTCAAATTGTAAAACCAATATCACTGACAATTAAAATAATGTATGCATTTTTTTTCCTCCTGATTTCTTTATTGCATGATACTTGAGACATTTTTCTTATATTGATACTTTAGCATGGAAGTGTGCAATCTTAGCAAACTCTACATTTTCAATTTTTTCTTTTTGTTTATTTAATTTTCCCACCCCTTCAGTTACATAACTGTGTTATGTGGGTTTGTTTCTTTTTTCCAAACCACTCATTTCAAAACATTTTATGTGTTTAGCACAGTACATCCCAAGCTATTGAACATATCAGCCAAGACAAAGTGTGGCAGTTGTAGCCTCAGGTAATTCATAAATGGGCTGTGTTCACATCTGAGAGAGAGGAGGAAAAAGTACAACTTGCTGTGCTTAGCAGTAACTGAGTTAATTATTTGCTGACATTGATATTCCATGATAATTGCCACATTCACAGGATTCCACAGAGACTTTTATGTTACCAAGTTTCAAATGTGTTTAACCAAACCAAAAGAAATAAAAGCAGGGAGTTTGTGAACTGCAGATTGCTGGAAACAGTATGTCAGGAGCTACAGCACTACAAGCCTGTCCTCGTACCCCCTCAGGTGCCTGATGCTGACCTGGGACAGAGTTGATCCTTTGGCTCTGTGTGACTTTGTGGCTGGACAGGGAGAGCCCCAGATGTAGCTGTGGCACATCCACAGTGTGTTGTGAAAGCAATGCTCAGCTGACAGTGGAAAATCCCAGAACCCCCCACACATAATACAGCTGACTCACAGAATATGACTTTGCCATGGCTCTTGGTCTGCCTGAGTTGCTGACCACCTGGACCAATAAGTGGTGAAAGTCCCTTTTTATTCCCTGGGAAGAAGTGATGCTGAGAGGGAGCCAAACTCTGGCACCACAGACAAGGCATTTTAGGAATTGAACATAGGTCATTCACAGACAAAAACAACAACTAGCAAGAAGTGTTGAGAAACAAAGTTTTCAGATTAAAATTACCAGGTGGTTTATACAGGTAGGGCAGCTGCTGGAGAACAAGCAATGTAATAAATTATTGATCCTGTGGAGGGTGAGACAGCTACAGCTGGAACACACAAAGCTGAGATGTCTTTGACAGGCACAGGATAGAAACTAAATTACCTCGGAGAGTGCTGAAATAGATCTGGAGAGTGCTGAAATAGATCTGGAGAGCAAGGAAGGACACTGCTAGTGAAAGGGAAAGAAAGATGGTGAACTTCTGCCCAGAACAGAAGGAGGGGGTAAGAATATCGCTGCAGAGAGAAGTCAAACTGAGACAGAATTTCTGAGACAGAATTCAAACCCGGTGAAAGGATAGTGGGCTGGTGAGTTAAAAAAATCCCTTACATTTCTGTTAACACATATTTCTAATGAGTTTTGAGGCATCACATATGAAGTTCTTATATCAAAATACAGGATTTTTGTGTTTACTATCCACAGTAAAGTGAATACTTATTATAACTTCCATGAGGCAGTAACATCCGTGACAGTGAAGTTCATTGCCCCCCTGACTATTTTGTCTCTATCTTTGGTAGTAGATTAGTCACATAATGGGAAATTAGAGCAGGAACTTGAGTTGTTTCTTTTGGTACAATAAATACACACTTCTCTCTTTCGACATCAAAGCTGTGAAACAAAGAAGCGTTACAATTATACACATAAATGCTTCTAAGATGTGAAACTTTTGTGACAGTGATTTTAGCCCTAAGAACATCAAGGTTATTTTGGGGATTCTCAAAATTTCTATAGCATAGATGCAGGAGGAGAAATGGAAGGGCTAGTGGCGGTTGAAGACCTTTATCCGTGCCACAGCAGTCTGATGTTCTCACGCAACTGATGGAAATAAGTAGAAAGAATTTTCTAAGGCATGACTAATTATGAGTGAAGCTGGTTAAAAAGTAAAGTTATATGCAAAGTATTTCTTGTGTCTTGGGTATCTTTTGTCTTTTACCTTTGGGTAAAAATACTTTTTTTGCTGGTTTTTATTTTGTTCTCTTTTGACACACAAGCAAATTGAAGGAAGTGGGTTAAACATGATTTTAATATTTAACTAAACTAATAAATCCACACAATCTCTGATCCCTCTGCAATGAATTAAGGGAAGGTCCAACATAATGACCTTTATTTCAGCATCTATTCAGGACCAAATTAATTTGTTTTTCAGAACTCCAGAATGAGTTAATTAATTAGTTAATTAACATATTAATAAGGAACAAAGTAATTATTTAGAGTGCAGGATTTGGGGAAAGATAATGGGCAAAGGGATGAAGGCACACGGATGGGACTTCTACACTGTCAGTCATAATCTTCTTTGTTGGGAATGAATAGAGTTCAAGCTAAAAAGAGGTGAAAGTCCTTTTCTGAGTTTCAGAGTAAAAATGCTCAGTCTTCATTCATGCCCACTACAGAGAAAAAGTAGGTTTATAATTTTGACTGTGCTGTTGCGAGAGCACTTGACAGCCCACTCCTTATAAGTGCTTGTGAGTTATTTGATTATTACTGCTTGCTGTGCAATATCTCAGAGCTTGGGGGCAGGAAGGGGCTCACCAGCTTGATCAGTTTCTCACAGCTTTTTCTGAGGTACATCCTGTGCCCCTTGGTTATCTCTCATTTTTTGCAGTCTCACATTACTTTTTGAAACTGAGTTGTTAAAAATAAAGTTAGAAATCTTGTCTGGTTTTCCCCAAGCACCATTTCCATGCTTTTCTGGACTGCTTTAAAAGGAGTATGGTTATGATGATGACTACTGCAACCACACTATGGTCTGCATGTTTTTAACAGTGCTCTCAGGTAATTTATACTGTTTATTACTTGTGCCTTTTTTTTAATTTTTTTCTTTTTGAACTATTAGTGCTCTTTCAGGCTACACTGTTTTACAATGTTTTTCATTAAGTGTTTATCTTTTTTCTTCCCATAACACATGTTGTGTTTCCTCAGACATTAGACAGTGCCCATACCATAGTTTAGGCAACCCGTATCTCCCAAAGGTACTATGTGTTAACCCATCTAGCGTAAAAAGGTATTTGAAATCTGACACCTTTTCCCAAGAAAATTCCTCTCTTAGCTAAAGGCAAATGTTCGCATTTTGCCTGTTTTCAGCTATTTTGGCCTTATCCAGAAAGAAACAAATTAGCAGGCAGAAAAGAAAAAGAAGTACATGCCTCAGTTTGAGCATTACCCTAACCCTGAGCTCATCCTGGATGCCATGTCTTAGGTAATGCCCAACTTGTACACTCTCTAAGTTCCCTTCTGTTAACTCCTCATTATCAAACCAGATCTTTGGTGCATGTTCCTTTCTTAAAAGTGAGAGTAGTGAACAGAAATGCAGTTATACAATTATATACCTAGGTATGAGGTTAAACACGTCTGTAAGGTTAGATTTTTGTCTGCTTGTCTGCAGTCAGTACAGACACTGAGTGCCTTGTCATGCTGGTCTGATTGTGCTGTACTCATAATTCTTTCCTTGCTGTTCCCCCTCCTTGAGTGTCTGAAGGATGGTGTGGGTTACCTTTGTTTTAGCAAAGTCAAGTCTGCCAAGGTGAGCTGAAACTTCCCCCCTTCAATGCATACATCTTCTAGGACCCAGGATTTGTTCAAGCCTTTTAGAATTCAAAGCATTTCAGAAAAAACTCAATGTCAAGAATAATATATTGTTTTTCTTTCAAAATATATTCTTTGGAGCTGCTTTTTGGATCTTGGTTTGGGTCATACCAATGGGTATTTAATTTTTAAGCAGAAATTGAATATTGAAACACTCATGTTAGATGATGCTGGAAGATACTTGATGTGCTTGCAGACACCCTGAACACACCCCCATGCTCCCTGACCAGCTCCCTGATTACATTCTGGTAGCATTCATAAGTCTCATATAACTGGAAATTTCATAAATCTCAACCTTTTTTGTTGTTATTATTTCTGTGTAGGAGCTCATCTGACTCGTACACGTCAAACATCCTTTCAAAGGGCACAGACTTTTCTGTGTGAGCATCTGCTCAATATTAGTTTCCTACAACACTCAAATTTGGTGGTTAACCAGTACCCAAACTTTCAGGTGCTTAATTGTTGCAAGCTGTAGTGAGACATCTGTATGAAGTGTGGATGCACCCCCAAAAATCTACCAAGTGAAAGACTCAACCTGTAGCTGGAGCAGGCCCAAATTTATTACAGGAGAATTCTTGCTGCCGGGGCTCCTCTGTAAATGCATGTATTATTTTGTTCACTTTTTTCCCATTATCATATTACAAATTTCACAGCCACATTTAAATCTCTTTTTTTCTCTGAATGTTGGTGTGACAGTATTACTCAGTATTGTATTCAAAACCTTTCCTGCTAAAAATCAAGCCCGAACACAAACACAAACTGACCAACCAAAAACCACCAATCTGATGCTGAAATTTGCTGCTGAAAATCAACTCTCTTGTTGCAGCTTTACCTTTCATTAGGCATTAGAAAACAAATAATCTTATAATCAAAACAATATATACATCATTTATATAAAAAATTGCAGAAAGGCTATGTCTTTCCCTCAGGGCCCATAATCAAGTCTTTTGCTATGCAGTTCAGAGTGGTTAAACAGCTGAAAGTCATAAAAGAACAGGGAAGGTTTTAACATGTGGAGAAATTTAATTTGTGCTAGTTTTTAAAAGTAAGACCATATAATTTTCTTAAAATTTTGTGTTAGGCCCAAAAATAGAGAAAAGCAGATGCAGAATGACAGGGAAAATATTAGTAAAATGTGATTCTGGGAGTAAGAAAATTCAGAAACTCTGTGTGTTGTGTGTGAGAAGCTTCATTTGTTGCACAATTTTCAGCTTTGAAAATAGAAACTGAAATTTCAGAAGATAATTATGTTCTTCCTTTACATTTATCAGAGTCAGAGCAAAGCTTGCCCACCAAAGCTTAGAGGATATCTCTTTCTGAAGAAATTACCTCATAAAGGAAGCTGGCATGGAGGTGAATTGTAGACTGTGACAAGGCTTGCATAATTTTCAGCGCCTGTAACACCTATGAGCAGTAACCACCAGTGAACACCAGATTTTATTTTTTCTTAATTTGGAGTCAAAATTGAATATTGAGATCATGCCTTTTAAAACAGGGGCAAGTTGAACATAGTGAACATTTTCTTTCACTCGTGTTTCTCTTATTTGCCATTTACGCCTGGAACATTATTTATAGATAGGTTTTCCTCCCACTAGAATTTTGATACTGAAAATTCTGAAACTCAAGTCACACTGGTCACCTAAATTTCAGTCTGGGGGTGGGTGTCATGATTCTTTAGTTCTGCTTACACCAGGAGAACCATACTCTTTTAAACACCACTGGGTATAATTTTGATGCCAACCAGTTACTAAGAAGGCAACTGGAAGACTTATATCATGTGACGTGTAAACTTTGTGTGCTGGAAACACCCTGGTCATCCAAGAGTTACTTCTACAGTTAGTTTACGGTTTGATTCTTTGTCTGTAATGCTGCAGTGTGCTATTAAAACTAACAGATGCTCGCTCTAGAGATGGTTGCACTTCATTTGTGAACAAAGTGATTCCCATGAGGATCACGACAAGGTGTACTCTCTGTCATAACTTGAAACTCAAGCAAGTCCAACAGATGTAAAATTGAATTGAGTAATTGAAACAGAATTTGACCTACATGTTTCCAATATTAAGTTTTAGAAAGCATCTATGATCCATGCAAATGAAGACAACTCATGTATATTATTCTAATTATCTTCGCATATGGCATAGTAAATATTGATACTATTAATAAAGTTAAAGCAAGATGGAATTGAATATTCATAATTTAGCTCACAGTACATTGCAGATGTTTTACACTGAAAATTAATTCTGTGTGAAGTTATGTATAAACTTTGATAAGCTTTTAGTTGGCTGCTTTTTTATATACAGTATGCTTATTCTGTCCTTGATTATCACCTTCTGGCAAATAAAAGTAATCTATGAGGTTTTCCATAAAAAAAAAAAAAA
>VYXD01010221.1:319853-390652 GCA_013397195.1 Hylia prasina
AATTAAAAAATTGAATCAAATATTTGATTCAATAGCGGATATCTGGTCACTACACACAGCTTAAAGGGGACTATTTGCACAATTTTCAAGCATTTCACTTAAAGAAACTGGTATTTTTCCCAAAGTCATTTTGCAGATCAGCTAAATGTGCACACTGAAGCCCTTTGGGTCTGAAGTAGTCAGAAGAGAGTTGTAGTAAAAACTTGTATTTCTATTTAAGAACATATTAATTGCTAAATGCAACAATAATGGCGAGGTCAACAAATAATAGGTAGACAAAGTAAAGCTTTTTCATCATGGTTTCTCTATAGAAAAAAAAAATCTTCTCTGTTCCTTCATATTCTCCCAATGAAAACTGTATTGAGTACACGGAAGTTGCAACATCAGTGAAAACAAAAGTATTATCCACAGACACCAAGAAACTGTATTCACAGGCAACTTAAACTACATTAAAAAAAATCCAAAATTACTTTTAAATTTCTTATTAGACCAATATGTAGATGTACTCAAGAACTGAATAACCCAAGTTCCTGAGCAGCCCTATGGTTGCTTCTACTGTGTTTTACATGCCTCCAGTTGCATTCCATGGCCAAGAGAGTAAGCGTATGTGTTGATCCAACAGTGCTGGATGGGGGGAATCATTGTATGAGATTTGCAACTGCTGTTTCATATACCTTGAAAATTAAAATGGATGGAATTTCATCCGTTTTAAACTGAAAACTTTATCCGGAGAAAAAACCTCATATTTTTCACAGATTGCATCACTTATTGTCATTCTCCAAATTTGGATTTATTACGTTTTGGATCAACAACTTTTTAATTATTTTGTCCAAAGAAACTTGCTTAAAAGGGAGAAACACAGGATACTGAACAAAGTCCTTTTTAAACTAGGAAAATGGACCAAGATTCTGTTTTCTGCTTTTTGCTCAGACTTTGGGTTACACATTATTCTGTGATTGTTTATTTAAAGGCCTTTCTGCTGTGGACTGCCATTCATGCAATTAAAAAACTGTGTAAAAACAAACAAACAAGCTAAAAACAAAACCAGCAAAAAACCTTACAAAAGCAATATAAATTTAAACATTACAGAAAAAGCTGATCTAAGGAAAATTCACCATCTAAAAAAGGTATATATACATATACAGCTGTGATGTCTGTGGGGTCTTAATAACTGCCTTTATAGTCAAGAAATGGCAAAAGAGAAACAATGTGGCACTTCTAAAACTTCATGCACATCCAAATAGATACACCTGAGAAAAAAGATGAAAATTGAAACTGTTGCATTTGTTTAAAATGAATTGGATTACCTCATAGAAAAATGATAATCAGATTGCCAAACATTTAAATCTCAGTGAATCAGATTTCCTTCTTTGAGCTGATGGGAGGGGAAATTTGCCTTGAAAACCAGAAAGTTTTGCAGCTCTTTCTTGATGATAAGGCAGCAAAGAAAACTGATGTGACAGCTCAGTCTAACAGAAGCAGACTAGTTTATTCCCCTCTGTAACACCTAGGAAGCAATGCAGTGTCTACTGATGAACTGAATCACTGTACCAAGGCTTTCACATATATTACATTTAAAAGACACGAAGCGTTAGATATCAAATCTTCTCTGTATTGCTATGAACATACACCCACACAAAGAATTTCAACTTACTGTTCCACTCTTGTCTTTTATCAGCCATCAAAATAATGCAGAAATTCTTTCCTGGATTTCTTAATCCATCAAATATCATGGCAATACATTCAGCCCTTTATCATGACATGCAAAATTAGTGTTTTTTTCTTAAGAGAAAATGAAATATTCTGACCTTATTCCCATTTTTACTGAATGGGAATAAATTTATTTTAAAGTAAATTATTGGAACAATATTCTTGAAAATGTTCATCAGCCACAAGAATGTAATTTCTGCCAGCAATGGTTCTTTAGCTTGATACAGAGTCAGTGAAAGTGGCTAAGTTGTGGAAAGAGAAGAGGCTTTGACTTTTCTTTTTCATTTATTGTCTCCTCCCCCCCACTTTTTCTATTTTTTCTTTTCCTTNTAACATACATGGAGGAGCCTGTTGTATTACTCACACTACTCACTCCTTGCCAGCTGCTAATATAAAATGGTATTGCTCTCTAAAGAGACTTGTTCTTCATGTGTTTTTCCAAAGTTCACTATAAATTCTTCTCGTCTCTTACAGTTCTCTTACAGTAGTTCTGTACGGCCACGGTTTAGTTTTACCTCGGTCATTCTGCCCTTCATGCACACACGTCTTTCAAAGTGGGCAGCACAGACCTCCTCAGCAGCAGCTCTCAATCCTTTGAGCCCATTCCCTGCTATTCCTCACAAGGCTGCGGGGCAGTTCTCCCTCTGTGCCCCTGATTTCTGTACAAAAGCTGATCAGCCCTGCAGCAGAACGTGCTGGGCTGGGTCCCTGCACAGCCACGTTCATCTCCCTGCTGAAACGTGACGCGCGTTTGGGAGATTGTAAAACATCACGAGATTGGATTCAGCAATTGAAACACCTGGAATATCCTTTCCATTTAACACCTTTCACTTCCTACCTTTTAGGTTAAGATGTATATTTTCCTCTGGCCTGCTCCGGGTCTCTATGTATAAACATGCATATATATGTGCACTCGTGGTAAAGCAAGGGAACTTTGCAAACAGGCAAACTNCCAGATAGAATACTGCATGTCAAAGCCCTGGAAGAGCCTGGGGGAGCAATTATCACCATATTTCTTACACTTGCTTTTTTTCCTCCCCTGCTTGTTTCACACTGTTCTGCCGCTTTATTTTGTTACTTAAGAAGCTTTCTGGACAAGAAGTACATTGTTTTCCAGGACTGGAAAATGCTTCAATACTGTAGGTACAATTGCAACATACAATTACCATTATAAATAATGGAATCTTATTTAATAACTGTAATCTGCAGAGGTTGAACTCGTGGAGCTACTTAAGGCACTTTGCAAAATGCACAAAAACAAACAAAAGTGAAATTTCTTTCAGCAAAAGTTACTCATTTTTATATAAATTGTAAAGTGAATTTTGTTTCGTTTTAATCTCACAAAATCTTAATGCTTGTCTCTGTTCTGACCCGCTAGAAATCTGATGTTGATTTTACAGAGCTTTTCCAAATATAAAAGAAAGAATTCAGTGTTTCTTTGGTGGCATTCTTCTGGTAGGAAAACCTTTTCCTTTCTTACAGATGTTGCATAAAACATGAATGCATTCTTTCCACTTTATCCCATTGAGATCAGACAGAGAGATTTGCCCTGGAGCAGCCCTAGTTCTTCAGATTATTTTGCTTGTTATGCAGGGGGTACATTTCTATGTTGTTTTTTTTATGATGCTACTTCAATTTGGCAGGTAGTTGGTATTTCTGTGGATCCAAAAATGCATCACACAATGCAACAATGAACAATGTGTGAAAACACAAAGCAATATTCAGGATCCTAATTTAATGCTTGCCACTTTCAAGTGAGTTTTTGTTTAATAGCTCTGCTCCATGCTTCTTGCAGTTCATACGGTACTTATATGAGTCTCAAATGGGTATTTTGGACACATTTTATAGCCAGAAAATTATCATATCTGGTAGCCTATTCAGTTCACAAATCATGAGAATCAGACAGTTCTTTCAACCTACATATTTGATATTAAATCACTCAGCTTTTTGCGTGAACAAGTTTTTTCTGTCTGGCTATGACAATCTTTAATCTCTTTCTGTTCAGAAATCACATCTCCTCCAGTTTATTTTTAATGCCAACAATAACAGCTATTGATTTTCTCATATTCCATTTACCACAGTCAACACACCAACAATTCACTGCACAGGTTTCAATTTTCTCCTCAATGCATCACACTTTACTCATTTATGTTCATTCACCTGGCCCTCATGGTGGGAAGAGTAGGAAGAATCATCCAGTATCTCAGTGCTCACCTGGAAGACCCATTTTCTTTGTGAAAGGGATGCATATGATCTAAAAATAATCTATAGGATAAACAAGAATCAAGACCAGAGAATTCCTCAGTCAAATGATTTTTTTATGATGTTGTCAATGAATTTGTTCTGTGTTCCACAAAATAAAGCAAATTGTTACTTCTGTGTGGTTTCCTATGGCTGCTTGTACATTTTATGTAAGATGTAATGAATATTTTGGGAGAAGACACCAAAAAGAGTCTGGGCTTTCCTGCCACTGACCTATTTTGCCTAAACAGCACCATGAGATTGTTTATTTTTGAAACTTAGGAGTGATTACAACTAAAGATCTAGAGAATAAGTTCAAGCATGTCCATGTTAAGCAGTTGAAATAAAGTTTCAAGCCACTCTACCTGTAAATAATTTTTTCCTTTACTTTTCCTTTTCTTTTTTTAAATATAGTTTGGCTCTTATTCTGAAGTGTCTAATCCTTTGTAGATCTACACATTAAAAAATCCTAGGTTTTTCACTGAATCCTGGGTTTTACCCTGGAGTCAAATACCTTCTGAAGCTAAATTTGGCAATCCTTCACTTGTGTCCCCAAAGTCCCAAATGGGATCTAATCCAAAGTGTTTGACAAGATAAAAGCATGGAATCTGTCTTCTAAAACCCACATATTACCATTTTCTCTTCTTGTATAACTATAGTTCTCAGAGCTAGGGCATTCTAGGCCAAAAAATAATAAAACTAGTTAGGCTGCCCTCCTTGTGAAGATCTCTTAAATCCTATTTGAAATTACAGTAATCTGAACAGTAAAGGTAGGTGATGTGAAATACATTGGTGTTACTTTGCCAATGAGAAAGCTTCATAAAAAAATCTGATGGCTATATTTATGAAAAAAATGTGTATTTTCCAAAAGAGTTTCTACCAGTCTTCATAAATTACTTATACATTCTTTCTTTTTTGAAAAAAATCAAATTGTTTTATCTTTAGAGGTGGATTCAGTTAATGAATTAAAAAAAAAAAAAAGAATCAAAGCAAAAAACCCACAATAAAAATAAATTAGGTAATAATGAAGAAGAAAAAAAGAACTAATATTGTGCTGAAACATTAGAAACTAATGAGATATTTTACCTGGCTTCACAGCAGACTAGCTGAGCACAGAAAAAAAAAAAAAAAAACCAAACAAACCAAAACCCCACCAAGATTAATATCTATTTATTAGAATTTTTGAGCATAATATTTATCTTTTTATTACTTTTGTTGTGCCCTGGAAGGCTGGTCATTTCCCTTATTGGCCAAACACAAAAGAGAAAGTGTTCTAAACATAGTTATCTGAATTTGATCATTTTTCCCATCACAAAATTAAAGCCAGATATATTTGTGTTATCATTACCTAGACAAAGACATCAGTCTTATAAAACTGGAGATACAGTGAGAGTCCTAAAAGTGCCTAGGTAGATGTGTATAGCTGAGAGATAAGAAAAACTACCAATTTTAGATGAAAGTTTCTGCTCCTGTAATGTATCTGTTCCTATAGTTTATTAAAGAATCAAATTCTTTCACTTATAACTTTTTTAAAATCTCTTTGGAAGCTACTTGAGGGCAGAAAAAGGGCAGATGTGAAAAAAAAGGGGAGAAACATTACTGGGAAAGATTTTACAAGCAATTGCTTGCTAACAGGTTAAATGATCATGGTACTTATTTTGTGTGCTGATAAAATGTAGTTGAACATATCTTTACTAATCTAAAAAGCAATTAATAAATGACACAGGAAAAACTGCCACATTTTTATTTTTGTGTGTAAACCTTCCTCTCAATAGGTTTTGTAATGGATTTGAATTTGTAAAGGATTACAAAATCAGAGCAGTTTAGGAAAACCACTAAGGAAAGAATACAGGAGATGTGTAACCACGCTCAGTAGAACTGACAGTGGAGTGCAGAAGAAATTAGATAGAATAACCTCTATCTCACTAGGAACTATTTTTCAAAATTTTAGCAAGTTACTGAATTTTCCAGTTTTAGAAGCTGTGAAAAAAGGGTTATAAATCATCTAAATATTCAAACTGAGATAAATTGCTCACAGACTAGTTATTAGTAGCTCACTGACAAATGATAACTACCCTAATAAAGACAGAATATAACTTTCAGGTATTTTTACTAAACTGAGAAAGGAGAGGTGTGTACCCTCTGAAAACCAGATTAAAATTTTATAGTTTATTTTTTTAATATTAGTGATAACTCTTCTGACCCTCTGCCAAGAAAAACCCCCCAAACAGAGCACCAAATAAAAATCAACCAAACATAAATGCAAACAAACACAAACACCACCTGAGGAAAAGAAAACAAAGCACTAAGTAGTCTGGTTAAAATACAGTAACACAAGAGTGGAGGAAGGGGAAACAAATTCAAGATTAATGTCACTACTACATTTCACTAAAATTACCTGCCAAAAATGGAATGCAGCAACAAGTACCAGCAGAACTACCAGCTTACTTGGCACTGGTTATGTGGCAGCCAGTTCAGAAATATGACTATTTCTGCCACAGTGTTTCTAAAAAATCTAGAAAAACTGAGAAGAGTCCAGAGAAGAGCTATATGGCATAAAAGACACCTATAAAGTATAGTACATTGAAAGATTTGGATATTTCCTACTGAGGAAAATGGGAACATATAGTTGGCTAAATTCCTAATTAGAAAACCCCCATGTTATGTTAACCAAAAAAGACCCCTAACAACAGATAGAAATAAATACTCAGATCAGCTCAGAGGCTGTAGAGACACTTTCACTGTAAGTGCTAAAAGAGAAAAAATAAACTTTTATTCTTAAATCTGCTTTAAGAGGTCTATGAAAACATCATTCTGCCTCCCAGCTGGGGAAATCTCTATTCTCCCTAACAATTCTAAACATAAAAACTCTATTTTTGATTTAGTGAATTGGGAGATAAATGAGTTTAACATCCCATGTTTTTGGAAGCCTAATGATTGAGAACAGAAAAGATAATGAGGCTTAGTTCTTATGCAAAAACCTAGAAAGAAATGAGGCTACATCTGTCTAGTATCAAGAAAGCTTATGCACCCCAAGCAACTGCTGTGGAAAACTGAATTTCCTAGGCTTTTCACAACAAAACACATATCTCTGAAGGTTTCAGCATAAGTATATGTGGTATGTTACATGACAAATTGAATATATTTAAATCAGCCAGCAATTAATAAATAAAGTTATCTCACATTGGTAGAATAAAAACCCATCTATGTTCTAAGCAAACAATATTTTTAGTAAGTTTTAGCTTTTAATTATAATTCAAGTTTTACAAAGAGGGAAGAACTCTTTCCTAGAGATCAAACATTTCTTGATATAACAAGATTTAGTTATATTCAATGTCCTAGTAAATGGAGGAATGAATCTGAAAGAAGTGAATCGGCTGCTTTAGATTAATAAGATTCTGATCATGACTTTTTTGAAGGCCAGTCACTTTTGAACATATGGGTGACAGCAATAACATATTCAAAAACTAAGGCAAATTCAGAAGCTGGTTTCTACCAAATGTGGAATGGCTTTACACGTCTTGAGTTGCTTAACAGGGTGAATATTTACTTTTTTTCCAGAAGAAAGTGCCTTTGAATGATGAAAGCCGCTCATAAAAGGGATAACGGAAAGAATACTTACAATCTTCTAGCCTTCTGCTTTCTTATCCTGTTAAGAGCTAGTCCACAAGACAGGTCTACAGGAATTTATGTTGGACACTTTCAAAATACTTGCATAAAAGCTTTGGGCATGAGGTGGGAGGAAACTAGCAAGTCAGTAGATGAAAAAGCAGCTTTTATGTGGTATCTGCCTACATTAAAGTCAGAAAATTGTAACACTTGTCACTAAAGACCAAGTACAGACAAATATCAAGCTTTGCACTACTCACCATGCCCTCTGCAACTGTTGTAAAAGAGAAGTTATCAACATGATATATGAATTAATGAGGATTTTTTTTTTTTGGTTACTTACCATGTAGTATCTGACAGACAGCTCTGATGTTAAATGGACTACCGATTGATCTGTCAAGATCATATGAGATGAAATTTAATATATTTTCATTCCACAGAACACTTCAGTGCTTCAGTAAATGACAGTGATAAAGTATTTGGATATTTTCTGGTTAAATATTATTTTTACATTGGAATATTTCTCTTGACTTTTTATGTGCACACATTTGACTTCATACTTCATGAACATTCCATCTGTAATCCGTCAAATGTTTTGCAAGGCAGATTAATGAGTCCACAGCCTGCAATCTAACACTTTATGTCCTATTGTCATCAATTAGTGTGCAGCTTTTCAAAAGTGCAGTTACAGAATGGAATACAATCAAAAAAGAATATTTAATTTGGAGGGACCTGTAACAATCTGACTGCCTGAACACTTCAGGGCTGACCAAAAATTGAAAAAAGTTATTAAGGTCTTTGTCCAAACGCCTCCAAAACACTGACAAGCTCAGGGAATTTTAATAGCTGGTCTAAACCCTCCCTGACACCACTTTGAACCATTCCCACACATCCTGCCAGTGGATAACATGGAGAAGAGCTCAGCACCTCCCTTGTGACTTTGCCTCCTCAGAGAGCAGAGAGGTGACCCCTCAGACTCCTTCTCTCCAACATAGATGAACACAGCATCCTTAGCTCCTCCTCCCAGGACATGCCTTCCAGCCCTGTCACCACCTTTGTTGTCTTCTCTGGACATATCCAAGGACCATCACATCCTTCTTGACATGTGGGGACATGAGAACTGCACAGAGCACTCAGGGTGAGGCCCCCAGTGCTGACTGCTGTGGGACAGTCCCCTCTGTTGTGTGTCTGCTCGTGCTGAGCTCAGTGCACCTCAGAGTGGGGTTTTGCCCTCTGGTTCCCTTCACACTGAGACCAACACCCCCAGATCCCTCTCTGCAGAGCTGCCCTCCCGACATTCCTCTAATGATTTCACTCATTCCCAGGGGTTCCTCTGTCCCAGGTGCACAATCCATCATTTGGACTTCTTATATTTCATGCTACTGATGGTGCCCACTGCTGCAATCTAAAGCTGTTAACTGAGAACTAAATTCAGTATTTCTCAAAATAAAATGTGAGACATTAAGGTGGCTATTAGCTTCTACAGTTTTACAGAACTCATTATAGCTAAAAGTGTTCTTAACTCTAAATAATAGCTAGGGATTCCAATCTAAATTTAAAGCAGCTTGAAGTTGGTGGGGTGAAGAAAGAGAAAAAGGAAGCGGGCGTAGGAAAGACAAGAAGACAAAAAAAAAGAGTAAGGTCTCAAACTGCTTTCAGATCTTTCAATTCTTTTTTTTTTCCTCCTCTAGCTTTTTTGTGCTACAACTCAGCAACAAAGGTTTTAAGTATGTAAAGAAAAAGGTATTATCTTTGCATGTTCTTTTGATGTCATTCTGCTTTTTTAATAACCAGCATATGTGCACATAAACATTCCTCTACTACTTCTTTCTGTCATCTCAAAGTTATACCTTTATTTTCAGAAGTTCATAAAATGTTTTGATATACCACACAGGCTAAACTACTCAGCTTTATACATGTCACTCAGCTTTATACATGCATATTTCCTTGGAGAACCTTCAGCATATTTGCTGATATTAAACATTTCATTTTTTAAATGGAAATGTCTAGGTAAATGGCAATCCTCTGCACTGTTTTTGTTTAGTGGAAATTTTTATGAAACTTGAAGAGTTTTAAGGAAAACAGCAAATCTGTCAATTTGCTCATGTGACTAATAGCTTTTAAAATAGAGGTTGATTAATTTTGTGGCCATGGAACAATTTGAAAGGGTATCAAAATTTTTAAATTGAAAGGACTTTCACATTTTTCAAGCAGAATAAGTAAATAGGTTAGTTGAGATTGTTATGAGGATGAAAATGTGTTAGTTACTTTGGGGATATTTGAACTCTGCAGCAAACACCACAGGAAAACTTAATTTTCATTAAAATGTCAGAAATTCAAAGTGTATTTCGAAAGTAATTAACCGTAACAACCCAACTTACTAGGTCACGTGTGGAGTCACAAACTTCTAAATCCTATGCATTCAAAATGTCTTCTGAATCAAAGCAGAATAATGAGGATTTTTTCCCATACAGTACAATGTGAGTGGTTGCATGAACTAAATATGCAGTGGCACTAATTAAAGTGTTGCCCTACTCTATTTCCTTGGAGCAGTAGACCAGATAGACCTGTAGGAAGAAACATTTATATATTTACCCACCATTTTCTATTTTGTTTGACTTTTCCATGCCTGAAAACCCACTCAAGAATTCAGCCTATTAAAAATATAATCCTAGGATTCACATCAGAAATAGCCTAATTTAATAATTCCTATTTTCTGTTCACTGTATAGTGAAACTGAAACTAATGTCTGACTCAGTGGGTATATCAATGTGGCTTGCTATTGCTTTTGCTTACACATAATCCATAACATTTCATAAGACTACTAGAAAACTATTTTTATTGCACTATTGCCCTTGTTATAACAATAGAAAAATTTTGTATTTCTTGCAAGAGGTAAGTTCAGTGTTTGGGAGTGATGCCTTTGTTCTGGGAGTGAGGCAGAGAATACACAGCTAAAAACCTGGTAAGCTATTGGGTAAAAATGAATTTGGGGTGAACTTCACCTTGTATCAACCAGTCAGCTGGATCAGCCAGTGTGCTTGCTATTTCTCCAGAAAACCCACAGGCTTTGCATGTAAAAATACAGAAAATCTCCAATTATTAGGCCTTAGGCTAAATAAAGTTCCACAATATATTCTTAGGTAAGAAAATGAAAGTGAGAGGAAAAAACACAGGTAAAGTCTTATAGAACAATTGTACTGCTGTGGCCCTCTTATACCCTGAAAACTATCACAGCTCTCAAAATGCTTAATGAAGAAATTCTTCCACGACATTGCATCTCACCTAATTGGGAGAGAAGGAATCTTCCTGTAAATGCTTCTTGTGTATTTATGTTTCATTTGATGCATAGTATTGGAAACATACATTACAGGAAATGTTGTTTAACAACCTCAATATTAACTATTCAGTGAGCTTTCAATAGTAAAGGTACAACTGCTGCAGCAACTAGAAGCATTTTAAGAGAAATTCAGTTCACAAACTAAAAGGTGTTGTCTCTTTTAAAGGACAGTGTCTTAAAAGCTAATGTTTAAACAAGTATAATCTGAAATTTGAATTAGGAGTCCCAGAAATAAAATTATTGCAATTTTGATTAAGATGTTTCAAGGCAACATGCAAATTATAGTGATTTATCCACTATATGTGTTTTCCTCCTGCCTTCAGCTCATCAGAATAGAACCATAAAAGATTCCTATACCATGTGGGTGTCCTATCTGAGTGGCCTATCTGATGACGTCCATCCATTTAAATTTAAAAGTCAATGAACAGATTATTATTTAGCAGGGCAAATTTTTGTGTACAGTCCAAACAAAGCATCAAGATCTTTTCTCTGCCTCAAGTATTGTATGCCTAACACAGTCCAGTTAGGACAAAATATCATTTCTGAGCAATATTGGGCACCAATTCACAATGTTTAATATTTCATTGGTTTTCAATAATTACGAAAAATGTGTCAAAGTCAAAAAATGTTTTGTATGCATTGTTTAACAAGATTTCTAGGAAGTGAGACAATTGTTTTTGGGGATAGATTTACAATATATAGGACAGGTCAATTGCTGTAACCTTTTGCTTATTATGCAGATTCTGTTTAATAGGATTATCTATTTCTATACTAAGTATCATGATATATGATCTACCCTACTCAGACTCATGTTATGCTAAGTTGATATACTGGACACACCAGGAGAGAAGTTTTTCTCTGAAAACAGACAGATGTTGATGTTATTTTACACTAAAAATAGAGAACATCATGATACCCTTGTGTTACCAAAATGGAACTATTCTGTCATAAAGAACTATTTTGTAAATCAGCACTTTTTTCCCCCCTCCCCCCCTCTTTATACTGTTGTATTTCCTCAGCAGTTTGAGTTGAAAAATCTGTTATGGTGGAGTCACCAAAAAGAAATAAATACAGGCTGAAATTGGAATCTGGATCTGTTTTTTGTGTCTTCAAAGTAAAACTATTCCCTCTCCAATACTGAAGCTACCGTAAGCAGTAATGGAACATGTTTCAGAATTCAAAGCACTAATAAGATGCACGCTTCCTTGTCTATATTTAAAAGGTGAGAGTCCTTGATGTACAGGATTTTGTGGCTATGGCTGAGCATTTTTAAAGCCTGAAAGAGATCTAGTGGAAATTCAGAATATGGAGTGTGATATCTGAGAAATTGAAATCTTAAACAAGTAAAAACTTTAGCTATATTGTTAAGAATAATACATTAGAATATTTAATAGTGGTTTGATTTTAAAGCTCAAATACACTGTTTAAGATAATTAAATTTTCAGTCTTTAGCTGACCAGTATCTCTTTCCTTTTCTGAAGAGTTGTCTGTTTCAATTAGTTAGTAGAAAAAGCTCAATTCATCTGAAAACACGAAATTATTAATACACTGCAATCACAAGAGTAACACAGTATTTTAAGAAAATATGAGCTCTGTTGAATGATCTTTTGAAACACAGTAGATAAAAATTTTGTTGAAAGAACTGGAAGTTGAAAACTGAGCCTTTGAAAAACATAGAGAAGTGACTCACTGTCGGGAGCCAAAGTTGCAAATAATACCTTTGAGAAACAAATAAATAAGTCACTTGTGAAACAGGGAGCAGATGATCCTCTTAATCAAAACACTGACTGACAAAAGAAAATGGAAATAATACTCTGGAAATCAAACATATGTACAGTATATATATGGATAGGTAAAGTGGGTTGATACATCAATTAAATAACTGAAATCTTCACATCCTGTCCTTGAACTTCTACAGTGGTATCCACTTCAATTATAAAATTAATTCTGCCTGCAACAATGGCACTCTTTAAAACATTTTAATTTCAACTGTAGTCTTCTGGAAACAGGGCAATATGGCCAAGATTACAAAGGGGGTCAAGAGAGTTGTCACACAATTGACCACAATAAAACCTGTATTCTAGTCCTAGTCAGCCTGCCCTCTGGAAAACTATCAAGCTTCAGGGCTCTACATCACTTGTAATAGCAAATGCTTTTATTTGAGTTGTCATATTTTTTTTTCTTTAGACAATTATAAAAAAACAACATCCCCAAAGAAGCAAACAAGCTGGAGTTGTCTCAAATCTGTTGTAAGCAGCATGCTCCTCAGTGCACAAACCCAGTCCTTTTCACCAGAAAGAAGCAGAACCTAGTAAATTGTGCTGGTTCTTTCTTGTTTTTAATTAAATTCTGACTTCTGTGTGAGAGTAACAAAAATTTTCTCCAGTTGAATGATAAAAGAAGTACTTAAAGTACTTAATGGTCTGCAATGCCTCTAATTTTGTCTAAATGAATATATAAACCAATAAAATATAATTCAGAATGTCAAGAACATATCTTTAAGCAACGTCTATTTTTTTGTTACATTTGATTTTGAAACAGATCTATTATTGGTATTGTGAAACTGTTTGAATCCAGTTTGTTCTAGTCATCAAAAACCTGGAAAAGCATCAAAGACACAATCATAACACCTTGCCTTTTTTCCTAAACAATTTTTATGAATGTGAAGATCAGCATGGAAAAAAGGAACTGTTTAGGAGGAGATAGTTAGAAATTTGAAAAAAAGTCAAATTTTCAGATTCCTTAAGTCAAATACAAGAATTTCTGCATCACAGTATAATTGAGTCTGGAGGAGACATCTGCACATAATCTAGATTACCTGCCTGCCAAGAGATGGCTTCAGGAAATCAAACACTATCCCAAATACAAATAATTTCAAACTCCCAAACATTAGTTTTAATTAGATAAAAAAACCCTTCAGCTTTACTTACATAGGAGGTGATACAAATTTCACATAATCTCTGTTTATGTAAGGAAAAAAGCTCTAAATCCACACAATGCTATTCAATCAAGCTGACAAGACTCTCCTAGGACCACTGGCTATTTCTTTGTAGCTCATCTGTTGGACAGCTTTCTGCTCCTTCCTCTAGCTGAAGCAGGACCTCTGAGGATTTAAATGTTCCCAGAACTCTCCTGTGAGTATTCTTTCCTGTCCAAATTCTCTGTTGTGTACCTTTCTTTTTACTGAGTGGCCAAGGTCTGAAACTGACTTTTATCATTGCAACACCTATTCTAGCATCTGCTCTGTAATAACACTATTCATGTGGCAATCTGTATTACTTCCTTTTCACATGGTTAAGAAGATTAGAGAAAGCCATTGCAATGAAGGTATAAGTCAGCTCCACCTTGTAGGAGCTCAGGGTCTATATGCAGGCCAGAAGATAACAAATTAAGTCACTAGGTCTTCAACAATCTAGTCTCCAATGAAGTGATATTAAAATATAACTTAACACACATAACAAGGAAGGGGTGACAAGGAAACTTTCTGAGTAAACTTAAAAAAAATAAAAAACTTTCAAAACTACAGCCACTTGAAAGAATGAACAAATTGAAAGATGGAAAAATATAATAGACATTAAGACAATTTCTCATCAGAAACAGTGAATTATCTGTCTTAGTATACTCTGGCTACATTTGCACATGATAGCTCTGTGTACAGCTACTCCTAATGTTATGAATTCATCTCCAGTTTGAAGGAGTTCAGTGCTGAAGAAATTTCCTTTATATGAATCCACTCTGTACAACAAAACTTATATCTACCAAAGACTGTTAATACTCAGAAAACAGTACCTTTGGAGCTGGTTATCTAAACTTTTCCACTGAGATTTGTTTAGATCTAGTACTCAGGAAAATTTACACTGATTTTTCAAGGTAGAATCTTGTGAGAAAGAATATAAGCTAATTTTATATGTTTGCACCCTATTAAAATGGCAATTCTACTTTTGCAAATTTTGCACTTGTATTTTCCTTGTTATTAAAACATAAGCATAGCCTGACATCTGAGAATATTTCACTATGTCTTTTAGAAGTCATACTTTATTATAACTGGACTTCCGATATGGTTTTGTATATCAATTTAATTAATCACCCATCTGCAGAAAAAAGAGAGGCAATTCAAGGCCAAACACAAAATTAAATGCCTTTTTTTCTTTCATTCAGGAAGCATGGATTTATTCTCTTTTATCTTCTGTGTTACAAATAAGGCTTCCCTTCTTGCTTTTATTGTCTGTTTAAGGATTAGATATTTAAGTTAGTTGTTGGAGTGAGAACATTTCACTATTTTATCAGTTAATGATAGCTCATTTAATGACAATAATTTAATTTATTATTTAATGACAGTCTCACTTTTAAAACAGGTGAGATACTCATTAATGTTCATAAACACTCTTTGGAACTGATCTCATGCATCATGTCTTTGAAAACCACAGACTAATTTAAAAAATTTATAGTCATTGTGCAGTGTTGGTCTTACTAATTTGATGAACTATGTTAGTAATAGTAAAACAACCACTGACCCATTAATTACCTAAAAAGTCCACATTTGCTGTTTCATTAACATCTGGCTCTACAAAAATGCATACAGATAGGATTAAAAGTGGGATTTCCCATCCATTTTTAGCAATAATTATGTCTCATGACAAACATTTATGCTTCTTATTCATTTAGAGTCAGTCCATGTCAGGTTAACTCAATTTTGATTTCATTAGGGATGAACATACATCAAACATTGTTGACTGAGTTGAGACTCAGATTTTCAAAGATCCACAAAATCTAAACTACAGTGACCTGAAGTAACACTGATGCTTGTCACCTCAAATGAAGATCAGCTAAGGCATCGGTATGGCAGAGTTTATGAGGAAAGCAAAAATTGTGTTATGACTAGGCAAACCCAGAGGCACCCTGTTCTGGATTGAATAAAGTCTACCTTTAGATTGATTATGTTTAGTGAGTTGACTTGTAATTTCCTCTTGGATCATGAAGGCTGAGCCTTGACTGTTGCAGATTTTGACTTCTTGCTGTTTCATGCTACGCATTCAATACCTCTCTCAGCAGTTCCATGGTCAGAATGATTCTGTGTGAAAATTCACAGGGTATATAGCATGTGCATTACAAAACCAAAAGCTAAGATATTTCACTGTGGATTATTAAATAAAGACAATTCTACTTGATTATCAGTGTTGAGACTTTTCTGGGTGCTCTGCATGTTTCTGCTAAGATCTAATTAAATGGACTTGTCTAATACTCTCCAGACTGCTGCAGTTTTCCTGACCTGAGGCAGCTCTCCCCCACAACCATGGTCACCATTAATTTCTCTTCTGGACATCTTTTATCTCCACAATCCCTCTTTCTTCAGTGCATCATTCAATACTCATATTATTTAGTTCATGAAGAAAATAGTTAACTACTATTTGAAATTGTTTTTTTAAAAATTAAATCTGCACAAAACAATGATAAAAAGGCCACAGCAGCTGCCCCTTCAAATTACTTTTTAACCCTGCATCACCTTGACAACAGATGAGGTCCATTCAGGCCAAACTAGCATAACTTCAGTGAAATCTCTTTTCAGATAACCCCTAGTGTGTTGGGGGTAGGTACTAGCTCAGCTAGTACCCTGTGGTGAAAGCTATTAAGAACTGGAATAAAGCTACTGTTCAAGCCACAGGTGTTAGAATTGAAATTCAGTATGCAAAACTCAGAGAAAGGTGTGCTTGTGCTTTGCTCCTGAGGAGGACAGAGAAGCCAGCCATTACACACCTTAATAACTCCTTAGTCAGTTAATAATAGTATTCATTCACAAACCCTTTATCAAAATGCAGCAGATTTCAATGTAACCTGAATTACATTTTAGGAAACACAGAGTGTTTAGAAGAGAAAATTACCTTCATCACAGTTGAGCTGTAAGTGCCCTGCAATTCAGATAACAGAATTGAAAAAGACATCATAAATTGCTCTGAAATATTCTTTATTTAAGCATGTAAAAAACCATGTAAAACTTCATGAAATGAGTAAAAAGTTGTACATCTTACAGACATCTGGTACAAGCCAGAAAAATTAGGTACACTTTTGGCGACAGTTGTTTCAGCTTTGAGGCAGTGAGGAAATGCACTTTAATGGTAAGAATCAAATGCTGCCTAAGAGGTTATTGTATAATTAACATCTTGGATGAAATTTAAAATGTCCTTAAGCTTCAGGTTCTTCATGACTATCAAAGTCATGAAGTCTTTTTCAGTTTCATTGAAAAACAAAAGCCATATTCAAAATGTTTGAAACATTATACAAAAACAAACAGAAAACCCTTAACACTGAAATCCATTCTCTACCACCTCCTTTGCATATTTAACATTTTAAACAACACTCAGAAAGTTCACATTCACACAAAATACACTTTTTAAAATTCATGTTTTAATTGCATGTCTTGCTGGGTTTCCATTAGAGAATCCTTCTATCTGAGCTCCTGGTATTTTTCCAAATTGCCACAACAAATACAACAGCATTATTTCCACAAAGGCATGGGTCACCCAGCAATCTATGGACTAGTGAAACAGGACATCTTTTCCTTCCTCTTCTCTGTAGTGCTTGGTGGAACAATTCTGCTTCTGAGAAAAGTATACAAAATATCTATACATATGTTTTGTATTACATTCAGATTTTTTCAAGGATTTAACCATCAAATGCTGTAAGAGTTACTATATAAAATTCCTCCCAACTGCTTTTGATTTTGTCATTGCTTGCACTCTTCCAGTCCTTATATGTCAGTTTCTGACCTAATAAAACCTTCTTGGGTAGGCATCAGACTGGGTGTGGGATTTGAATCTGTAGGTCTCATTCAGTTTGTTTATAAATTTCTGTTGGTTTTATCAAACCCCAAGTATTTTAGTTGACTTGCCAAGCACAATAGCTGAGGAAAAGTACCAAAATGTTTCAGAAGTGTCTCTGGCCCCTCTGCCCCAGTAGTTTCACCCCATATAAAACTGCATTTTTGACTGAAGACAGAGCAATTTGGGGACTACAATATGCCATGCTTCTGTGACTCACCATCCTGTTCTCCTTCATGGGCTGCTTCTTCATAAATAGCTTCTTATTTAGAAACTTTGTGGTCTGAGCAGGAGGTTGGCTGATGGGCCTTTGTCTATTCCATGTCATCCCTGCTCAGGCCCATCACCTGTCAGTGGAGCTTAATTTCTCCTCCTTAGGAATCCAGGACAGAAAACAGTTTTGTTTTGCTAGCTAGAAAGATTTCTTGTAAATATTCACTTACAATTAGCAAATAATAAATCTTTATTGTTCTTGATTATTAAGACCCCTTTTCTTCCACTTCCATTTACTGCTCATCAAAATTATAATCCATTATGGAGGTAGAGGTATAATTCTATTATTGCTCATATTCAAAACTTGCTTTTTTCCCAAAACGTGTTCAATGACTGGTATTAAAATGACATTGCTAGGTAATAGGAATTTATTCAGATAGTAAAAAATATCAACATGTCTTTCTAGTTTTAAGTTTCATTTAGAAAAAAATTTGGCATAGAGATGGAAGTTTTAATTTTTTTTTCCTGAGTCCACACTTATTTCTTCTGTAATATAATTATTAATCAGTTCAACAACATTCTAATAAAAATTATGCACATTTGAGTACTTAATTGTGAGACAACTCATGAAATGCCTCTCTGCAATGTTAAAAGGGATTATCATAAATTAAGTTGGATACCATGGAGGACTCTGTTGCAAGCACACGAGGTTGCAAGCACATGAGGTTGCAAGCACTGAGCAGCATTCTAAAACAGTCATTAAATGCATCAAGATGAATTCAAAATGGGAATGCTTTCCCTAGACCCTATTCTTGACCTGAAACTAAAATGCTGCTTCCTAAAGGATCCAGTGTAATGTGAGCCTACATTGTGGAACAATTGAACTGCTTGAATAGCAAAAAAGACAAATATCCCCATATGACCATTCCCTTGATATCTGCTCCTGCTTTCAGAAGTCTGTTCAGCCTATCTGTGTAACATCAGCCCAATGAGAGAGAAAACACAGGCAAATGGCCTGATTTAGATGTACAGAAGCAGCCCCATACATTGAGTACAATGCTACCCTGCCTTCTAGCATCACTTCAAATTTCCTTTATACAGAATAGTACCTATTTCTCTGAAACATTTAGGAACGTGAAAGAAGCCCAAAAGTGTCTGATTATATATTGCACATACTGTAATTTTTAGCAGACCATTTAGTTGTAAGTTTTCATGTGGTTTTATCCGAAAATGAAAATATATTTTCCAACATTGATATTAATCAATGTCTAACCCCAATGTGTTTTCAAATGACCATTTCAATTAGCCAGGAATATCAGGCATGGTATAGCATGTACACACACACGAAATCTGTTGTCCCAGCAAAGTTTCCACATTGGTTTATTTCTGTATTTGGATGCAAAAGTGAGGAGATTCTCTGACTCCTTCTCCCTGTAATCATTCTGTCTTAAGAAGAAAGATGGAAAACGTGTATCTTCCCACATGGGAAATAATTGTTTCTTACCTGAAAATACTAGATGAATGTCACCATAACACAAGCACTTTAAAGTTATTTATCAAGTTTTTCCATATAAAAGGGCATTAAATATAAAATTAAGATATGCCTTACCATTTCCCACTGGTAGGTGTGGGGGGTTTTTGACTCTCAGGAAACCAATTCTCATACAGCTGTTATTCCCCCATTTATTCTCTACATTTTTACAACCTTGCACTGCAGATTACTTTCAGTGAAGGTCACACCGTCTGACATCCAGAGGAGAAAATGCTATTCACAGAAAATTTCTCTGATATCAGATGGGGAAATCATACAAATGAAAATTTTGGTATAGGTGAAGTTGAAACAGCTTATCTTGTTGGAAAAAAACCTCAAACAACACAGCAGCTCTGCAGATGTATGTAGAGACAGAACTCTGTTAGAGAACCATACTGTCTCTTCCAGAGAATTGCTTCATTTACCTAAAATACTACCTAGTCAAAATACTCCATATAAGTCTGCAGAATTAAACAAATTTATCATCAGAAATAGCAGAAACTGAGAGAAAACAAATTTCATTCTGATACAGGAGAAAAACAGCCATAAATTTTTCAGCAAGAGGAGGAAATAGATAGAGAAAAGCTTTCTCCTAGATCAAAAGTTAGAAAAAAAATCCGTTTTCATAAAGAAGAAACTCCAAATGTGCGTAGACATAAATGGAAGACTATTAAGATATTTTAAAAGAAGACTAATAAGCTATTAAAGAGATAGAAATTTGATCTAGGTTATGTGATGGGTTGACGTGATTTATTCCTGTTCACCAGAAATTTAATTAATGCAAAACCAGGACAGATTACTAAAGGCAAGTAACAATGTTTGAGGTACAGAAGAAAGAATGCTATCCATGTACACAATATGGCCTCTCTTCATGCTCATGCTCAGTGATTAATGGGACTCTTTAAAACAGCAGTGAACAAGAAAAACAGGACTTGAAATAAATGCTATGTTAATAACTGGGTTTCATGGCAGCAGACCCAAAGACAAAGCCGTCTAAACCTTTATAATACTGCATATCTTGGACATCCAGTGATTTAAATTTAAATTATGTTAAAAAATAAACTAAAAAAGTCATACTTGTCCAAAATTTACATTAAATAGCCAATGTCATGGTCAACATCCCCAAATCAGAGTGAATACTATATAAAATTTTTGTGAGAGTAACTCACATTAAAATATTCCAATTTTCTTCAGAGTAGCATTTTAAGAAATATGTTCTAGAAGACAGGATGGTTTAGAGGGAATTAGGGAGGCATGATTAATGAGAGATAGGATAGTTAGTTAATCTGCATAGGAGGCTGAAAAAACACAGAACCAATTTTAGATTTAATTGGACAAAGCCAGAATCCAAGTGTCTAACTCATGCCTTTCCACTAGCTAATTTTACATCTTATGCTGAGTGTTCTAAAGGTGCAAGAAGATATACTGCTTACCATTGCTTTTGTTATGTACACTATGTATTTTAAAAAGATCAATGAATAAATAATAGGTTGAAATGTCCATGAACTTGGAAGTTAATGCTCCCTTCATTTTTAAAGGTTTTCAAAATGTTAAATCTATGGCATAATTTTAAAGGCAGAAATAATAATTGATTTTTCTTATGATTTTAGTCTATTTCAATGAGTGTAGTCACTTTTTGTTAGCTTCATTATACAAAGGAACTTTCACACCATTACATATTCTGGTGCTGGAGGTCAGTGCTCACTTACTTTCCTCCACTAGTAAGACTTTCCATCTTCAGGTTACAAAGAAACTTCACTGGCCCTGAGGAAAAAAACCAAGGAGATTAAAAAAATTCTTCCTACAGGATGGTTGTCTTCCTTGATTATCTAAACCAAACAATTTTGTTTAATTTCCAGCATCATTGATTCTTTAGAACATGTAAGACAGAGTCCCAAGGGAAAATTACTCATAACACTATAAATTGCAAAGGACTTTTCATAGAATTTTTTAGCTTTTAGAATAGAAAAATAGTATATTTATTTATTTTTTAACTTAGCTTACCACAGCTGTAGAAATAGACAAAATATGCAAACCACAGAAAAACAGCTAAAAAATGAAAACATATCATGGGTAGACACAAGGAATTATCACTTAATGATTCAAGGATGATGCAGCATAGCTGGGAAAAGAACTGCTGCCATTTGCATTTTGCAAGTTTAAACAAGGGCCTGGCTTAATAAACAAAGCATGGAAAGATGGAACATCTTTCAGGATGGATGAAGCAGGAAGATGGCAACACAAATGAAGTCATGACTGGGATATTCACAAGATTTAAATCAGATTTCTGCTAAGGTCAAAAGTCAAGCAATAAGCAATGTTACTTTCTGTTGTGAAAGGCTTTTTCCACTTTATTACAAACCTCATTATTAAGAAAGAATTGTGTTTATTAATGTAGCTTTAGAACAAGACCACAGAAAGTAAGGAGAACAGCAATCTACTTTATATTTTCTCTTTTACAGCTAGGGTGTTCAGGAATGATTTTTCAAAAGTATTTGAGTTCTTGTAGCCTGGTAAAAACTGATTGTATCTGGCTGTAGGCTTGTTGAACTAACAACACTGGCCTCAAGCCATCTCTGGCTTTGGGCTTGTGTTGGCCTGTCTGGAGTGGAGGAGCAAACAAGCTGGTGCTTTAGCTTTAAGTGTGTGGCATAACACCTGCTGTTATATCTGGGGTTTGCAGGAGATGGTTAGTAATAACAATTAGTTTTTATGTGCAGAGTAACTGTTCCTGACTGCAGCAGGAGTGCAATGTGTGCCAGGACAGAAACAATTGTGGCAGGAGCCTTGAACCACTGGAGGCACCAGAGCTATAAACTCACCAGTGTTAGTTCCCTGGTTGGCAAAGAAAATCAGCTCTGGGAAGTGACCAAAAGCAGTGTTTGGGACAGCAAAGAGAAGAAAGTATGGAACACATTTAATGGATAGCTAATGTGGATACACTGTGGAGCCCTGAACCAGGGAAGAAAGAAAAAGGCATGGAGTGTCCCAGCAACTTGCACTGGGTTCCCACATATGGATGAAGAAATCAACATCATACTCCTGGCAAAAACTTGGTGTGCTGTGACTTGTCCACTGGCAGCCCAAAGCCATCAATCCCAGGACTTGGGAGATGAGTGGAAGGAAAGTGATTATAAAAGAAAGAGGTGCATGCTTTGCAGAAGTTTGTGTATATTAATTTTAACTGTACTTCCTTAAAACTCTAAGTTCTAGCAACACCACAACTGGACTAATAGTAATGTTTTGATTAGAACTGCTAAGATTACAGCTAGATTAAATATAAATCCTTGCTTTACAAAATTCAACATGCTACCCAACTTGGACAAAAGAGAAATTTGAGCGCAGCAAATGGGTGAGAGACTAGCCTCCAGAAGAGGAGGATCAGGGAATCCTATCAATGTGTACAAACATCTAGTGGAGGGTAGTAAAGAACCGGGAGACAGACTAATCCATGGTGCCCAAAAACAACAGGCATGAATAGCATTTATAGGAAATTCTCTTCAAATATCAGAAAAAAATCCAGGGTCTGTGCCAAGTGGATTGTCCATCCATAGGTAGCTGTAATTTTTTCTTACACATTTCTGTCTGTTATGAAAAGAAGTTAATACACCCAAACATAACAGAAAAACACCTTAGAAGAACAAGAATTTGTACCAAAATAATCTGTCTAGAGAGATATTCAATATTAAGTGGGAGAAATAGAAAATATATAATACAAAAGTTATTAAACATTTGCATTTTACCTATCTTATTTTTCATTGCCTTTATTTGTGGTCTCTTCTTCCAGTTGTCACAAGACTAGTAAGTAGAAGAAAGGCAACCCTAGGAATAGTTAATCGAATGGAGTTGAATCCATATGAGATGCTAGTCTCTGATAGCATTATTATATTGCAGAATGGATTTCTGAGGAAGGTTTTAATTTCACATGCTTGTATAAACAATCCTGTCCCAGTATAAAGAATCATTGGGAGTTTTGCCAGCTCAGGTCTGAACACAGTGTAAAGACTTCTTTCCCTGGATGTAACCAGTGGCAGCATGGAGAGAAGATATGACAGCTCCTCTGCAAATGACTTAACACAATATTTTAACTGAAGGAAAAAACAAGAACATGTTGCTTTTGTACTTTATTTTTTTTTAAACAAGGTGACATGGGCAAGTTTTAATCTCTTCAACAAGGACATAAGGCCTGTACATATTTCAGTGAGTAAGTTCACTGAGTAGAAATGCTGTCAGGCTGTGAGATTATTTTGTGTATGCTAGTTTCTTTTTGTTTTCTGGCAAACACAGCAACAGTTCTTGCAGTTTAAAAGAGGCAAAACAGAGAAAAACCAAAAGTAAAAAATGGAAAATTCAGTAAGGCTCATTGCTAAAGACTAGCAGGCAGTTCCTTTCCTTATTAGAAAGTTTTCTATCACAAGGATGCTATCTTTCTTAAAATTATAAACACTTCTCTGTGGTCTTTACTCTTTATAGGTCATTAAAGTGAAATAAACACTCAGTTACGTTCACTGCAAAATATTATCAACTTAGCCCACCACAAAACTTATATTCCACCTACAGTTTGAGACCTTATATCCACTCTTTTACATATGTTATATATAAAAATACATTAATTTTCTGTTTAATTAATTCAGTCTGTAAATTAAATTACCTTCAACATTCATTTGTCCAGTTAAGAGGACAAATTTTCTACAGACCCTCTTCCATAATAAGCTCTTTATTGTCTTTTAGAATTACATTTAAGGACTAAGTAAATAGTAATTCTATATAAGTAAAGACCTGTTGAATTCCCAATGCCTGGAAATCCCACAGACATGGCTATAATCCTGCACATGCCTGACAGATCCAATGCCACATAGACCAGATCCAGCAATGCAAGTAATTTAAACAAGAGGAATGTCTGTCTGTATCACTTCTGCCTCAGCATCGCTCCCCTGGATTTGGGCTGTTGTAGCAGCTGGATGAAATGCTGGCTTCCTCAGGCTACAGAAAAATCTCTTCTAGGAATAGGTAAGAGATGTGGTTACAACCCAGCTTCCCTTGCAAATGTGGGATATTTATTTTTATTTGGAAAAATTATTTATTTTTATAAAATAATTTATGTAACACTGTTGTAGAAAAGTTGATTCCTAGTGGTGCTGAAAGAGCTGGGTAAGGTAAACCCTGTTTAATTTCCTTACAAGAAAAAAGAACATTTACTGCCAGAAGAAAGGTTTCATATGGAAGGTTGGCAGATGCAGCATCTTCCTTGAGACATAAAGAAAACAACTGGGAACAAAAGAACCTAAGATCTGTTATACTTGCTTGTCAGGCACTCTTAGATAGCTGGTGGTTTTATTATAGGAGCTTCCTATGAAAAATTGAGAATTGTCTTTTTCTTTTTTTTTTTCTAATTTCCCAGTTCTTTGTAAACAATCTTTGTTTCTGCACTGAACCACAGAAGTCCTAATTATTTTGTCTCTAGCTTTTAGAATAAGCTAGCTATGAGGATATGAGTGTAAAAAAGGAACTTTAGGGCATGCAGGCCGATCCTGAAAAAAATCTTAAAGATAAGAATAAGGAATACATTTTAATGACTAGCAGTTTATACTTTTCCAAAGGTAGCTTCATCTGAGAACAGCCATGAAATATATGCCTCCACAGGTAATAAAACAAACCCTTCTATATAAGGCAGCTTTGAACATAGTTGGAGATTCATAAAAAAATTATGTTTTTTTCACAGGTTGTTTTTCAAATAAATCCACAGATATACTATCATTTTTCTTAGAGGTAACCCCAATGAATATTAATATAATTACAACATCATTGCTGAAATATTTGTAGTATTATATACTCATATGCAGTCACAGGTTAAACCATTTTTGGTACAACCCTGCTAATTAATCCTAACAACATTGTTCCCCTTTCTGAGACTGAAACAGAGGTACCGGAACTAAGAAAGAAAATTATGTGGAGAACATAAAAGATCCCAGCTGACCTGTTATATATTTTGCTCCTTTCATTTCTGTTCCCCAGAGTAAGAAAGCAAGTGCCAATCCAGCAGCTCATTTTCACCAGATGAGGACAATCACAAAGGACACCTCATCATTGCCTTGTCATTCGCAGAACCCTTGACACCAGCTGGTATCAAACAGTAGAAAACTATCCTCACAAACATACAGAGCAGAGTGGGGGAGAACAAGGGATGGCAGCTTTGTTTTCCATTAGCAAGTTGGACCTACCGGAGGAGAGTTCTGGCAAACACCAGGGCCAGCTGAAGGTAGCTGGTAAGATCATGAAACCTGGACACTGTTGGTTAAGCCCAGCATGCAAGTCAAGCCCCACACTGCTGCTCACACACTTCCCTCCACAGGATGGATGAGAACTTGAAGAATAAAAGTGTGAAAAGTCATTATGTGAGTTGAAAACAGTTTAGGAGGTAAAGAAAATCTGCGCACAAACAAAACAGAACAAGGCCATCCATTCATTGCTTCTGCTTCCCATGATCCAGTCAGTGTTCACCCATTCCTAAGGAAGCCAGGCTCCATCACACTCAGCGGTGACTTGGAAAGGCAGATTCCACAACTTCAAATATTCCCATTATTTCATTCCCATCCCAGCAATGTCATATACTGTCAGATATCCCTTTGATCAGTGAGGGTCAGTGGGCCCAGCTATGTCCCCTCCAAACTTCTGTACCCCCAGCCTATGCTGTCTAAGCACTCCTCAGCAAGAGCTAAAACATTCGTGTGTTATCAACACAATTTTGGTCACAAATCCAAAACATTAGTCCCATAACATCTACTGAGAAAAGAATTAATTCTATCCCACCTCAAACAAGAACACTGGACTAGCTACCTTTTTATTAGGAGAGAGTTTGTGGTTTGCTTGGTTTCATTGTTTAAATCATGGAGATTACCTTTATGTAAATTCAAATTGAAAAGATTTCAGGAGGTGTTTCAGTAAAGATTGGATTGTGATATACCAGTTTCAGAGAGGTCACAGAGAGACAGACACATGAAAATACCTACCATCTCCTTCTCCTCTTAAAAATATCACATGAAATTAGACATGTGATAAGACATAAATTGTCAGACTTTATTTTATAAAACTGCAACATCAGAGACACGATACCCCAAAGAAGAATAATCACAACACCAAGAGGTAGATCATCAGAAAAGAAGAGAGAATTAAGCTGCAAAGAGGAGGTAAGATGGCAAATATTATAGAAATTCATGAAGATTTGTGAAAAAGGTCAGAGTGAAATAGCAGCTCATTTCACAATACATTTCAATGTGATATTTTAATTAGTGCCACCATTAGCACATGGCACCTCAGTAAGACACAGCTCTGTGAAGACCCTCGCCAATTTGTAATGCCAAGCATTTGGCATTAGATGAACACTAAAAACCATTTTCATTCCCTTTTTGAATATGGCCTGTTAGGAGTCAGAATACTCACTGGATTTCTACCAGACAAAGTAAGAAGCACTAATGTATTAAAAGAAATATTATGTGCCATAGATGATTGCTATATTTCAACACTGAAGGATTTAATGACTCACATGGAAAAGAGAAGTGTAAATGCAAAGATTTTTAAAAAGTATTTCTAATAATTTCTAATAATTTGTATGTTTAGCAGTCTCAAAGCAGTTCATAGGAATGAGACATTATTGAAAAGTATGAGATCAGGAAGGAGAGATGTTATCAATATTTACATAGCAAAATGAGAGCACTTGTATTTTTCATATCTGGATATAAGCANTATATAGTAATATATGTATATATAATTATATATATCATTATATATATATATAGTAATATTTCAGGTAGACCCTGCTTCTCATAATAATATCCAGAGCTACTTAAGATGGGAATACTGTTTGAAGTCTGCTCTGAACATAGGAGAATGGATTTTCAAGTGTCAGAAAAGAATCTTTTTTCCTGCTTGATAAAGGATGCGTGTGATTCTAAGCTTTATTTAAAAGCCTAAAACTGGAAGTAAGGAAATGTATGATATGAAATAACATAAATCAAAGTGTCTGTATGTGATACAGCCTATTAACAGATAAGGCAAAAAATATGTCAGTCAGTAGGCTGGGCATGAGATGGTTCCATGGTTTTTTAAAAGCACCTACATAGCAGTCACACTGTGAAAATTCACTCAGATATTCTAACCAGATGCAAATGTTATTTGTTCCAACTAAGCAGACCATTTCAAAGAAATCTTACTGAGCAATCATTGTAAACAAGATGCTTTTGGAGACGTTGAGGAGGTGCTAAAGTGAATTTCCTGTTAGATCAGATATTGTGGAAAAACACACTGTTAATAGAATGAGACTGCTTTTGAGGCATGAATTTATTGTCCTAATATAGACATACAGTGACAGTGAGAAAATGCATCAACCTTTGATTCACTTTGTAGCAAGAAATAAGATATAATTTATTGCACAGTGTCAAGAGTAATAAAATATGTAACATATCTGTCTTTCAAGCTCTTCTCTTTTTTCCTTGTTTTCTGTTTTTGCTTTTTATCTCTGTTTTTCCAGATCCATCCCACCATTATACAGGCAAACTGTCATTCTGGGCATCAATTTTCCTTATCTGATGACTAGTTTATCCAGTCTTGGAGCTTTCTACTTTCTAATTTTAGAAATATTAATGTCAGAGCTATGAATGTATATGCATATAATTTAATTGCTGATAGCGTAAAAAGAAAAAACTAAATATTTTTGTTTTATCTTCTAGTGCTCTGAGTAAGCTTTTTTCCTCCCCCTGCTTTATGGCTTATTTTACCATAGGTAGATCTTTGTGTTAGACTTATAGGTATATTTTTCAGTAAACTATTTCTGATGGAACACTGAAATAATGGTGTTTAGTAAAAATCTGTGCACAGATTTTCTCTGCCTTATTTGGGCTTTTCTGTAATTGAATGGAATCCAAACAAACTATTTGACTGGGATCCAGCAGTTTCTATTAGCATCTTTCTGCACTGATTTTACCTTGGACTTTTTGAAATGTGAAGAATCAGTTTCATGGAGACCTTCTAAGCTTAATGATATTGGTTATTCCTTTAGCACAAGTACCAAAATGTTACAGTATACCATAACAATTACTCATTCATCAGTAGTCAGTCTGCACCACTCATTCCTTTAGTTCTGTGTTTTCAAAACAGAAGGCACTGGAGCAGATCTAAACAACACCCACCTAAGGCCTTGTAGACCACAGGTGTTTGTTTCTGCAATATCACATACTTTTCTCATAAATTCATCATTGGTGCTTTCCAAAACTCAACTGTCTTGATTTCTGCTTTGGGGTTTAGTTATTCTCCATTAAAAACTGTAGAACTTATACTTCACCACTGGAAAATGTATAATCATTGGCACTTTTCAGCAAGGTTAGAGTAATAACACATTTCTTTTACATTTGTACCACTGTGGGCTGTACAGACACAATCACAGTTCAGTAGTGATCTTCTACTGCATGTGCTTATCAGTTATTATATTTTTCCACTAAAATAAACTGATTGTGGTAGTAGAGAAACAAAACCATAAAAAGATAAAAATAAAATATTTCCATGATACATCTGGTTTATTATTTAAACAAGCAAAACAACAAAACAAGACAATATTTACTGAACGTTATAAACAACAATTACATCATGTTCTAATTCAGCAAAATCTCAAATTTTAAAAAATCCTTCTTCTTTAAGTACTTTCCCTTTGTTTTGAGGGCTGTAAAGAATTCATGACTGATGCAAACTGCTGTGGATGAAAGATCAAATATTTTTTGCACTCTGCAGATGGTGTTTTGGTACTTTCATAAGAAGGTCACTAAGTAAATTCTGTTTGAATTTTCAAGTGGACAACTGTTGCCAGATGTTAAATTGATGTTTACAACTTCTAAAATATTTCTTTGTAAAAATAGAAAATGGAGAGCTCTGAGAACACCAATGCTGGTATCTCAAAACCAACAACACTGCTTTAAATAGGTTAATAAATATAGGTACCACAGAACACAATAATATTAAAATCACCATAGATAAAGGACATAAAGTATTTATTGTCTATGCTATAGTAGGATAATATTTCCTCTAAGCAACTTAAGTTCTGAATTTTATTTCTGCTTAACACAACTTGGGCCACAGAACTGAAGGTCAGGCCACTTCAAATATATGGAAGAAAAAGACTAGCTGACAGTGTTTCCTACTGTTCTCTAAAAGCTTGAGTTGAGACATCAGTGATTTTTTATATTTTAGCCTTTTTTCCATCTTTTTCACATTTACAACCCTAATAAGCAAATTTCCCATGCAAAATATACTGACTGACTACTTTGCAGAAAGATGCCTGTTGATCTGTCACTCACCAGCAAATACATCTCCAGGTTCAATCTATCAGCTGACAGAAAATGGAGAATAAGAATATATGCAAAATTATAACTCAATATATTTAATCTAAACTCTTTTTACTAAGAAGGTGCTATCATTCAGTTCCTTTTTAGAGCCATTTAGAGATAAAATAACCTGAAAAAAAATTTGATGTCCCTCGCTAAAAGAAAATAGTGGAATGAGGAAATCTGTGGATTTGGTGCTATCATGCACTTCCAAATGTTATGAGTTAATCAATTCAACAGCATCATCAGCTGGTCATATGTCTGACTGGACAGACACAGTATATGAACTACAGAAGTTTCAATTATGAACTGGAAATAAACAGAGGATTTGTAAGAAAAGAAAGGTTTTATAATGATCAGAAAATGAAAGGTCGTGGCAGTAATGCTGACAAAATTAATTTAGCATAATGCTGTATATTAAGAGAAATTAATATATGTTTCTCCTTTGTTCCCACTGCTTTAGTTAATATTGTTAGCAAATTTTTCATACCTGTCTCAAACTTTTAAAATATACTGTGTTTACCACAATTCAGTACAGTTCAAGTGGATGATTGGACACCCCATTAGGCAGCTGCATAAAACAATGTGACAGCTGCTAATGTGAATACCTAAATTACCAGCTGTGCATGGACATAACAAAAATATTATATTTAGAGAAGTAGTTTAATTTGTGAAATCATTGTTCACTTTCAATATTCAGTTCAAACAAATTACTTTAATGCAGAATGGCTATGAAATGAAACAAAAATTCAAGCAAATCACAAACACAAGAAACTGAGTGAACAAACAAGAGAACCAAGTACTGAGAGAATTAGCTTATTGTTTTACATATTTTCACATTTAAGTTTCATCTTTCATTAAATTATACTGTTTTAAATAGGAAACTGAATTTTTGCTTCTGTCAGTATAATTTCCTTCTCCTAAAGGAATGAATGCACCTTTGGACTCTTCTATTAGGTAATTAGCTAAATTACTCATTAATAATTAATGATTCAGACTGCCCTGTTCTCTTTGCATTAAACAAATACATACAGAGAAGTGCACTTTGTGAGAAATAACAAGCTAGAGCATTTTCTAGTGATAATAAGGCAAAAAAGGGGTTTAATTCTTAGATAAGGGACCCTTAGATAAACAATGCTAAAAATAAAAATTGCAAATAATGACAATTAGAGCTTACTTAAATACCTTCTGGAACAGTCCAGATTCCAAATAACATAGATTTTTTTGCATACTAACATTCAATGACAATTTAAAGACTACTGGCACAACAGAACGGATTCTATTTTTTAAAAAATATATCTTTTGCTGAAGTGGTCTAATGTACTATTTGAACTCCTTTTATCACCACAGCAGCATTCCAGGGTCTTCCAACAATAGTTTGCTCTTTCAAAAACTTTTTAATCTTTTTTTTTATATTGTGAGTCATATATGGTTACCTAAACCAAGGCTTTTAAATGTTTTAGTACTTTTCAAAGTGTCAAAAAATCAATAGCAGGTTGAAAGGTCCCCAAATGCTTTTCGATCATACATTAAATAGTGCAGCAGATTTTCAATGTTGAGCCTGCCCGAAAGTCTGTTAAAGGACCTTCCAAAACACTTTTTTGTTTGTTTCTTGTATTAATAGTGACACTTAGCAAGTATGCTCAGCTGTTCAGTGGTGAATCTTTAGTAATAGAAACTTAAAATAAAACTCAAAAGAACTTTCTGTATTTAATAAACAGTAGGCTGTGTGCACCTTGGATATTTACTTGTATCTTACTGTATCATGGATTTCTTTGATGAAATAAGTGTGGTGTCATTTCAGAGCTGAAAAATCTATTTTACAAGGGACAAAAAAAGTTTGAAAAGATAGGAGTTTGAAACTTTTTATCTTCAGTTAAAATTCTTTCAAAATTTCCTTAACTTGTAGCCCCCACCACCTACCAATTTACTTTGAAGAAAGGAAGGAAGTAGATGACTCAATAAGGCTCCCTCCAACCTAGATGATTTATTATTCCAAATTTTATAACAAACATTTCTGTGCCTTCTTTCCTACTGCTGTAATGAACCAGTTACTCTCCCTTTGATTTTACTTAAACATTCCATTTTGTCACACCTACAAAAACTTAGTCTGCATTGTACTGACAATAATTTACATAGCTAACCTCTACTGACTGATCCCATGCCCTCTAGAGTCTATATTTTCACACACTAACAACCAAAAAATTCTTCATTACAAACCCCATGAAGCTCTGCTTCCATATTGTCAGGCATGAAAGGTTCCAGTCAATAGCAAGAACTCCTGAACACTATGACAACATAAATAATAAACAAAAATCAACTTCCAGATTTAGGATACTCACAATCTTGAAACAATCATTATTTTCTCTTGACTATTTTTTCTGCTCTCCTAACACTATTATTCTTTTATACATTATATATATTTTGATGAATCAATGAATTTTTGTAGCTAAACTCTTTTCACATAATATTTCTATTTCAGCAACAACATGAATTTTTATATTTTAATACTTGTGTTCAAGCAGTAGTTCTCAAGGTTTCCCTATTATGAACCGCAGTGCAGAAAAGGGATTTGACGTGGAACTGTCACTACATGAAAAATTAGGTTTCATGACTGAATGCAGTTAGCAACATCCTATCAGACCTTAAATAAGTCTAGAACCTATTAAACCTCTGATGTATACATGACCATTTAAAAACATCCCAGACATCTTCAGTGACTGAGTCTGTGAGTCACGATTCCACAGTATGTTTTAAGACTGAATGTCCTGATGAGATTCTTTTATTTTCCTTGGAATTATCTATCTATACACATGCAAAAAATATTTGATCACAGTTTCCTTCAGAGGCAGGAAATCTTTTGGCATATGCTTCTAAACAATTTGTCATTTTGTCCCAAAGGGGCACACTCTAGTTTCTAAAAACTTTAAAGTTAGACTCGCAAGAGAAGAAGATAAACACACAGATTTGGTTTTCTTTTAGGAACCAAAACTTTGAAAATCCATACTAAAATTAGAAACAATTTTAATTTCTCACTTTACAGTTAATAGAGTTCTGAGACTTTTCATAACTAATCTGAAATAAAGTATCTTTTTGTCATAGATAAAATGGTTTTATTATAAATCCTTCTATATGATTAAATTATTGACATTGCCAACTTCTGCCACAGTCCTGAATCAACTGTGAACGAACAGAATATGCTTCTTCAAAGATAATAGCAACACAAAAGATTTCCAGGATGAGTACTGGAAGTTAGAAACAAAACCCCCTCCTTTACATTATTGGAGGATACCAGCCAATGAATTCAGCCTGCTTTTCAAAGAAAAGCTGAATTCTATCACATTTAGTCAGTGAAAGTCTTGATGTGCTCTGTCGTATCTATAACACTAATTTCAGGATTCTTACTCAAGTCTCTTTTGTAACCAATGGGGAGCACTTTTTAAAACATCCCTGCAATTTACTAACCAACCCAAGGCACTCTGCATTTCTAAATTACTTATGCACTTTCCTACTTAAAGCATTTAGAAAAATTATATGAATTGGCTTTTTGCTTCAAAAAATCTATTTTCTTTCTCTTAAGCAAAGTTTCTTTATTCATACAATGATTTTCAGTCCTTTAACTAATTTTCTCTAAAGGTAAAACATTTTTCATTTTAAATTATTGGAGTGGAAAATTGCACAGGTTTAAAAATTTATGAAAAAATATGTAACAGCCTACGGTCTCATAAAATATGCATCATACAGCACCATATTTATTCTACCTACTTGTTAAATTTGCTTAAAGTGCCCACTGTGATTTGTTTGGCAGAACATACCTCTTTTTCCATAAAAGTCTTCTGTGTCTTACAGTGTTATCTATTGTTTGAACTGTGCCAGGAAAAAAGGAAGCACAGCATTTCTGATTTTTTTTTTTGTGTCCTTATTAACCGAGGTTAGCTGAGAGTGGAAATATAAAACAGCTTTATTATGGAGCCACTGAGGAAAATTTAAATCTGAAAGAAAACTTATTAAACAATATAAAAATTTATAATGTAAATATAGTTTTTACTTTTAAGTGAAATTTTTCCATCAAGATATGAGAATCTGGAGTGAAAATACTAATTTTGTTTAACCATGATATTCTTTCAGATCATCTATGTTCGGTAACAAGCTTAAATATCAGAATATTTTACAATAAATGCTGACAAATTATTTGATGATAATATGTCTGCCTAGCAGTGGAAAAAATTGCAATATCAGCAACATAGCTTAAAGAGATCTCTTTAGCCATGTTTTTTCCAAGAATAAATAAATACTGTTTATTTCTGTACTAGCTTGTAACTTAAGCAGAAAGTAAATCAATAAAGGTAAAAATAAATATTAAAATAAAGATAAATCTACTATTTTAAGATAAAGAAGTCCATAAAGTTCTTTAGAATACTTTTGAAGTCCTAAAAGAGTTAAATTTAAAAATAGTTCTAGTTCATAGCTGTTTCTGAAATTTTTCTCACACTTAAAACTACTGAATTTGCCAGTAGATTTTGAAATGTCACTCACTATGTCATGTGATGTTGTAACTCTTTTTCACCATTTGACTTTTTTTTTTTAATCAAGTAAGTCTTCAGCAGAACTTCTTATCATATGAGTTTTCATTATTTTTATGTATTTATATCAAGAGAAATACATATACAGAGGTACTCATCAGGCTGAGCCACAAACCCTTTGATTCAGGATTCAATACTGCTGTTAAGTGCATGCTTAACTTAGTAAACAAAAGCAGTTACAGATTAGTTAGTTGTAATTTTTACAGCAGGAATACTAATTGATACGAATAGGAATATGTAACTTAAAAAAATTCATTGCACACTTCGAATAAAGACCATAAGCAGCTTGTGAGTTGTTCAGGTTTTTCTACTTTCATTAAAAAAGATATTTCAAAGTTAATAAAATCTGTTTGCAGTTATGCCATTAAAGACATTAAATTCTTGTTAAATAACTACTGAAATTCAGATCTTCCAGAACAAACTGATCCTCCTGGATATCTGACCCCATCCATGCACTGGGATTTTCTCCTCAGACTATATCTAGATGCTGCCCTACTCCTCCACATCTTTCAGTTACCTTATAAAGCCTTGCTGGTTTCTGCCCATTAACTTCATTGCTGGAGATTAAGGTTGTTTTTTGCAGTGTCTTCTCCCTGGCGATCCCCCAAAGCTTTCTCAAAATTTCCCTAAAGCTTCAAGTGTTTTTAGACCTAAAGGATAGTCTATGGGACCATGGGCTGCAGGGTCCTTATCAGAGCCTTTTTAAAAAAGCTTTCAAATTTTTTGATTTCTTTCCCCAGCACCAACGACTGCAGGACACAATGCTTGGTTGTCCTATACTCCAAAAGAAATATCTCTGTCTGTGCATCCAGAGGGATAAGATTAGCTCCAGAGCTCAGAAAAAAATGATGAGTTTGATGCTTTCACACAATCCAAGGTTGTAGCAAATTCACCTTTCATAAACAGAGTAATAGCTTTTTTTTTCAAATACCAACTATATGATTTCATTACATTTAATGATTAAATTGCTCCATGTGATGAAATAGATTACTTTCATTATATTGTCTCCACGTGTAGAGATACTAAAATGTTAGAAAATAAAGGTACATTAGGATTTTAGGATACTCACTCTTCATCGATGTTATTATGTTATCTAATGCATTAGATGGATGTATGAATGATTAGGTATTTTTTCCCCTTTCTTACAAAAATAACAAAATTTCCCTTTTCTTCATATATTAAATTTTGTTTTGCCCAGATTAGGAGTAATTGTCACACTATTTGGAGCAGGTTTAATAAACAAAAATAAAGCATGATACTGGGATTAGATACTGTATTGTGAAGTAGAAATTGGTTTGTTTGAGGATTTATCTTATTCATCTAACCTTTACTTCTCATATGATAATCCTGCCTTCTTACCCTTGGGAGACCCATCTAAGTGCACCATTAGGACTTTCACTATAGTTCACAGCACAATGTTCTACTGGAATTAATTATGAGGTGAACAATGATTAGATCTTAACAGTAATGTTCCTATTTTAATTAAATTAGATGTCTCATTAGGATATAAGTTTAAATTAAAATGTAATGCCAAAAAGATATATCTCAAATAGGAAAGTTAAGAAAATGTTGATGATCAATATGAACACAAAAAGAAGTCCATACTGTTTTCAATTACTTCTTGAACTTAAACCTTTAAAGTACAGAAAGAGGGTTCAGAAAGGAATAGCACAGAAGCCATAAAGCCATGAAGTCATCTGAATAAATAAGATCTCTACATTCATCAGAGCTAAGAAATAATTGAGCTGACAATGATGCACACAAAAGGAACTTAAGCATCCTTAATTTGTCTGTCAAAACTGAAATAAAACAAATTATAGCTACTTTTTAATGTCAGTTACTCCTTAAATATTCAGTTAAGCTTCAGTAGATTTTCAGGAAGAAATAATAACTAATTAATCCTAATGAAGAGCATTCCAATTTGGTAGAATTTTATACTGAAAATCTTAAATGTCTAATAATGTTAAAATATTCTGAATTATCATCAAGCATCTCTAATCAACAATTAAATTCAAAGAGTACTGTTAGTGAAACTGGGTAAGCACAGTTCCAAAGAAAAGACAATATTTTTTAACATATTCTGTAAACAATTAAAATAATTAGAAATTTATCCCCATTTTCTTTTATTTAGAAGCATAAAGCTGGCTGCTCTTCATTCTTGATCACCTTAGAAATGAACGAAAAATAATAATGAGCAAATACACACAAAACTGAATCCCTCTGAAAAAAAGGTAGACCAGCTGATTACTGCTACCAAGAAGCCATAGTCTTCTCTTAAAGAACCACTTCCTTGTTTTTATCTGTCAGAACGTAAAGAATGAAGTAAAATGTCTCAAAACAGTGAGATAAGATGAGATACCACAACAAGCACAGATGACTAACAAGAAGGTGTTAATTTCTGTCCTGCTGGAGGTGAAAGGTTTGGAATTAGCACACCAGACAAGATTTCACTGTTCACAAGATGGTGGGGAAAGAGCAGATGCAACAGCAGGAAAATGCCAGGCTGGGTGTGGCATATCTGGATAACCAATTAGACAAAAATTCTCACCATGGCAAACTGCTGGAAAGGAAGCAGCTGCATAGACACAGGCCAATACAAGTTGTTGGAATGGCACATTCCCCCACTGGACACCAAGGACTTCTTACAAAAGTGGTACCTTGAGCAGAACACTCAGGGACCTCCAATACAGAGAAGACTAGAAGAAGAAGGGCCAGTGGGATGCCACAGGAACCCATGTGGGGGTGACTATCTTCCTATTTAATCTCTGTCTCTCTCTTTTTCTCCACCCCCCTTTCTCTACCTCACATTTACTGTTAAATAAAATCTGTACTGGCATATGGTCTCATTTGAACCTTAGCTCAAGCAGAGGCATCTTTCAATAATTGCCCACTACCATTATTTCAGAAGTAGGATCCTAACATTATTTTGGTGGATCATAACATTATCTCTTCTACTTATTTAAAAACAAAAAATAATCCTATAATCTTGAAAATTCTTCAGAACATCTTCTAACATAAGTGCAGAATCTGTCTGTGTGTCCTAAATCATGATGTTTGAGCTCAAAACAATGCACAACAGTTGAATAATAGGAGAAAAAAAAAATCATGGATATCCTGTAGGGTTTGAAATGTTATTCTATATGCACATATTTCCTCTGCTCCCTCTCAGTGATTTCTGTATCACTGCTTCTATCATCCCACCACAGAAACCATCAGCCTACAGCTGAATGGCCTTTAAATAACTCAGTTTCACATCTGAGTCTCAAGGTACATTAGAATCAGTGTGGTTGATTGTTTCAACTAGAAACAATTTTCCTCTTGTGAATAGCCAAGAAGTTACATATGTCAGAAGCAGTTAGCTGCTATACCCAAAATGTAACACTAGAAAAACATAGAGTATCAAACTTCCTAAATTCTCACTGTAATAAATGGTAATAAAATCAGAAAATGTTAGCATCATTATATTTTAGCTGCAAACACACTTTTCTTGTCACGATTCTCTGCTTACTCCTGCTTATAGGTGATAATCTACCTTAAAAATGCAGCGCACAGTTGTAGCAGGATGCTCTGCCCTGTAATGCAAAGAACTTGAACAATGCTCTGATCTGCAGTCATTGCACCCTAGCTCCTTATACATATTAAAGTGCTTTTGTTTTTCAGAAAAAAATAAGAAAAAAAATCCATATTATTATATCTTTCAGAGAGTGGCTGAAAATGACTTAGATGACTGTAAAGCTTTATTAGTTAAGATCAGTCTGCCAACGTGACACTGGCAAAAATAATTAATGAGGCAAACTCCACTGTACAGCAATGAACAGACACCAGAAAAATATTTGCTCATTTCTATCTTCTCTAGTACAAAATATGTTTGCCCACTTTCAGATGCATCAACAAGGGTTCACCAGCAGAAACCAACTTTGGGGGTTATGTGGGTAGAGAGGCAGTGGGAAGGAAGAGGAGGAGAAAGGGGGATTGGAGTGACCCTGGGCCTTCCCCCAACAGTATTGGTGCACCCAGACAGCCTAGTGGTGCTCAGCTGTGCCCCCACTGGAAGCATCTGTATTCCTCACCTGGCTTTTGATGTGGGAGGCATCCCAAAGGAGGCAATTGATGTGGGTCTAGTTGGGGAAAAACTGGAGGTTTTGAGGTACTGCCTCCCAAGGGCTGCGGGGTGGGTATCTGGGAGTTGAAGGGTATTTTGAGGAGAGACTCCTGTCTCTCAGGATGTATCCCCAGGAAATATCCCCAGGAACTCTCAAGAGGGGTTGGTGAGGGGTTGTGATATCCCAGGGGCATGGATGTACAGGGACCCGGGCTGTACTGGGGTGGGGTAGAGGGTAGGACATTTGAGGCTGGGGGGATTTTGAAGGTTAGGGCTCAGGTTGGGGTGCTCTCCTCAAAGGTTTCACAATGGAGCTAAGCCAGTTGTTGCTGCAGCTTTTGTGCCTTCTCGATGGCACCTTTTCTCCCTTGAACTTTCTCAAGGTGTTAATAATGCTGCTCCTTTGTCTATCTCCAGGCTTGATGTAATTCTCTTTCTGCCATATAACTAAAGTCAATGACACTTCCTAGAGGGCTTTTTCGGTTGCTCAATTTCCTTTCCCAGCCTGCTAGCTTTTGGTTTGGCTTTGTTCGGCTATTTTCTCACCTGTCAGAGATGTCCTCACTGACCTTTTCTTGCACTTGAAATCATTACTCACATGCTCTGTCTGCAACACTTGCACAACACCACTTTCTGATGTCTGATGGCTCCCAGGGCTCAGGTGGGAAAAGGATGAATCAGACCTCAGTGCTGGTACTCAGCCTCTTACATCTTCTTCCTATTTGAAGTTAAAGAATGCAAATTGACAAAACATAGGAAACAAACTTCGAACAGGAGACAGTGCCAGTGGCAACATTATGTATAATCAGAAGAGGACTGTCACCAACTTGACATCAGATTATAAAAGAATTTTCAACAATTCTAAATTACACATCATTCATGGGAAAGTCTTACTTTGCATTAGAGTGTGATACAATCCTAAAGAGAGGACTGTAAAATCTTTGCTTTTACATACCCCCAAAGCTTTTGCCAGCCTTGATGGCTTCCAGATACAGCTCATCTTGTTCCTTGTCCCAGAGTTCATTGCTTCTGCTACTACTGAAGGACACAGGTCCCTCCTGCACTCCAGCACCATCAGGTTTACTTTGTGGCCCAGTGGGAATGGCCACTACACCATCTTGTCTCACCTCACTGCTCCCCAGGGCGTTGTGACAGGCAGGACTTGCCAGGTGTTGCCAGATGTCCCCTGCAAAAAGAGGAGTCAAGCTCCTAAGTGCAGCAGGGCACTGCTGCCTGCAGGATTAATCACTATCAGCAATTCCACCAGTCCAGCACCACCAGCACCACCCTGGACCCCTGGGTGTGTCTGTTGGGTCTCCACACTCCCCTTAATGTGCCTTTCAGGGTATGTGGCACCCCTCAATGTGATTTTCTGTGTGTCACAGACTTCAGGATGTACATTTGGGCTTCTACCCATACCCTACTGCTTTTTTCTACTATGATATTGATCACAACTTGATAAAACATAAAGCTTTTTCCCATTTAACTGAAGTTCCAGCATTGGGTTTCCGAAAGAAGACCAACTATGGGGTGAAGACCTCCCCTCTGCCTTCTCCCAATGACACATGTAAGAAGAGCAATATCTCTAGATGCCTACTGCTTATTTCCAGTTCTCTCTACATTTTTAGTATTTACAAGGATTATTACATGGATTAAAATATGTGATACATAATATATTAAAAATGAGTAAATCTTTTCTTCACAGAAAATTGCAACTGAATACAAAGCAGAAAGGTTTTATAAACATATTAAATTGGTGTCGCTTAATTTTTCATAACCATGAGATTTATTACCCATGTCTTGCTACAGCTTCACAGTACCTTGCATTAGCATCAATATGTCCAGAGAGGATATCAAAATTAAGGTCTATGAAACATGATTTTAAGTGGAAGGTGCTGACAGCAAAAAGAGCCTCTAGCATATTAAAGAAAATATGGTTTTAGAGGATGTGAGAAAGTCCTCACTCGTAAGATATTTATAGAATAGATTAGTCTGTAGATGTTGCATCATATGCTTGGTCACACAAAGATACCTTTAAAATTGACAGACAATCCATGCAGTTGGATTGAAGAGTTATGTATATGAAAATGTGACAGATCTACGATCAGGATGTCTAGGAAGTAGGATACTGCTTTTATTTTTCCTATTTTGGAAAGAATTGCAGCAGGGGTTTTAAAAATACAGATCATTCACCTCTGTACGAGGAATTCCCACAGGCTTCAATCAGTAAAGTATTTTTGGTTTTGCATTAAATTAAGTCTGACTGTTTGTAATGACAAAATAGCTGCAAAATCAATTTAGTGAGATTCCTTTCAGTTCCTTAGCATAGGAAGGCAGAACAACATATATGACATATAAGATATATAAGTAAAAACGGGGAAAAAAGTCTCAGTAAGAAGGAGGAAACTTTCTTAGGTTTAGGGGGCTCTTTGGCAAAAGTCATTCACTGATAATAAATGCTGGATGTTTTAAGAAGTGCTGAGACAAATGGAATAAGAGCAGATATACTGCTCCACAACCACCAGAACTCAAGAGAACAAAACATTGTCTCCAGTTTTGTTTGTTTGTTTGGGGTTTTTTTAGCTCTGTTAGGAGCTGCGTTACGAAATGTCAAGATTCACATATTCTCTAAGATCCCTTGAAATATAGAGACGGGCTAACTCTGCCTTTTAGGGGAAGTATGTACTGCTGACTTTAATTTATTTTTTATTCTGCAACTGAGGGAAGTTCACTGGCCTTTCCAATCGCACATGATAACAGTGCATCTAAATTGTGGGCTTGTAAGGGGATTGAGTCAAGCCTAAAGACCACAGGGAAGTGGCATAGATAAAAGCTGAAAATTATTAGTTCATATGTAGATTGTAACAAGGTTAAAAGTACTTTTCAAGTGTCTAATCATTCCAATTAATTATATTTATGAATTCTAAAATGTGCATAACATTATATTCAGAAAGAAAGATGCCATTCTCTAGAATCACTTAACTTCTGAAAGAATACATATGACCTTTCAGTATTATATTTTTAGTACTTCATAATTTGCTTCTTAAAACAAAGGTCATTACATGGGGAATAGCTAAATTTAAAAAAAAAAAAAGAAAAGAAAAAGTAAGTAAAAATTTTCTCTGTTTGACAATAGTTTCTTCTACACTGGTTAAAATTTGGAAAAAAACCCCAAATGCAACTAATTATTAAAGTTTCTTTTTTTTTGAAAGAATGCTTTTAGTGTGATAGATGTTTTTTAGCACTCATTTTGGAGATGTCACTTTGAATCAGATGGCTATTTCTGACCAGGCAATTTGAAAGAAATCTCTTTATACTTGTTGATACTTAGTTGACTTAGTCTGAGTTGACTAACATTTTAATTTTTTATCTTCATTCTGCAGATAGTAAAATTTTAACAAATTGCTTGACTTTTAAATGTGAATTTCTGTCAATTCTTAAAATGAAAACTCTGTCTTCTAAGGATAAAATATCTGTGTGATTTTGCAGCTATCTTCCATTTACCTGCAGAAGCTTTTAGTGGAGTGGAAAGAAGAACAGGGTTTCAGTGGGTCTCAGTTATCATAAGAACATAAAAACCCCACAAATTTTGACACATGTTCTAATGATCACTCATTCTTTAATTCTATTAAACATAGATTTCTAAAAAACACTCTTAAAGTATAGATGGAATTGATTCAATAACTGGCATTCAACAACAACCCATTGGCTCAGCTGCACACCCTCAAGCTCAACAACTTCTTTTCTCCCATCTGCTATAATATGACTAGATAGAAATGGGTGATTAAATGATCACGTGTAAAATGAACCCAAAAGGAAGAACTTGCAACACACACAAAAAAAGGATGCGTGTGCATCCTTAGGGTAAGAGGTTTTTCAGTCTAAATTTGTCCGAATCTGGACAGCGTGTGGAAAGATCAAATAAGGTTATTTAAAAGCTTCTCAAAATTAAATCTGAGCAAGAATGAGGTTGCAGAAACAACACAATTACTAAATCTCAGCTGGTGGTTCAGAACATAACTTTTTTCAGCCATAAGAATGTCTTTATCTCAGCCTGCATATTAGAAACAAGATGCTGGCCTACATGCAAAAGATGCATTTGTCTTCCATACATACACTGGCCTCAATTCTCTTCCTACATTAAATTCAAATCAAACCTGTGAACCTGTCTCTATCTGTACCTTAAATTCACATCTCACATCCTCCTATCGCCTGCACTTTTGTTTTTCCTTATTCTTATAAATAAATATTTTACACATATACATATGTGTACATATATTGCATGTATTTGTATGTGCATTTGTCCTTTTGTGTGTTCATACTTGTGCTCTCAAAACATGTCATGCTCTATTTTAAAATTTGAGAGCAGTTTAGGATTGATAAGAATAACAAATAAGGCATAAGTCACTGGTGTAAACTTCCAAATATATATTTGGAAGCATTAGGAGGCCTGTATTTTCTGATTAAATACAGAGATACGGGAAAATACTTAAATTCTGAGATATTTTAACCAATGTAACTTCTAGTGATTTTCTATTCAGCTACTCTCTCATTCTCAGTCACGGACTCATTACAGTTTTCATGTTGGTAAAATCTAAATGAGGCCTCTGCACATATCTCCAGGTAGTCCTAATCAAGGTTTGGTCCTCACCTCTGCAGCAGGAAGACAGAAAATCAGAACTCTCAGACTTAAGTGGATCTCTTGTGGCCTATATACACTAAGGATTTATTCACACTGTGAAGTAAGAGCGTTCAATTCTTCTGTCTTCAGCAGAGAGAGCTGGAAATCCTAAAAATCACAGCTTGAATCAGAGGGAACTTGTGTCTTCCTGTGAAAAGGGTCAGGAAAAATCTAAGATTAAAAAATATCTCACAGAATGAACATGCCCAATCTCCACCATCTCAGTTTGAACTTTAAAGTTGTTTGGAGATGGATGGGTAAAAAAAGTCCCTTAAGAAATGAAAGCTGCAGTTTTAAATGCTTTACTGTAAAATATGATCACATTACAATATCGATTTTTATTTAAGCAATACCTAACCTGTGCATTTCAAGAATGAAATAGCTAAGGTAACAGGAAGTTCTCAGATTTCGGCACTACATAAAATAGGAATAGAAATAAAATTTCTTTTTACTCTAAAAAAGAAGGAAAAAAGGCTTATTTCATAAAAAGGAACAAATTCCGAAGTCTTACAGAAGTTTTGATATTTTTATCTTGAAAATACCCCCAAATACTGAAACAGAATTTTTCCAATGAAAAAATAATTTTGACTGAAAAGTAAATATAAATTCTGGTCTCTCTGATAGTAAGAGAAATACTACTCAGTATAAAAAAAATACTTTTGCTGTAGCACAATAAAAGATGATTATGAAAGGGGAAATGTATGCAAGCCATAAGCAAAAACTTCCTGATACTCATATACATTATTCATAGAACTGATAGGAGTATTCAAAGTAGCTTCACTTTTTGTATGATTCAGGGTAGCAACTTTCCACCAGTTATCTCATTATTGTTCAAAAAACTTTTTGTTTGACTGAAATGCATCTTTGAAAAAAGAGTCATCTACTCTTGTTAACAAAAGACAGAAAATTTAATTTCCTTTTGCTCTTTCTCCAGTGACTAATCTCCTCACTGTTAAAATTTATGGCCAATTTATACCTCAGATTTAAGTCTCTGTAGTTTATAACATTTTTCCCCAATTAAAAATATTCAATAGCAAGTCACATGTCAAATTTATTCTAATAAAACAATCAGATGTAAGTCTTTAACAGCAAAATTTTATCACTTCTAAAGAAATACTAACAAAGGTATTGGAAAGCCAAAAATCACCAACCACAAGAAGATATTTTCAAAGGTCAAAACAAGTGATTACTCTCTTTTGAAAAGTAAAAGACAGAAGGGTGATCAACAAGTTTACAGGAAAATTCCATTTTTACACAAAAGATCACTAATCCTCCACCAGTTCACAATGACCTTTACAAAATTAGATCTCTACAGAGTGCTACAGGGTAAAGCAGCTTGCACAGCCCCTGGATGGGGACACTTCTTTTGCCCTTTCTGCTACACATTTTCTATACTATCTGATGAAACATTCCATACCAATTTCTGTTTAAGAGAATCCAAGAGGAAGCCTCAAAAGAGAGCAGCGGTATGCATTGCACTGACTTCTTTTCCACGCATTATTTAATTGACTTTCATTTTGTAAGAGCTACAGATGTCACCTATCTGCACTTCTGTAAGGCCTATGAGACAGTCCTCTAAATCCTTCTATCCAAATTGATAGGTGAAGATTCGACAGGTGGACTGCTCAGTGGATAAGGAATTGGATGGATGTTCACATCCATAGGGCAGCAGTCAACAGCTCAGTATTCAAATGGAGATCAGTGATAAGTGATCAGAGATCCATATTTCAACCAGGACAGTTTAACATATTCACCAATTACAGAGGTTGGGACTGAGTGCCGCCTCAGCAAATTTGCAGACAACTCCCAGCCAAGTGGTGCTGTTGGCAGACCTGAAAGATGGGATGCCATCCAGAGGGCCCTGGACAGGCTCAAGAATCTCATGATGTTTAACAAAGTACAAGGTGCTGCGACAAGCCCTGGTATCATCATAGGCTGGGTGATGGACAAATCAAGAGCAACCTTGCTGAGAAGGACTTGGTGGGTTGAAAAACTGGACATGAGCTGGCAAAGTGCTCTTGTAGCCCATTGGCCAGCCATATCCTAGGCTGTATCCAAAGCAGTATGGCCAGCAAGTCAAGGGAGGTGATTCTGCCCCTCTGCTCCACTCTGGTGTGACCCCACCTGGAGTATGCATCCAGTTCTGGAGCCCCTAATATAATGAGATGGACAGATTTTGGAAGGCTGCTGCAAGCTCTACTCATATAACACTAGGAGGTGTGGTTTGTTTCTTTCCACATATTTACGTTTCTTTATGAAAAAAAATTTCAGGAAATTCAGAAGCCAACCCTCCACATGCACAAACATGCACATATGCTCACAAAAACCAGTGAAATAAAAAACAGTCATATGAACAGAAAAATCTACAAAGAATATTAATTCAAGCATCAGAAAAATAAAATTGTTTTGAAAATAATGACTCAGATTTTGAAACAACAAAACAACAAGTACACTTGTTCAGTGTGTTTTGCACCATGGAATATCAGGCTAAAACACAATAAAAACCAAATAAGTACCCATACACTGGGATGGATGATGGGCAAACTCACCAAACATCCTTGAGGTAGCACTTATACTTTTAAAATACGTGTCTGAACAGCACAGCTTAAACCAGAATTTAAGCCATTGGAAATGTTAAATTGGAATTCTGTGAACAAGTTTCAAATGTGGCCTGCACAGTTTGGTACAGCAGATAAAAACCTCTGCTAACTTATATGAAAACTATAGTTTAATTGGGTTCTCAGTCCTTTGTAAATAACACTGACTTGTAGATGTCCTTTGAAAATATATGGCCTCTTATATTTGAAGGAAAGGGCATATTATTTTTACAGTTTAATCTAAATAGAGATGCATTCCTAGCTGCATCAAATTTAATACCCATCAAAGAAAAGCCATTTTTGAAAAGACATGAATTACCATTCTAGTGTTATGTCATACCTAGTAGTATCTAGTGATAAAGCAAGAAGACACATTAATGGTGAGGCATGCACATAAAACTAAGATATATGCATAGAAATTTTTGCTTTTCATTTATGAACCAGCCTTGATTTGCATTTTTGACATATTAAAGTGCCTCTAGATGTCTTGTTTTTTCATCTATTTTACTCACTTACACCACAGTGCTGTTTTGAAACACTGTTGCACTGGAGATAGTTCAAAGGAGAAATTTATAACCATTAACTCCATCCTTTGCTTGACAGAGAACTTGCATGAATCTTGTGTCGAATAACTACAAAACTTTTAAGCAGACTCCAGTGGAGTCTGTGAAATGACAGCTTTCAGCAAAGTATCAGTAGACTTCATTTGTTTCTGGCCCACAGAGACATTCACCCTAGGGCACTGCCTCAGGCTTTTGGATTTCTTAAGTCTATCTGCTTCATTGGGATTGCTTGTTCTGCTTTTTTGCTTCTCACTAAATAAACCTGCCTTAACAACATTTCAGCACACCAGATCAGTCTTGTGTTCTAAATTCAGCAAATATCTTTTTAGAAAGATAATGTATAGAAAAAAATTACTGTAGTATCTACACATCTATTTAAAAACAAAAATAAAGTATGATCTGGATACAGCAAAGACACTGGTCTGGTCAATAAAGTTCTGTTCAGAATGATAGCTTATCACTAGCTTTTGCTGCTGTAATAATCATCAGTTATGTGCTCTTGACAAATCCTGTAAGTAGATTTTGTTTACAATTTTTGTTTTAATTTATGCAATTAAAGAGGTAAAATGCTATGCAAGCAGAGAGTATTCCTTCAGCAAATACAACAGTTTCACACAGGAGCCCTGCCAGTACATAAAGAGTAGCAGATGCCTGCAGAGTTGTACACAACAATCTGCAGATGAGGAGCAGTTTATTTTAAAGCTCCAGGCTTCTAGAAACTGTTACCACCTCTGAACTCGATAGCAATTAATTTTACACACTAGCTGTGAGTGCTGCAGCAGCACCTACTTGCAGGTGTAATTGGCAAGCATAATATTAGGCATTGTTTTTGTTTCCAAGAACTTAGCAGCTGCAATTCATGCAATATTCATACATGGCTCCAAACTCTTCTGTAAAATGACAATCATTTTTTTCCTTATTTCAAATGCCCACTATGTATTTGATACTTTCTAGTTTAAGTTTCTGAGGTAAAATCAAAGGTGAATTTTTGTTTCCTAGAACTTAGTTACAATAAATTATATTCTCTGAAGCTACATTTGGAAGGACTAAGGACCAAAAGATAGATGCATTTGCAGTCAAAATTCAAGAACTTCCCCGTACATTCATTTTCAATTAGTCCTGATTCTCTTTAATTTTAAATTAATGCATTCCCTGAATGCTAGCTGTTTAGTCTGAGTTCTTTGATATCTCCCCTACTGTAGAATTTTTCACTAGTTCGTAATCCTTATTTTTTCTCCTGATTTGTGAAGAATTTCCCATCATAAACATTGATATTCATTGAAAAATTTTGTTTAAACACATTAGCAGTATTTTGCAAATTCTTTCACTACAATGAGTTGAATCACTTGTTTCTTAAACCACTACAACCCTCTAGCACATCCCTAGATGTACTTCCAGTCCTTAAGCTAAATTCTCAACAATACTGAAAATTGGAGCACAAAATTTGGCTTTAAGCAAGTGCTACTAAATATAAAGCTTACTATTCTAATTTCAGAATATGTTCTTGCCTAGAGAGCTTTAAAGATTCACTGAATTTTTTTTCCATTTTTCTAATAGCTTAAGACCTTAATGCTATTGTAATTAACCAGGCTATTACATACACAGATTGACAATACAACTGGCACTTGGGAAAATAATGAGAAGTATTAGCTCAGCTATTATGACAGTACAGAAAGCAAAAGCTCTAGTTCACCATATGCATTTACTGTGCTACATTACTGATTTACTGCATTGTAAGAATACCTCCACAGATGTGTAAGCAATTGTCAACTAAACTTCTTTTAATCCCAGAGCATATTCAAAGGCTTCCTGGATGTGGCCTGGATAAACAAACTCAAGGAAACAAAACTTTAAATCTGAGAGTTTTCAAGTCTTTCACTCCTACCCGATGCTGCCTCCCTTCACCGACAGGCATCCATGACCAGCATAATCAAAGACAACACTAAAATACCTTGAGACAAGCCAAAATCATCTTTAGACATTCCAGGAAAAGCACAGGGCCAGTTCTTCATTGCATACCTTTTCCATCCTGTCACAGGAGCTCTAGATCATACTATCAACTATTGAAAGTCTACACTGTCTCCACAGCCAGAACCACAACCTGTGTCACCCTTTCAATGTCAAACAGAAGATAAGCTTGAAAACCTAGTGCAGCTACCTTCCCTTAGCTCACTGTCCTCTCTGCTGGACTCATCTCCAGAATTAGTCTCAAGATGAGTGTGTCTTGGTTCCTTTTCATTATCACCACTGTATTCCACGATTCAAGCAATCCAACAATTAGCACCAGTTTTCTTGGCACCCACTGGAATGGCATTGCAAATATTCCTGTCCAGGGTTTTCAAGAGTAGTTGACAGACAAAGTATTTACATCCTCACTCTGACAGTACACAGTGAGGGGTATGGGACACATAAGGACAGCCTAGAAAATACAGTTGTTCCTACCTGAAAACAGGTGGTTAGAAAATGCTGTCATCCGGCACATTCACCACCACTTGTTGAACAAACCACTCCGTATGTGGCGAGACAGGTATTACTTTTTCTTAGAGAATCAATAGATCAAAATACCTTTTCAGTGGTTGCAGAGACTATACATAAAAAGAGGAATCCATATCCAATAACTAGATTTATTTTCCACATTAAAACCTAGGTTCACTATTCCCATTCTTGCGTCTGCTCTATTAAAACTCAGGGTGATATCTCTCAGGATGGCAATAGTAACTTATTTTCCATCTCCCTCTTTATGTATATGTTATATTCTGTCTGACCTATGCCCACATTTATTTCACATCCCCTTTTGCTATCAGGTTGGAGAGAAAGGATGACTCCTAATCATGTTGATGTAAATCTATAAAAAGTCTGTAAATTATGAGGATTAGAAAAGTACTTTTTTGAGGTGTCTTCAATATTTAGAATAATCAAAATACTCTACAGATATGTTCTGTAATGGCATTCAGAAGTGCTTTGTCTATGCAGACAAGTATTTAATTTAAAGATAAATATTCTGGCTAATGTAGGTAACGTCTATGAGACTGACACACTGAGTTCTGCTTCATTTCCCTGTTAAGGTACATGATAATGAAAATTAGGCTTTTTCCATCATACCATGGAAGGTAGAACAGGGAAGAGGAAGACACAAGGAGGAATTGGAATCAATATGAAACCAATATGTGAGAAGAGAAAGGCTATATCTTAGGTCACATTTCCACAGCTGCTTTGCAATATGGGCACACCTAAGAAACAACAGTCCCGTAGTGCCCCCTTAAACTATGAGATATTTGCAGCGCAGTCCTCATCTTATCATTGAAGTTTGACTTTCTTCTATTTTAAAAATGCAGTTTTAAAGGCAATTAATGTTCTTGGAATCAAAAACAAATATTCTGCCTTATTGCTATAGATATCCTTCAGGTATTCAGTTACACTTTTAACAAAAGCAAAACAAAAACAAACCAAACAAATCCCTTTTACATTTACAACTGCATAAACAGATTACTGATTCACAGGGAGACATGATGTTTGAATTGTATCTAGGTTCAACAGGCAAATACTAATTTAGGTTGTATAAATTTTATATTAATTGATGATTAATTAATCTAAGAATTTTCTTTACATAAAGATTTTGTGGAACAGCTAAGTTGATCTTGTTCTCATGGGAAGTCTGTTTTCCCTGGCAGATGCCTCCCACATAATTCCCTCTCATTCCCCCATTAAGTGTCTCTAAAGGGCTGCTGCAGTATTCTGGAAAATTAATTCTTCTTAAATCAGCCTTCAGGCTCATTATTCATAAAAATTTCTAAAATTTATTAGACATAATGCTTATGTGGAAGATCCAAAGGCTCTCTCTACATGTATGCTAATTTACAAAAGTTTTGGGATTTGTAACAATGATCACATAATTTTGCTCTGGAAACAATGGGTAAGTAATCAGTTCAGCCTGAATTTGCTCACTTGTACATTGTGTGAATAAGTGTGAAATAATTTAATTTTTTTAGATTTTGTTTTTTAGCAACTGCATTAGTAGTAACACATCCATGCATTAGTATAAGTCTTTTCTGCCTTCTCTCACTCTTCTGTACAGAACAGAGAAATCAGGCAGGCAGGTGTAAGCAACTCTGGGAGGCACAGCTCTGAGGAATGGACATATTAACTATTGAGAACCTGCATCTCACTGAAACCAAAAGTTCATGACAATTGGAAAGATGTAATAGACACTCCTCCTCCTCTGATCTTCCACCCCATATTCTTGCTCCCCTGAGCAAAGCTACAGCAGATACATTGCTCAATTTAAATGGGATCCCTCTCTTTCAGGAAATCATGTCCATAGGCCACAGAGCAGATTTTACAGAGTTTTTCCTCCTGTATACTTGTTTCTGGTCACAACATGAGTCTCAAAGGTTGAAGTGTGTGGTGAATACCAAAAGCCTGACTCAGACTGTGGCTAACAACACACTATACCCAAATGACCAAATTCTGAAGTTATTAGTACTCTAGCTTTCAAAACCACCTTCAACATCAACTTTTTGTTTCAAAATCCATTCCTCTGTGTTTTGTTAATTTGCATATCCTAGTTATTTGCATACTAGTACTATATAACCTCATTTGGATAGTCTCACAAGCTAATAGCTTCTGACTCGCATTAATAGGTTCGAAATTGTGGTTTAGTATTACTCAATACTTTCTAAATCAAACTGTAATTTATGTAGAAATGTTTCATCATCAAATACTGATAAAAATGTGGCTTAATGTGTGCTGCAGTATTACCTCAACTTCCAGTAGAAATAAAGAGGGGGAAAACAATCAAAAGAACTCCCTCACACCATTGTTTTCTTAAAAAAAAAAATTTAAGGAAGCAGAGGGAAGGAAACTATAGAACTAAATTAGAATGACATCATCTGACCTTTCAGAAAAAGGCATTTGCTGTATTAAAAAGAAAAGAAAATGATGAGCTACTACTGACATTTTCAGAAGTAGAAACAATATCTCTCTAAGCTTCTGATAAGCTCATTTTTTTACTCACATGTCAGGGTAAATGATTGTTTAAAGAACCAAATCTAGCATCAAAATAATAAGTTGTCCAGCTGATGAATTAGAATCTTTCTCCTTCACCATCTCCATTAGAATTTTCAAAATATCCTTAAGCTACAGGCACACCCCGAGCCTTTTGGAACTATTCAAAGGTCATTTCAGCTACATACTCTATCACACAGATTACTGCACTAACCAGGAGATAGGACTCATTTTAATCCAAAAGTGAAGTACATGTAATGAGACGTGGCCATGGGGCCTGCACACTGAACAAAGAGTTTACATGCTTTCAGTCAGAAACTGACGTATTTGCCTACTCAAGAAAAAAATGGGGAAAAAAGCCACTCCTGATTTCAAATGAAAACAGGCAGCAATTAATAACTTCCTATTGGTGCTTTACCATACATTGTGGAATATTCTAAATGCTTATATTTAACCAGAATTTGGGTTTTTTGGATGAAGGCTTAATCTTTATCAAGCATGCCAGTCTGAGAAGCAAGACTAACAAAAAGGCAAGTAGGAAAATCTGTGTTACATACACACACACACAAAAAACCCCCAAAAACCAAAAAACAAACAAACAAAAAAACACAAAAAACCCCAAAAAACCGAACCAAAACAAAAAAGTAAAACATTTCGCTCTACAGGAAGTGAACAATGCTGAAATTTAAGTCAATAAAGGCAGATTTCATTTGTCAGCTTTAAAGGAGCTAGAGATTAGGACCATGCAATAAAGCATTTTCTTTTTTTGCCTTTGATACATTAAGATAGCAACAATTATTTTAGTTGAAACTTAGAAAGAAATTGTTTAGTCAAAGCCTTCCTTTCAACATGATATTTGACACATCGAACAATGAAAACAACAGCAGGCACAACAACCCAGTCAACCAATTTTGTCAAATATAGACTCATGATAAGTTGTGTTTTGGGGAATAAAACAGTACCTTGCAGTGATACCCAAGCAAGTTCTGCTCTCATAAGCAGCAAGCATCTTAAAACCACATTCCCCACAGGCTAATAGGAAGCCCTATGTTGTGGCCTACCCCAGCCAGCAGCCAAGCCCACACAACCACGCCCTTACCAGAGAGATCAGGGAGAGAACAGGAACAGTTCAAGTCGGAGAACTCGTGGGCTGAGATAAACATGGTTCAACAGAAAAATCAAAGTCTGCATCCACAAGAAAAATAAAACAAAGAATTTATTCCCTGCCTCTGTGGGCAAGCAGGTGTTCAGCCATTCCCAGGAGAGCAGGACCCCATCACAGGTAACAGTGACTTGGGAAGACAAAAGCCATCCCTCTAAACCTTCTCCCTTTCCTCCTTCTTCCCCCCAGTTTATATTCTGAGCATGATGTCACATGGTGTGGAATATCCCTTTGGTCAGTTGGGGTCACCTGTCCTGGCTGTGTCCCCTCCCCGGCACTCCCAGTTCCCTCCCCATTATCAGCCCTGTGTTCAGCACAAATCCAAAACACAGCCCCATGCCAGCCACTGGGAAGAAAATTAACTCTATCCCAGTTGAAACCGGCATATCGTGTTGTAGCAGATAGCTTGCTTTCAGGCATAAATATGTATTACATTAGTGGAACTATATTGACACTATATCAGCTAGTCTATCCAGACTTTGCAGTGGTCAGAGCTACAAGTTCAAAAACAGCAAGTTTAAAACAAATTTAGCTTGATGTGAACAAAGCATTCACTGTGACCTAGAGTATTTTTCTCTTTTTTATTGCACGAAGGAGGATATGTACAACAACAATGACAGATACTTAGATTCCCATGGATCAAGCAAGACAGCACAACAGCTTTGACATTAGGGAAAGGTCAACTGCATTTAAATAATCCCAAAACAGAGGGAAGAAACAAATCAGAACTTTGCACTCTGCTATACTTTCTTCTAAATAATTAGGTTTATGTGGGCATGCTTTCTTCCTGGTCTCTTCAAGGCATCACTGTGTGATTCAGGTCTGAGAAACAGGTGAGATACTCAGATCACCTTAAAGACACTATTCAGAAGTTCCCCACAGTTCTTCAGGTGTTTTGTGGGCAACAAAAATGCCCACAGACTAAGAATTGCATGACCAGAAGGTATGCAAATATTTAGCACTACTATTAGTCCAGTTCAATCTCCTTTCTTTTCAGGAGAATGCTCCTGCTGAAAAACTCCTGCTAAAAGGAGTGGGTTTTGTTAATGATTCAAAGAACAATGTTCTCCCTGGGTCCCCTAAGCCTCTTTTAATTCTCAGAACAAAATTATCTTTGCACAGTATTTGATTTCGCACACCTTAGATTAGTTAATTCAAGACAATTTGTTTTGTTTCCTTTTCTCAATATAAAGGGCTCCCTTCAGGTAAAACCAAAACAGTATGGTCATAATCAGGCATGCAATTTTTTAATGTAAAGTGCCATCTATCAGCTTGAAAAAAATTTAGCTTTTCATAAATTTTTAATTTTTCTGAAGGATGAGTCTGCTACTTACAAATAAGGTGACAAATCTCAAAAATAGAAATGCATATCAAAAATTATTTGTGTTTGCATTTTCAGTATAGTTCTGCATTAATTAAACACACAAGGTACTTATTATAATTGAGTTGACTGGCAGTTCTGCAGCTGAAATATTAAACAATATGAGCTATTCACATAACTCAAACAACCATCATGCAGATCTATTAAAAATACACTTCCCTCTTATACTTCAGATATCCTTGATGTTGTAAGCTGAAATGTGTACTGAGAGTACACAAAAAATAAGGGTTTGTTTTACAAGCTTATATAGTATTTTCAGCATTTATTTACAACCAGCAATAACTTTTTTCCCTGATATTTGCTGTAGTTCAAGTTTGCATGGAAAGCAAACACTTAAGGCCATGCCTAACTAAATGCTACTGCTCATTCTTGTCAGGATAAGCACAATTACAAATTGCATCTTCTAATTCCAAAGAAGTCCTATGTTCTCTCTTCATTTGACATTCTGCATAAATAAAGTTCTGATCATGACTTTCCCGTCAAGACACACAAAAACCATCATTAAAACCAACATTGATACAATCTCTTTCAAAAACAGCTAAAATCCACTCTTAGCATCTTGAGTGGGAAGGTTTGTTTGGCTTATTAGTGTGCTGTACCTGTACAACAAAATGAACTGCAATAGGGCCTTCAGGGATTTATGGAGGACAGGATCACCTATTGAACACCCATATAAACCATGTAGCTATAAATTTACTGACATAAAAACAGCTCATGAGTAAAATGTGCAGGATCAGACTATGTTACAAAAATCTACATTTACAAAATTCTAAAGGGCAGAAAGCAGTTTCCATATCCAGCTCATCATAAAAACAACAAAAACGTACACACAGTGCATTAAAAAAAGTTGAAGGTAGACCAATTAAATCTCTTAATTCTGAAAATATTACTGATACACTTTATTGAAATGGTTTACTGATATTTGTGCCTAGGCATAAAATTATTTTAAATGTTTTTATGTAAACTATGTGTGCTACAACAGTTGAATAAATAGTGATAATTAAACACTCAAACAAGCTTGGTCTGATACACATAACTATTTCCCCAGCCATTGTTGAATGATTTGGAACTGAGAATTGCAAGCTAGCTACAGTTTCTAAAAGTTCACCATTTAAATGACAATCTGCAAAGAAACTTAAAAAAAATCTTTGAGAATTTGTTCTTACCATATACAAAACAAAAATTGTTTGTATTTTTAAATTTATTTTACCCACATAAAAAATATGCAAGATACATTCACCTTCATTTCCTTTATTATCATAGAACAGGAAGCTTGTGAAAATCCAGTTGAAATTCTAAAGAGGTACACAGAGACCTTAAGAAACATGAGCAAGATGAATGTCCCAAACAGCAATGGGACCTTTAGATTTAAGTAAAGGACAATAAATGTGATTTACACTGTTTTCATTGAGCTTGCATTCACCCTGTGATAATTTGTATCAGCTACAGTAAGATTAATCACCTTGAAAGCTTGTTTACCTTCTCTATTTTATGTTAAAATGTCAGTTTATTGGTGCTCCTTAGTGAAACAGTATATTTACCCATATATTACATTTTGTTTTATCAGTAGATAAATCAATATATTGCAGTTTTACAGGGATACTGCTTTTCAGATTGCAATCCTGGAAGGCAGTTAAAAAGTAACACACTGTGATGGGAAGTCCTTGGCCATCACGAATATCAATTGTTCAACATCCTAATATTCTGTGAAATCTTCTCTGCTACAGAGACTAATTTTGCATTAATGAACACCTGTCTATTTCTCTCACTGAAGTATAAATGACATGAGGAAAACAATAAACAGAAGGGAGAAACAAAGTAATTACATTTTAAAAAGAAGTATTTAAACAGTTATATTATACAAAAAATAAATACTAATTACATCATTACTAAAGAAAGAGAAAAGAAAATTTAGCAATACAAAAAAAAGGTCATTCACAATGAAATTTAAGGAAATGAGTCAAACTTTTTATTTGTCCCCAACAGTTTCATCTGCATGGCCAAAACTGGAAGGGGTGAAGGTTAACAGTATGCTTCACCCATTTTCTCCAGTAATATGGTAACTTCCCAGAGAGAGTTTTAGTTAGGCTATACTTCCATATTAATCTTGAATAACTACCTCACCTAGGCACAAGTGAAAATCCTCACAAGAACATTCAAAGTTTATTCAGGTCTAATAATGGCACAAGGCTAAGGGTTCAGAGGGAGGTCACTGGTAGCAGCATTAGCTTTTAAAGAAAAGCAGTAAATCTGGACTCTTCCAACTTCTTTCTCTAACCCCTTACTCCAGGATGGATAAAGAGAAAAAATAGGCCATGAAAGCAAGATCCTTTGCAGCATTCCATTTAGTCTAAAAAGTGGCAGCATTAAAGACATGAATGAGCTTGGTTCTACAAATGTAGCAGCAGTTTTGAGAGGTTTTAATCTCCTTCCTTACAGTCACCACGCAGAAAATGTGCAGCTTCACCCTCTCTGTACAGATTTTTGTTTCAGACAAAACCAGAAACATCAAGTGATTTGCCTAATTAACCAGTGAAGTCAGACTCACAAACAGTAATCCCAGTAAATTTACAAAATTAATCTGCAGTGCGAGAACTGTTTGCTGGAGAAATCAATGCATTTTTATTAGTTAATATGTTTAACATTGTTGTATTTCAGAAAACTTCCAGATGGTGAAGGGGAGCATAGTTATTGAACAAATTATTCATCTCTGCCGAGCTACAGAATGTGTCGACAGTCCTTGGATGCAATACTTAGCAGCCTAACATTAAGAAAGGCTGCTGAAATATTCGTACAGGAGGTCAGTGTAGTTCTTAGTTCCCTAAAAAATACCCCAAACCCCAACAACCTTATTATTTTTCAATCTGTAGGCATATTTTTCCCTTTTTTTTTGTTGCTGGAGGACTGTTAGGAGCTTGAGAGACACTCTCTTTTTCCTATTGTCTGGTTTTCAGGCAAAAAATATTTTTTCCTTTTCTTTAAAGCATTATTCTGAATCATATTAGATACAGCTGGAAAGAAACAAATGTTTTTCCTTAATGCAGAATCCAGACTTTGAAAACCACTTAAACACACAAACATATCTGACAAATAATATGCAAACAAGTATGCATTTATGCATCATTTATGTAGTCGTGTTGTTCAAAGGCTAAATGGCTTCTCACACTTCTGGAACTAAACATTTAATTCTTGGGTTGTTTCCATTTTTTTCCCTATTAATCTCTTCCACCTATTTCAAATCACAGAATATTCTGAGTTGGAAGGGACCTACAAGAATCAAGTCCAGCACTTAAGTCAGTGGTTCATATGGGGACCAAAGGCACAATCTTAGCACTGTTAACATCATGTTTTAACCAAATGAGCTAATTTTTATGTCTGTACAGCTGTGAAGTTAAGCAGTTACTATTAGTTAGGCAACTCCTACAGTGCAGTATTAGAATCTCTACTAAGGTTTTCCATCATAAAGGAGTTAATTGAAAACTGCATGATTGGTCTACAAGGATTGGTAGTTAATCATAACTCTATTAGCACAGAGGAAATCATGAGTTTTGCAGAAGGTTTTCATCTGGTGCTTCTTTCCTCAAAAAAATAATAAAAGTGATGTTTTCCAGTGTTGCTCTTAAGTGACTTTAAACATACACATACATTTTTGGTTTTCTTAGCAGTCCTATGCCAACCAACAGGTAGCATTCATTGACAAGTTAATAACCAGAAAATGTGTTTTTCTTTGGCATTGGAATGGAATTGGACATTAAGATAAGGGAGGAAGAGGATTTTTCATCATTCACCTATTATCTAGCAGCTAACCAGTCTCTAAACTGAATTTCCAGTTTGAATCTTAGTATGGTGGAATACCACACCAATACTGGAAATTATTTCAGGGACAGGTATAAAATGAGAATATAGTTCCTTCTATAGATTAGAAAGGAAAGAACTGAATACATACAAGGAAAAAGGGAAGAGAAAAAGTACAGGGCAGGAAAATGTAGGTGTCATTTTCCCAGCACCAGCTGCTGTAGGGTGAATGCCTTTGAAAGCAAACAAAACACTACTGTTGTGGTGCATGGGTGAAGTATTAGGAGGAAATGAAAATATTTTCAAAGATGAGAGCCTTGGGGCCAATTAATCTTCCTTTTTCCTGAGTGAGGACTTTATTTAATGACAATTACATATGACTGCAAAAGCATAGAAGTTAAACTGTTCTGAGCATCATTTGATGCACTAGAATGCTCATTGCCATTTCAGTGATAGAACCAGCGTCAGTTGCCAGAAATTCTGAAGGCAGTTTTGCATACTGCTGGCATTACCAATGAGGTCTGGATATAAAACAGGTACAGGATTTTCAGGGCTAAGCAACACATCTTAGGATAGATGCATAGATGAAAAAGCATACAATTGTCAGATTCTTTATCCTTTCTCCAGATCTGTTGAGATATTCTCCTTACAAACATGTTTTGATGAATGCTTAAGAATCAGATGCTTTTTTAAAATATCTTTTTTCTACAGCACAAATTAAAACAGACAGGGAGGTCACTATGCTGAATTTGTACCAGTAACAGGGTGTCTTATCCCACAAAATTTTCCTGAAGCAAAGTTACTTGCTATACAGAAATTGAATGAGACATAGGATAGAAAGATAAATAGCTTTTAAAATTAAAATAATGTTATGAAGTTCAAAACCTACTTTCTTTTGTTCATGTCAATCGTTCTCATATTTGCTGAGCTCTGCTTCTGGTTCTCTGGCTGAGTTCTGACATGTCCTTTCCAATGTTAAATTTTTTGTTTCTGCTTAAACTGTCTTTATCACATTTCTTCCAACAAGTGTCTTGTTTACAAATGTGTTTATGCAGCAAAAGCCAAATTGCCAGTGCCAAAGTTATGGAATTTCTTCATAGAATAGCAGTCATCACTAATACACAAATCAATTAGATTTGTGACTGCAGGACTTTGCATGACTGGACCCAGATATCTTAAAGCCCTTAAAATTGCATGCTTTATAGGCTCACAAAGATAGATATGGATATGATTCATCATTTCTCTGTTGCAATATTACCTTAAAATATATCATTAATAAAATATTCAGTTATGGAGCAAAATGCCTAAGTGGATAGAAGTGTGTATGCAAATTGTCCAAGATGCCCAAAAGATCTGGTATTCTTGAGATTGAATTAACGTTTCAACAGAACAATTAAGAGACACCTTAAAGTGCTTTTTCTTGTTATTTTAAACCAATTTGGTTGTCATGCTACTATCACAGGATTTTAGCAGGTATTGAGGCACTGATCTAACTCTGTAACTTTCAAAAGGGTTTCATCATTACCCTTCTATTTCTCCAAATATCATTCGAGATTCCAGATGCAGGAAAGGCAGTAAAGATGATGAAATAATATTAAAATTTTATTTTCTTCCTTTAACATAAGTAAGAATATCAGTTAAAATCTAGTGAACTATGAAACAAAAATTTAAGTATTCTTTCAAAACTTCAACAATTCAGAGTACCACTTTGAATTCTACTGGCGAAACACAGATTCTGGAAACAGTTGTTCAACAAATCTGCCCCTCACACTGATATAGTCTTATTTATTATGTAGTTCACAGTGTGACTTTATAACTGAATTCCAGAGTGTTTATTTCACTTTTACTGCAGATCTCATAGCAATTTCCTCAAAAATTTGCAGAGCATTGCTTTCTGACTATTTCTGACTGACTATTTCAAAGTATGAGCTTGTAACTCTAATTTTTGGCTACCAACAGGAGAGAAAAGCAGAGGGTTGAATTTTTTTCTTTCTGAATTTGACAGATTTAGCTTGGAACAGAAAGTTAAGGATTAATTAATGCTGAAATTAAAATGATTGGCAAGACAAAAAAAGTAAAATTAAAAGAATTAGTAGAAGTCTTAGATGAATATGTTAGTGTAGACCATAGAACTCAGAATTCTTTTTTTTTTTAACTTCAACAGTAATTTTCTGAAGCTGAAAATTTTCTGGATTTTAGAGAATATAGCTATTGAATTTTGATCTCCTTAAACTAATTTTAAAAAATTCTAAACTGAAAAATAATTTCCAAACACGAAAGATATCAAAGATTTATTTAGAAACTACCAACATTTTTTTACTCCTTTAAATTTGTTTCTTTTTAGTTGTGGAATCCTATCCTCAAAGTTAATAAATCTCTAATTTACAGATTATTGAAAAGCCACTTGATTTTGTTACTTCTGAAAGTCCTTCTTCTTAAAGAATGAATCTTGTTAAAAAAAAAAAAAAAAGGCTTTCATCAGTCCTAGTTAGTCTGTGAGGCATCTAAAATCTTAATATTTAAATATACGCCAAGGTAAAAGTTTTTCGTACTGAATTGATTTCACAAACTAAATCTATCACAGACCATTTTTCCTTGCTTCTTGGGAAATAAGCAGAGACAACTTCAATCGTTAAGAAATTTGTCTGAAAGAAAATGAAATAGCAAAAGGACTCACAATACTGCACATTCTATTATAATTAATCTGCAGCACACAAATATGCAAGGCTTTCTATAGGCAAGCTGAAATATTTTTATTAGATAATGCATCTGAGAATACAAGAACACTACTAAGCTATTTAAAGCTTGCTTACTACCCATTTTTGTAACATCATTCTGTGCCAGATTCTGTGAAATCTTAAACATATCAACCTACGTGAAGCCAGAGCCTGTATTCTCCTGCTGCCTCTGGCTTGACCCAATTAGTTTGAAAACCTTGGCCAAAACTTGTCCCTTGACATTTTGTAATCAAAAGCTGCTGCCACCATCACTTTATATGTACTCAGGGAGCCTATTTGTTTTAAAAGGCTCCAAACTGCCATGATAAGCAATTATCCTGTCATTTTTTTCACCTTCACAGACACCCAAGACAGAGGACAGCACAGTTGCTGTACTGTCTACTTGACAGAATACAAATAACTTGCTAGTTTATTGGACAAGGGTTTCTTTAGACAGAATACAGCTCTATAAATCCTTAATCTACATACTTTGAAAATTTTTTGCATAGCTGAAGGAAGAATTAAGCTCACCATCCAATAGCAGAAAAGTGAGACGACATATATGTCAAACAAAAGAAACCATAGTCCAGAATAAAAATTTTTGAAGAAGAAGCTTTCATGGAAAGTACTTACTTTCTGGAAGTATTAATGAAAAATTGTAGTTAAAAGTGTATTTTAATAATGTGGAATATTTGCAAGTTTATATGCAAACATACCATCTAAAAACTATTTTCCTTTCACTGGTACTTCATAATAAAGTTCATATCCAGCTATGTCCTACATTTTCTTTCTGTGTTCCATCTTTCTCTGAAAACTTCCTATGATTTATATTATAGAAACAGTATTTTGCCAGAAGGCTGCAACAGAAACATTGATGTTACAGATGCTAGGATGTACTTCTTCAGTCTAAATGAACATTGACAGAAAATATTAATAGTAGCCACGCAAACAATTGGTCAACAGATGTTCTGATGCAGTTATTTTCATGTCCAGCATTTTTCATTTAGGAAAGAGTTTTAATGGAAGGGAGAGAAATTCTGCTTAGACTTAGTATTTAAAGTTTGTTGGTTTTCCTTAGTGGGCTCTCTATCCTGCCTCTTCTTCCCCTTTTTGGAGCTACACTGGTGTCTTATCAACAAGAAACAGCAGTTAAGTAATCATTCAATGTGTACACCAATAACTATTCAATTTTCACATTTTACAGAACTTTGTCTTATCAATTGCTTCTAAATTTTCAGTGAGTGATTTCAGAATTGTGGTAGGCGACTAAGATAAATTGAAAATATTGCCTATCCATTGCATGAAATGAACCAAAATATCCCTCAGTTCTGCTACATCTCAATGCACTATTTCAGTTTGGCACAGACAGAAGAGAACCTCCTGAGCTGATCTAAACAAAGTCACTTTAAGCTAAGAGATAACCTACTTCCATTAACTCCTATATATAAACAAGCACAAATATTTTTAATGCTTTAGAAACCAAGAGAACCATTTCTCATAGTTTGAAAGAGATCAGATTCAACCCTCCCCAAGACAGAGCAGGAGTGAATTTTCTGAGACATTAGACAAATAAATCACCTATCTCTTCTCAGTAAATACAAGGAAAAATCCATAGCAACACAGTGCAAAGGAACTTGTTTAATAAACTGCAAGAGCAAACAGTACAACTGCAAGTAACAGAATTAAAATCAGATTCTTTCCTGGTGTGTCCACTTAGGAAGGCTGATATTAACAATCCTGATACATGGTTAGTTAGGAAAAGATCTCACTGGCACACAGTTACTCTGGAAGTGCATTATGAAACACGCACAATTGTTAAGAGAAAAGCCTTTTATTAATTAGATCATCCCTGAGAATGTTTGATTTACAGCACTGCTTTTTGCAAAATCTGTGTGGGTTACAGAAGTAGCAGCTCCTCCTCTCATCAGATAGACTTAGTCAGAGAGAATCATACCCAGAGCCTGTTGAAACCAGGCAACAAAAACTCCCCAATTCTGGGTTAACCACCACTATTTAGCGCTGCCCAAAACTGTGTCAGGCTATGAATAAGATGATAAATTGAAAATTTTGCCAGTGCATGAAGTGAACCAAAATATCCCTCTGTCCCGCTACATCTCAATGCACTATTTCATTTTGGTACAGACAGAAAACAACATCCTGAGCTGAACTGCAACTACCACCTGGGAGTCTTTAAATTCAAGGGATTGTCCAGATCAAAACAGTAATAAAGAACTGCTTTTCTGGATAGGTGTGATGAAGAAAGTCAAAGGCCTTTGCTTCCATGAAGCTTCACCACCCACCCAAAGCCCATCTCTTCTGACAGGAGAGAATGTGGAGAGCAGCCATTCTGTATAAAGCACTTGTGGGCAGCAGGGGGGCATGGTGGGGTTGATGTGCCAAACCTTTTACTCCTCTGCAGGCTCATACTGTAGCTTTTCCTCAGTGGACAAAAAAACTACTGGAGTAAAGTTCCATGAAATAACTAAGAGGTAATAAGCAATCTTCTCTCTTCTTTCCACTTCAGTTGCCAAATGGGGCCCAGAGTCCTGTACACTTACAGAGAATCCCCTTTACCTGTAGGATACGGGGTTATAATTGTTGAAGTTGTTAAGGCTTATGTTCACCAGAGGGCCCTGTTGGAAGGCACAGCTGCAGGCTACAGCTGAGCCAGCAAAGGGTGCCAAACTGACACCTTGGGAAGGCTGACCTGGAACAGAGCTAAGAGCTAAGACAGACAGAGCTGAGAGAATAAAGTAGATATTTATTGAAAGGCCTTTAAGGGTACACCTTGGGCAGTACAAGAGCCTTGCCAGGGCTACACCAAAGGTGGACTTAAAATGGTCACAAAATGGACAACCGGTCATGTCCAATTGCAGCTTCAGGTTGTGAGATAACATCCTTCTTGTTTCTCTCTTCAGTCCATTGTTGCTTATACTTTTGGGCCTGAAAACTTGTAACCATTGTCCTTGGTCTCCAGGAGAAAAAGGATTTGTCTACCTACTCTGTGAAGAGAGCTTACTAGCACTTAATGAGGCTCAGAACTGCATCCCTAGGCAGCCCAGAATCTGAAAAATATGAAAGCTAAAGCTTCAGGCATCACTTCTGTTAAGTTTTGGTTTTGTCTGCTTGATATTAAAGGTGTAAAAGGAGGGTGATTTCTACAATAAATTGATCTTCTTCGGATGTATAAGGGAGTCCATGCCTCGTTGTTCCCCATTGCTACATTTACTATCTCTGGGTCAAGGTCCAACCTCAGAAGAGACACAGGAGAGAGGGAAATGCAGGAGAGGAGAAAGCCAGAAGCAAGGAAAGGAAACTCCTGACCTGAAGAAGGACTGAAGCCATCAGAGTTCAGTGGGAAGAAGTTCCATAAAGAAGTGAGTGAGCCAGGGCTTTTTCCCTCCTCCCATTACCCTATAGCTGCCCCACAGGGAGCCTTCTTTCCCTACTTTCCCTCTGGCTTAAACCATGGCCTGGTGTAGCCCACAGTCCCCTTGGCCAGGCTGCTGGAGCTCCCAAAAGGCCAGCCCAGACCTGGGCAATCCCACCTTCTACCAGGGCCAGACAGCCGCCACAGCCACCACCCACCTGGCCCCTCGGGGGGAACTGCACAGAGGAGACAGAGCCAGATCAAAGGAATAAGAAAGACCCAGAGAGCCCCAAAAAATGGATGGAAAGGAGCCACTGGGTAGAGCTGGGGTATTCCCAGAGAAAGGAGCAGGCGACAGGAGGGCATAAAAGAGACTCAGAGAGGAAGTCATGAGGGAGCCAGGGAAGCTCACCCAGATAATTCACCCTGCTTGATACAATGCAGCCTCACACAGACCCCACTGTTTGTGGGTCATTTAATCATATGTTCCTCTGAATCCCACCACATCGTAGTGATTCATTGCTCTCTTCATTTCATAAAGAAAAGGGGAGAAGAGGTAAGATTTCTGAAATGCATTTCCTTCCTTTCCCATCTTCCCACCTCTCTTTGAAACCAGGCATAAAATGATATAGTCATTTTGAAGGAAAACAAATAAAAATGGTTTCCTAGCAACAGGATTTGCAGTATTGGTCTCTGAGGAAACTCTCCTCAATGTTTTCAAGGCTTTGTCCATTTACTAATATAGGAATAAAAGCAGTCATATCATGTTAATGGGATTTGTTTAAACAAGGACAAGTCTCTACTGCTTTTTGGCAACAGAGGTGTTGCGAAGAGCTCATGTTCTTGCAAAAAAGTAAGAAATTTCAAAATTTGATAGCAAACACCTAGCATACCTTGAGCACATATAATTTCATTTAATCATACAATGTATTATACCCCCTCCAGCAGACCTACAAGATTCTATTTCAAAACACAAACCTAGGAGTACCTGGAACTGCAGAACAGCTAATCAAAATTCAAATAAGTTATAAATTAGACAAATCTTTTGATATTACAACAGAAGAGGTTACAAAAAGATGTTTAATTTCTTCAGCATCAAAAGAACTAGGAAAAAAAATCTTAGCAATAATGGAGAAATAAACAGAGAATGGAATTCCTTCCCAAACCCGGAGCTGGGGGGAGGGGTGGTGGAGGTTTGTTTTTAGGAGGCTTCTTTGGAGATTTTCCCCTAATCTGTCCTAAACCAGGACAAGCAAGTAAGAAGACTCATCTTCCGGCACACACCTCTTTGTGAAGACTGTAAGGAAATGAAAGGCTGTGTATTTTCTGTAACATGTTGTAAAGGGCAGCTCATCCCTCATGTTAAATCTGCCAGTTACAGGAGCATCCTTTACAGCTCTTACCATTCATGCCACCTTGAAGACTGGAAGGCTCTCCTGGATACTCAGGTGAAATCTACCTACCAGGAGAATTCTCTGCTCACCTTATGAGCATTTGAGACCCTTCTTCCCTGCAGCAATCTCTGAGCCATCTGTTAATCTTGCTTGACTTCCTCTACAATTGGCCTGTACATCAGACAGAAGAGTATTACAGACTTTTACAATCTAAGTTAGATTAGTTTAGAGTGTGCTGGGTGATCCCAAGCTGTTTTCAATTAGCTGTTGTCAGTTACTAAGTATTTTAATCCAAATAAGCACTGCCAGATGTAAATATTTACCACCTGGTTGTAGTTGAATGAAATACCAAATCTGAAGCTCAAAGAGGAAGAAATTGTAGAGAGTATGATGTTTAGCCATTCCCACCTCTAGAGGAATTGCTCTTGTCCTTATGTTTCTCTAAATTCTGCTGTAGTTTGTTATATAACTTAATGGAGTTTTAATTCTCCTGATTCAGCACTCAAAATACTTTGCAATTAGTTTATGGATCATTTCTGCTGTCTTGCCCACCTTCTAGTTAGAAAACTGTAAATGGGAAGGAGGTCCCAGGGTTTTTGCCTTTATTTTGTAAATAAGAAATATGTTTGGCTAAGTCCAGCATTCAGTGAGACTGGGCAAGATCCAACAACTAAAAGCTAATTAAATGAAATAAAGTGGGCTTGCCACTGGCAGCTATACAAGTCTGGCTGCTTTTCTAAAAACCATGGTACTGTAAGCTGCCTTCAATTATGTACTCACACTTTTTACCATTTATTATACAGGCAAGAACTGTTTCTTGCTGACCACATTTAAATTGGCCATATATTTTTTATTTATTATTCATAGAAATAATGAATTTTTATCTGAAATGCTTTGCATTAAAAATTCATGATGCAAATATGGCACATTTATATGGTTAGCCAAGTTCCTGTTCAGAGTCACTGCTTCATTTTGCAGGGAACAGCCGATTCCAGCTCCCATCATTGCAACTCACTGGCTCAGCTGCCGGCAGTGAAACAGAACCAGCTTTGTTTAAACAGCATTAGTACCACACTGGCAGATTGACAACTGGCATAGAAAGGTGCTATGCAAAAAGCTGACTGTTCAGTTCACTGGTCAAGTAGAAAACTGACTCTAAATGAAGAGAACTGCTTCTATGAACTTCTCAAAACAAGGAAACAAAAAAAATAAATAAATAAACCCACAAAACCAGTTTGGGGTGAACAGAAGTTATCACTCCTCCAAACAATGTTTCATCTTCTTTTTGTCTTTGCTTTTCAAATGTCTTTAAATTGAATGTAGATTTTTCTTCTTTTAAAAAAATCATACTCGAAAACTTGTATCTTGTATTTTCAGGAAGGAAGGAAGGAAGTAATCAAAAAATGTTCAACAATTTTTACTCAAATTTACAAATACTGCTAGACATGAGAACACAGTTGCTGGCTAAGGTTTTGAACAAAATGCTTTCACATGGCATTGAGTATCATCACAGTAGCAAATACTTAGACTATGTTGATTATATAGCTGGCATTTATATTCCTATATCTGCAGCAAAGATTTGACCATCATAGTTTATAGTTACTCAATTAGCTTTAATAATGTGAGGTTGTTTTCATTCAAGAAGAAAATACAACCATTCCTTAGGAAGCTGAGACAATTTTCTTTTCTCATTGCTGCAGACATATGTACCTATGAGAAAATGGAGCCTGGTTAAGTCAGGTGCAACACATATAAACAAGAAAAAATAATAATAAATAGCAAACACAGAGAAAGAATGCTTAAATAAGGAATTCTTAAATCCTCATTTTACAGACCATAGGTTGAGAGACTTGAGACTCAGTCTGTGTCTGAGCTATTAGCTGAATAAAATGAATGCAAGAGAGGGACAGACAGGTAAGATATATTATGGCATTCTGGAAGCAAGGCTAGTGATTTAGAATTATATCCCTGATGCTGTGCTGTTATATGTATTTTATATTCGCAATTTTCTTGTTGAAAATACCATACTGCACTGTTTTCCAATATCTTTTTGAAGAGCACCAACCCTTAATATTTTGCTGTCTCTGAAGACCTGTGCTTTAGTTATTCTTGCTAAATAGAATTTTAGACTCAAAAGGACAAGATGTGAATGCTGGCTTCAGCTTAACTAATCAGAACAAAACAGTTGCCTCCACTCATAAACTCCTGCAAACTTTTGCTATATTGTAGTTGAAAAAATATCTGCTGGATTTCTGAAGACATGCACCTGTACACACTTGTCTAATAACAGCTGTGAGAACAGCAATTTGACACTCCAGTTAGACCTGCAGAAGAAGACTGACTCTGCTCAAGATCAGGGTTAAACTGTTACGCATTTTCAGATTTATTGTTGTGCATTAATTATCGACTACAAATCCTGAAGTAACCATTTTGAATTACTTAGAAAGCAGGCAAATAAGCTTCATTCTAAAATACAAGTTTCTGTAATACGTGTTTACTAATATTCTGTTTATAGGACTAGATGTAATCTGAAAGAAGAAAATACTAAAAAATTATAGTTTAGACAAAAAAAAGCATATGGAACCTACTTCCCACTTATTCTTTAGTATGAAAAGAAAAAATGACATTACAAAAGGCACAGGATGGACACTGATCTGTTAGAGCAAGTCCAGAGGAGCCCAGCAAGATGATTAGAGGGATGGAGCACCACACCTACAAGGAAAGGCTGAGAGAGTTGTGGTTGTTCAGCCTGGAGAAGAAAAAGCTCCGGAGTGACTGAATTGATGCCTCCCAGTACCTGAAGGGAACCTACAAAAACGATGGAGAGACAACTTCTACAAGGGCACGTAGACAGGACAAGAGAGTGCTTTCAAAGAGAGTAGGTTTAGATTAGATATTAGGAAGAAATTCTATACTGTGAGGGTGAGGAGGCACTGTAAACAGGTTGCCCAAAGAAGCTGTGGCTGTCCCATCCCTGGAGGTGTTTGAGGCCAGGCTGGACAAAGCTCTGGGCAACCTGGTTTAGTGAAAGTTTTCCCTGCCCAGGGACAGTTGAGACTGGGTAGATTGGAATTACATGATATTTACGATTCTTTCCACCTCAAACCATTCTAGGATTCTATGACTAGAGAACAAAACATTCTGAAAAAACTCTGGACAAGAATTTATGTTACTGGAAAGGGTGGTAATTGTTAAAGAGGTGAGGGCTTCTTTTAAATCTTTATTAGCAGTATTTATGAATTCATTAAATGCGAAGAGAAGTATTCCCACACAAGTATTCAGAACAAATTAATTGCATAACAGCCTACACATCATATGAGCACATGTGTAGACCCATAAAACAGACAGATCACCCTTTAGTGTCTATATACATTAAAGATGGTTGTAAAACAAGCTGTGGCTCATTGATTTATCATGACTATCCAGGACAGTAAGTGGATCGTTCCCTCTAAAACGGAGATGGGGGGGAAAGTAAGGAATCTTTCTATGACACTGATCACTGGATATATCCTCAAAATAAATGTTAAATATTTATCATATCAGCTCCTACAGAAAGAATGGTCTACAGGGGACTAGACACAGAGTCAGGAGGTTGGTACAGGATGGGCAGTCCTGCAGACACAAATGTTCATTGACTCCAGGCGGCCCAGCTCCCTGTGACAAGCATGAAATGTGAACATCAAATCTGGTATACAAAAGTAATTTGCCACATCATTGGTTTTGTTCCCTATTTAAAAGCTGAGATAGAAACAATAGAAGTTTTATATTTACCCCATGGGAGATGATTATGTGACAGTACCTTGTTAGAAGTGCACACTTTAACACCTTATTAATGGACGCCTGTTAGAGACATAACTTGAAGACCATGAATCTCAGGTCTGCTGCTTATGAACTAATACTGTGATTATGCTTTGTAAGTTGCAGTTACTGCCATTGTCTGGCAACCACCAAGTTGTCTGACATTGCAGCACTGATAACACTGACAGTTTTACTCCTCATTTTAGAAGCAATTCATTTGGAGTTCATAAATTCTGCCATTGGTTTCAGTGGCTATTGAGATCAGAATGGAGCACTCCTGGGAAGCCCACCACTTTTGCGTGGCAAGTGAATATTTTCAAAACAACACCTTTCCTTCTCTTTTGTTTAGCATGGCTTGACAGTGAGTACAACAGTAAATTCCTAGTTGTCGGCCTGTATTACATACTGCATCACCACATTCAGTGATTCAACTTGAAACTGCACCTCTGGGGTTTCAACTCATACACCCACTTTAGAGATGACTAAGCTATACTTACATGAAAAGGCCTATGTGCACTAATTAACACAGAGAAAAGACTATAACAGCAGGCCTCCTAAAATATCTCTGCATAAAATGTGTTACCATGACAGTGAACAATTTCAACATCTGTATAGGTGCCCTATCTTTTAAGAAAACATATCAAATTAAAAAGCTTGAGTTGAGGGTAAATAGTAATACATATATCTGGTAAAAATAAGCAACTCTATCAGCTACTTTTTTCTGAATCAGTCCTATTAAATAGCTTTAATCTTTTGAGTAATCTACTGTCTGATATACCAGTAGATCTAGAGAAAAGAGGGAACCTCATACACTTCAGGGCTAATTATATTATCAGTTTATTACAGAACTGCTATATAAATTTAATTATGCTTTTTAACTACATAAAACTTCAGAATTTGTATCAATTTATGTAGAGATATAGTAAGATAACATTTTAACTTTACAGTACTATATATAAACAACCACCTAACATCACCTCTAAGCTACTGATGAAATTTTCTCATGTTTTATGTTGATAATTAATCACCCACTTAGCTTTTGATGGGGAACACTAGCTCATTACATTCTTTTAAGAATTGTAGTTTAAGTGTTATTTTTGAAAAACATGCTTAATAGATTTCATTACATCAGGAAGAATTATATAGAATCCACATCTTTGATAGTGCTGTGCTTTGTTCTCGGACATGTTCCTTTTCAGTTTTACTGCTCATAGAGCAGAACTTCTCATATAAAAAATTCTAAATGCCAAATAGGTTATTCAGGTATAAAGAATAATATATATGTCTTCCCAATGTTAGCTGAAATTTTCTTCTTTGGTTAATTTTTAATAAATGTAGAAAAAATAAATTTCATTTTAATCCTCTCTATTCTCATATATACATAAATGTAGTAAATATATAAAATTCAATTAAACTGAGTTAAACTAGTCATTTTTTGAAAGTCACTTATAAGACCCTGAATGGTTCTGGAACTACCTGGACTACTTCTAAGATATATAGGATCAAATACCTGAGTACTTCATTTTGGTGTGTCCCCTGTCTCTTTTTCTGCAGAAACCGTATTTCTCCGCAGCATAGAGATGTAGAGCTGAAGATAAATTACTATAATTTCCAAGTCCTGCTTTTCTTTTGATTATCATTTTCTGTGTTCTTTATACCTTGTTCTATCCAGACAGTAGGAAAGTATACTGTATATATTACATGAAGAAAATTAGTCACATAGTAGTTAATTATTAATAAAGAGCAGAGGGGTAATTTTCAAGTTTTACAAAAATTATTTGAGCAGCTCTGCAACTGGAAAAACTGTTTATACCTGAAAATAT
>VYXD01010221.1:390663-415873 GCA_013397195.1 Hylia prasina
AGATAAATCCTCTTAACAGTTCTTTAATATCATTGTTCCAGAATCTGTCTTACAATCAGTTACAAAAACTCTGTATGTTTCTGTTAGCTATGCAGATAATGTTTTGGGTTTTTTTAATCTTGAAGTGAATTTCTGTGTTGCATTAAAAATGAAATGGGGGGGGGATTTAATATGAATTTGTAAAATTAATTCTGGACACATTATTACTTTTCTATACTTGAGTAAATGCAAATAAGGAAGGATGGTATGGTCAATTTTTGCACAACCAGTTTTACTGAATTTCACATAGAAATGATGGTCCAGGAACTACTTCCTTCCAGAGTAAGAAACGTAGCCACTGCTTGGACACAAGATTCTGCATGGAGGTTTTCATGACTCCAGATTTTATATTACTATAGAGCTGACAAAAGCAGTTGAAATCGTGCAAGAACTGGACTCCTTTGTAGGTCCTTTAGTAAAGGCATTGCTGTGGGCAAAACATTCTGTGTGTCGACAAACCAAGTAATCATCAAATAACATCCAATCAACTGCAGTTCAAAGTCGACTTTTTAAGGTGTGCAGAGGCAGAGCATAGAGACTGGATTGCAAATCAGGGTTTACTTTGTACCAAACAGCACTGCAAGGGTGCTTCTGTATGAAATAATATGTTCTGTTTTGACACTCATTTAGTGGTGTCTTTTAAATGCTTACTTCTTACCCCAATAATTACAAAACCAAATCAAGCCATTATTGTTATGCTAAAGTACCTGGCATCCAATTCACTCAGAATAAGTAGTTGTGCCTATCCCACACAAGCATATTCTTTCAGCCTTCTAGACCATTCAGTAATTATTCCTTTCAGGAATTTTTCTAGAATGGTTGATGTTATAGATTGCATTCCCTTCTCTACTGCTCTCTGACACACATATGCAATGAAGTCACAGAAGAGCCTCCAGCTCTTTACAGATGAATAAAAGTCTTCACATTAAACACAGCAGATATATTGATTCTTCTTAATTTTACTTCCCTGACACTTTGTTATTTTACCATCTGTATATTTTTAGACAAAATTACAAGTGTCGAATGTAATATGCAATAAACACATTCCAATAAACTCACCCCTGATTTGAAAGTTGAGAAAGAAGAAAAGACGAAGCCAAAAAATTTATAAAATAACTATTATATGTCCTTATATCATTGATGGACAGCATATTGAAATTAACTTTTGGGTGCATACTACAACATCTTGTCACTCATCTTTTTTACCTCAATATAGAAATAAAAAATATTTTTATCTGGTGAGTTGAAAACTTCCTTTGTTTTTAACATGGGAAACATCTAATTTTTAATGCATCATATTCAGACAAAAATAAAGTGAGAGAATAACTGGAAATTAAGAAAATAAGCTTTTTTTTCTAGGGTTGATATTATTTTGTTTGATAATGAGATATCTAGATTTTTTTCTTTTTAGTTCACTTCAGGCAGGTAAATTGCAAACCCCTTCAAAGATTTCATTAGATAGCCTATTATTCCCTTGAAAGAAATCACACTCTATGCATTATTCATTAGGGGCAGCAAATCTTCAGAGCAGTCACACAGGCTGCAGTATCACAGAACTACTTAAAATTCTATGTCTTCTTTCACCCTTTCTGCTGATTCAGTTCTGGTCTAATCTCCATGTATAATGCAATATCTCTGGTTAATTCAGATATTGGAAAGCTGAAGAAAATGCACATTTTTTATTAGTGCTGGATAAAATAATCTCACTTTCATTTATTAAATGCATGTAGTTCAATCTCTGCATGATATTTTGATACTTTCATTTTTTGTTTGTTTGTTTGTTTGTTTGTTTTGTGTTGGTGTATATTTGTACACATCCACATGCAGTGGATGTCTAAAGAGAGTGTTTTACTGATGCTCTCCCCGGCTAAACTTCCAGAGTTTATTTTTTCCAGGAGTCTACTTTATGTGTACCTTAATAGCTTTCTGTACTCATTAAGACTATCACTGTATGCTTCCCTCACAGTTTCCAGCCAGCTGCTGTATTACACATTATGGGGAAAACCAGTCAGTTCTTCTTTCACATGTGTCACGTGATGCCAACTTTACAAGGTGTATTCAAAAGGGTATTGGAGGTGAGCTAATAAAATAATTCAACTTAAATTTCTTGGCTGTGTTGTTTTCTCTCTCTATCCTCTAGATATCTCTTCTAAACAATATGATACAAGATAGGCAAACCATGTATTTTGGCAGAAAGGCCACTGCATGGAAAGGTACAGACCTGCATCCTGTTCATGACCTTCCACAAGCCTCTTCCATTTTCTGTTTTTTTTCCCTCTGCCCAGGACTTACACATGTCGTTTCTGCTTAGCACACAACTAAGAACACCAGAGCTGTCCTTTGCTATGCACACATTCAAACACCAGCAAAACCCTCGTCATGGAAACTTCAGTCTATATAACCATAAAATTTTAAAAATTACAAATTGCTGATTTTTACCTCCTGTTAGTCACCACATATCAACTTTGCTTTTTCTCTCACTTTTCCTGTCACTGTCCTCAGACTATTTCAGCTCAGCTCCTTTTAATTGCAAAACTTTTTGGAAGAATTAGAAGGAACACATGGTTCCTTCTAAAACACAAAAGTTGTAGTTCCTTCTAAAGTACAAAATCTACTGATTTAACCCTTTACTGCTTTTCAAATGATTGTGTATGTGTTACTGTAACTGCTGGCAGGGTACAGTGCATTCTTCCTGCCACTTCTGAAGCTAGCTGTGTTAGTTAACACAGAGGTTCCAAATCGCAAAGTACTTCAGTCAAGACTAGTTTTTGCTTAAGTTATGAGATGCAGATTTTAACAGCAGTCCTTTGTTTAATACAATTTTTTAAAAAAATCTGATAATATTACTTATTGCTTCTTCTTGATCTCTGAATAAATAAAAACTTTGAAAAACAAGACGATATTTACGATGCCATGTGAGCTGCTTAAAGACAAAGCAAGTGATATCTTCCAAAAGATATTGAAACAAATTGTAGAGTTCTATAACCTTATAAATACAAAAAAAAAAAAAAAAAAAAAAAAAAAAAAAAAAAAAAAAAAATTAAAAAAATCAGAGAGGGAAAAAAAGTGTAAGAAGACACTTATGCAATAATTACTAGAAGAAAATATTGCATTTTCCCTCCCCTCAAAAGAAGTGGTGATGGTTGTTTGTGGAGTTTTTTGCCCAATTTTGAGTGCAAGCATGAAGTGATGACAAAATATGTAAAGAAATTAACACTGGCAAAACACAAATTACTCTTTCTAGCCTGAAAGCAAATCTGAAAAAGCAGAAGGACCTGTGGTTTAAATTACCTCCATACATAACTTCCAAATCTAAAGCAAATAAATTCCAAATCTTATATACTGAGCAGTTGTTCTGCATATTCAAGCCACTTGTCTCCAAAATAATTTTGTGATTTGTTATCTATGTAGTCCATAATGAATATTTTTATAATATTACATTAAAAAAATCCCATCATTATCATTACATACCTAAATACATTTATTAAATCAAACATTTAAATTCATATTACAGAATTAAGATGTTAAAAATTAATTTTCTTCAATTGTATATTAAAATGTCAACAATATAATTTTCATCAACCACATTAATTTTGGTGCAATACTGACCAAAGAAATTTCATCATTTGATGTGATAAAAAGTGTATTGAATTATATAAAAGTAAGATCATGTAGAAAAAATTTCACAATATCAGTACAGTGGTTTTTATTTTGTTTTTTAATTTAGAGAATTCAGATTCTAAGTAGTATGAGGATGTAAAACAAGAATATGACTTTCATTTTATCCATATGTTCTCAGAGAGAAAATGGAGGATTATCTACAGTTCTGAGTATAGGACTGGAAGGAAAGATCTTGAGCTGAGGCAAATGATTAGTATTCATATTTTGCAGAAGACAAATTTTCACATTAAATATACAGACACTGATGTATACTGGATGCACTAGGGATTATCATAATATTTCTATTAGTAACGCTAGCTTATCTAACTGAGCAACACTCTGTAGTCAAGAGCAAAGTACTGGAAGGGTGAAAACGAGATTAAGAATTTCCAGTATGGGTTAAGGAAGGAGAGTGACTGTTCCCACAGGCAATCGTTTAGCCTTAACTGGACTTCCCATAAAAATTCTCTGTCTTTACATAACTGATTGACATCCCTTCTTTCTGTGTATTTCAGTAATTTCTCCTTTTCTCCATCATGTTGGTCACCCCAGACTCCACCAAATGAAATATGAAAAACTATAATTTTATCATGAAATCAAGGAATACCGAAATTTTTGCCTTGACACATGATTGTAAAAATACCTCTTGTATATATGTCAGATATACCTCTTTCAATGCAATGTAAATTATAAATAGTAAGTCTGGCATTTTATGGTATAACTATTTACTATTGCTACTGCAACTGAGCAATTAGCTCATTTGCAGAAAAAATAGAGAAAAAAACCCTGAGAAATACACTTGCTCAAATGCTACATTAATAATTTAATTTTCATCTTTCCCACAGTTGTAATAAATAATGAGATATTTAGTACAGAGAGATTTAACACAGGGTATCCCTGCTCTTTACCCAAACATACAAATGATGTAAATGAACAATGTAGATTAATATACACAATGGATCACAGAAGGATCACACTGATGTTCTCTCCCTGAAGAGAACAATGAAAAATTTTCCTTTGTAAGCAATTGGGCTTTGTGTTGGAAAGATCTTTTCACAGAAAAGACCTGGTATTGTTTGTGTGTTTTTAAATAGTGCTACCAGGCTGAAAATTTTGGTTTGAGTCAATCATATTATAAAAGCATATTAACCTGAGTGCGAAGGGTCAAGACTAATCAGTTCAATACAAGAGAGAAACCAAAAGCAACAAAGCAAGACAAGCAGCCAGGACAGAAATAGACCAATCTTTAAAATGTGCCTTTGAAGTGAAAAATCCTGTTTTATCTCTGACTCAAATTTTTGAGTCAAATTTTATCTGACTGGATTTTATTTTTTCTAAATCATATAGAGAAAAACATGTTCTCTATATACTGCTCTGCACGCTCACAGTTGAAGCAGAATGGAGAACAGTGGTAAAAAGAGTGACAACCATAATTTTATTCTTGGATACATAATACATATGCATATAGATAGAACTATCTCACTAGAGATATATATTTCAAATGAAGTTATTAGCTCATACTTGGAGAACAAGAGGTAAAAAGAACACTTTCTCACAAGAGGAAAAAAGAGAAAATGTACTGTGTTGAAATCTGTTTCAGATAAATGTAATACTAATTATCAGAGTTGATTAGCTAGAGAAGTTTAAAACATGGTAAGTTAGATGTCAGGAGTACCCATAACAAAACAACACTTAGTGACAAAATAAAATTTGTTGATTCAACATATAGGTCCCATTCTGCTCCCTGACCTACACGTGCTTCTGTGTAAAATCAAATCAAATCAGAAAGAGGGTGGACTGAAACAATTTTTTAAATAATCCCCTCAAATTCCATGAACAATTCAGGGATGCAGATTTAAATTGTTTTGCAAGGCTACAGCAGGATAATACAGCCAAACTGGTCTTCCTTGCTCAAGTAGAAATTTGTGATTAGAGCTGAAAAGATATCAGAATTTCCATTCTACAGAAACCTGATGGGAAGGGCAGGGCAGGAATACTCAAATTTGTAGCAGAAAAAATCCATTGGAAATTTTCTAACAACAAAGAATTTAATTTTATATCACTTTGCTTCATTTACAAAGTTTTCAAATAAAATTGAGCTTAGGGATACCTGGGGTCCTTGTTCCTTACATACTCTTAACAGATTGATGAGGACCCAGAAGACTACCAGATAGATTTTCCAATCCCCAGCTCTGCAACAGGTAGTATGAGGAATATGACTAATGCAGGTAGTGGATGCAAGTGTACATCGTGGAAATCCCTGTCAAGGAATAGAAGCATTTTATTTTCATCAGACAATTAATGTTTGCATTGAATCAATGTTTTATGCATTGTCATGAGCTCAGTAATGTAATGTCAGTATAAGGTTTCACACCCTCCAGATTCCCTATCTCTATTTTTATTTATTATTTCCTGAAGACTTGTCCAAATAATGTATTTGATTTCTCAGCATAATCCAGATATCTCAGCCAAAAGTTTTCATTCTTTCTGCAACAGGAATAACCCAATACATCATTTAGTTCATGGCCTACCAAGACTTCAGCATTCAGAAGAATATTCTCATTTTGGTAGAAGTAGCTCATTATCAAACCTTCTCAACAATTAAGATTCCTATGTGATGGATGACTAGTCATAATAATTTGATACATTTTTCCCCCAAAAAATTTATTCTATTTCTTCCTATATTAATCTTCATGTTACCTGATGAACAGACTTTCACTTGACATCACCTCGTCAAAAAACACACATAAACCCCATTTCCATTACTTACTTTTCTTGCTTTATCAGTGACTCAGATTCTCAGAAAGCCTTATTTTTGATAATTCCCTTCCCCACTTCCTTCACAGAAATTATTAACAAGCAATCACTGGCCTTATACACATTTTCTTCTGGTTGAGAACAGTTCAAAGGCGCTACGTGCCTTTTTCATTCCTTGTGTGTTCCTCTAGTGGAGATGATTGAAACAGTCTGCCAGACAACAATTCTCTCAATGCCACTACTTTAAACACCTCAGTGGGTGAAATATGTGTCTGCCACCATCCCACACCCATGTCTCATCATCCTACCAAGAATTCCTACCACAATAGTCCCTTTGAGGCTGTTTTTTCAACATTCCTCCTCCTTTTCTCAGACATTTTCATTGAATAACTTCCCATAGTCTTTACTGTCTGCTGATGACTTCATTTTGATTGTGTCTGTTACATTCTGAATATGCATAGGTTTACAGATCCTTATAATCTAGCCCAAAATATAAACAGACTTTGACTGTAAGACACCTGTTGTGCTCCCACTGAGGTAAAAAAATTCTGTTGATGAATTTAGACATGGGTGCAGCAAAAAAAAAAAAAATAGAGAAAAGAATAAAATAAATAAGAATGGATTTTTTCTCTAGACTCTAAAATATATATAGGCAAAATTTAGTAAAGACATCCAATGGCTTACTTCTGTTTCACATATCACAGTAAAAATGTTCAAGTACTTTTAATTTTAACTGTAAGTTTTCATTAAGTGCCTTATGTCTACAGCTTTGATCAGCATTCTTTCTATTTTTTTGTCTCATTACCAGATTATAATGGTATTATGCAAGAAAAGTGAGATCTCAAGGTTTGTTAGCTGTTGCAAAATATTTGTCCAAAAAAGCATAAAGGAACTCCATACAGTGAAAGCAGAGATATTCCTTGTTATAATGCTAAAACCATTGGTCTCTCTCTGGGTAGCCTTTATTCAAGAAGGAATAACAATAACCATATCTTAATCCTATCAGTTCCAAGGGAATTGTGTCACTGCAAGTAACATTTTTTTTTACTTTTTCCTTTTCCTTACACAGCCAAACTAATTATATTTGAAGTTCATAAAGTTTATGAGAGGTGCTGAACAAATGTACAATTATTTAATCAGAAAAAAAGGGTTATATTTAGAAATATGTGTCCTTTTGAAATTTCTGCTAATTATTGTACTGGGAGTGAGACCACAGACTCTGAGGATCGTTCAGTTACTGCAAATTTCTCCAAAATGTAACTGAAGCCTTAATTAACAGAACATGGGTTAACTTAGGGAAAAACCCTGAAGATTCAGTGAAGACACAGTGACCCAAGTCATGTACAGTAATTAGATCAGAAATGTCTGTGGTACCATAACAAAAAGACAACTTTACACTTTATACATTTTTGAATAGAAAACTTGTATTTTTATTTTTGAGTAGAAAGTTCTGAAATTTCACAAATTTTTGTGGAATCAAAATTCAGAAGAGCAATATTGCAACATCATCAAAGAATTGTCTGTTCCCTTATGAATTCCAGTTGTGAACCTTGAGTACAACTCACTATGTGTGTTTGTCCAGGTTCCTTTCCTAAAAGAATATATGAAATGTACATCTGGTAAGTTGATTTTTGGGTTTTTTTGTTGTTTTTCCTTTTCCAGCATTAACTGCACTGCATTTCTCAATAATGAACTTCTTTATTGTACTTTGGAGAACACTGACCCACAGTAATACTGAGTTTCAAGAGTGAAGCTGCGTTTCTGAGTCACAGAATTGGGCACCTCTTCTGCATGATGCAGAAACAAGTCAAACTTTTACTGGCATTTTACATATTTCAGTGATTCATCATTCAATGTGAATCCCTGAATTCCTACATACCCTCCATTTCCAATCTCTGTGTCACTTTGAAAATCTATAACTGGTAAGACATCTAAATGTTAAATATCATAACACCTAAATTATATTGTGGTATATTCAACATCAATTTAAGAGCCTAAGCTTCTCTCTTGATTTTTGTCTCATAATTAAATTGATCTTGGGAGTTCAACGAAAAGTAATCAGGCCTGAAATTTTCATCTAATTGTCCCAAAACTAATCTTCATTACATTTTTTAATGTTCATATTTTGGGAGAATATCACAGTCCACTGTAAAAATTTGTCTTTATTTCATCCTTATATTCATGAAAACATACAAAGAATGAAAATGTCTGCTTTCAAGAACTTTGTACTATATCAAATCTTAACTTTCTATGTGTACATGCTCCCAAAGGAATCATGCAAATTCAAGACTGCATGAAAAGAAGATTTAAGAACTCTTAAGCACTCATAGTATTTCTGTAATTTTTAAATTTTATTTTCTAGTATTTTATTTCTGTGTTGATTAAACCTCAGGTAAGCATATGTTTCATCTCATCTAAAATAGTTTTTGCCCCAGCAGCAAATGCCTTCCAGAAGGCTGACAGTGTTAAAGTGCTGATGTGAAGAACCCACATACTCAAGTTTTCTGTATTCCAAAGTAATGACATAAAAACTATGGAAAATATTTCAAAATATTTTTTATAATATATGATAAAATAATTATTTGTGGGTTTCGGTGTGGTTCTAATTTATACTATTTATATAGTGTGTGTGTATATATATATATATTTATATTTCAACCCCAACAGTGCTTATCTTCGTAGGTCCACAATGACACCTTGTGGCTACTATGAGTTGATGACTCAATGACTAATAAAATAAGGATGTCTACTGACTTTCAAGAATCTTTTAAACATGAACAGAAAAGTTATCCTCAGTGAAGATCCTGCATAAGACATCTGTCTGTGACAGCAGTGCCTGGTCTTTCTAATCCTTAGCAATCATTCCAGTCACTCCATTTTTCTGTCAGTAGAAGTTTAACTAATTAACTTTTCATATAAAAAATCTGTAGAAGTGGCTACATTGCACTGCGTAAGTGACAACTGAAAGTCTTCAGGCTATCAAAATGCAATAGATGAGTTAAAATCTGCAACATTAGGAAGAAAGAAACCAAACCTTAGGGAGTGATTTAAATAAGTCAGGTCCAAAATAAATCCTTTTGCACAAACTTCAGAGAGTTCTGGTTTAATTGTTTGTTTGTTTTTTTTTTTTACTTATGGATGTCCATTATGTTGGTTAGCCAGCTGCACCTTTTTTTAGGATCAATACTCACATATTTTGAACAGATATCCATTCTCATTCACTTCCCTTTCTGCAAGTACAAATTGCAATTAACTTCTTGGGATATCTATGTTTACCTAAAGTTATGTAAGAAATTTTATGTAACCATGATTGTTTGTCTACAGATTCCTCTGACTTAAACACTTTTGCCTCCTTGAGTTTTTCTTCACTGGTTTCTTAATTTCAAGTGAACTCTTTCAGTGACAATCTTGGGTTTCTTTCCCCAGATATTTATATTATAATAATTTTGGAAATGCACAGTGGCCATGTCTTTTCCTGTCCTTTGCTTGCTCATAGCCTCTTAACTGAAGATTCCTGATAAAAGTTGAGGAGTCATTGCGAATGTTCATTTTAATATTTCCTCAGATCATATTTAAACATTTGCAAGGCACTTGTCTGCTTTTGAATAGAACAACAACTTTCTAATTTCACATTTTGTGGATAAATATCCCTTCACAAAAATTATAGTAATACAAATGTCTTCATGATTCACTGTAGAATCGTCAGCAGGATAACTTGGAGAATTATTAGATTTCAAAGTTAACATTTTTTTCTCTTACTTTTGAAAGACAGTTTCATAAAAGTAGTCCAGAGCCCTTTCTCTTTGAACTACACATACACACACACACACACATATATATATATATATATGAGCATGTACACAACTGAAGCCTATGTTCTGGGAGGACTGTCAGGGAATTTTGAAAGATGATCACTGCCCATCTTTAATTAAACCTATAATTAGCACATAGCTTGATTTCCCTGAACATCATGTATGGCAAATCTGCTTAAATGCTTACTCACTGCTCTTCATTGCACACAGACAGTTTCATACAGAGTTTTGGGCTGAAGTAAGGGCTCTGCAAAACAGAGCATTTGGGCTCAGGGGGTAGCCATCATTAGGTTGAGGGGGAAAAGAAAAGCATTACACCCTTTCCAGCAGTACAATGCAAAGTTCAGGGAGGGAGAGGAGCTGGCTAGATGGATAAGAGCTAGGGAACTCAAATTTGGTAATGGCTGAACACTCACTGAAGGGAATCAACCTCAGACTGAAAACAGAATCATCAGTTGCATTAAGAATTAACAGAAGCATGAGGTGAAGGATGAGGCAGCAAAAGGATCTTGGCAAAAAGGAGGCTGCTGGAAGGCTGAGGTACAGCAGTGAACAGTAAAAAAGATGAGGAGGCATGATGAGAACATTTCTCCCTCAACTATTGTCGGTGAGGGTGGCTAAATATACCTACTACATAAAAGAGTGGGAAAGATTGGAAACAATGGTGAACTCTCTAGCTGAACTTCTCCAAAAACCTATTGTGAGACAGAAGTTCTAGCTCAAACATGGAATTTAACATCCTTGTTTGGAGAGGAATTGAAGTTTTTCAAACATTGCTGGCATGCAGTTGATGGGCTAGAAATTACCAGTGTTAGGAATTACTCGCTGTTGTCAACAGTATTGCATTGCCTACTGGTGTGCTTTAAACTGTAAAGTACAGGACTGAAAAGCTTCAGCAAAAAAAATTCTGCATGTATTTTTTGTGAATAAACCCGTTTGTATTGGCTGCTAATTTGAGTTGATAAGTAGCATATGCAACAATGTTGTCAGATAGACGCAAATCTTAGAAACAGAATCCAGTGTGTTGGAAGAGACCTCTGAAGGTCAAGTTTCAAATTCCAGTTCAAATAAAGTCAGGTTGAAGGAGGTTACTCCATTCTCAGTCTGAAGATGGAGATTTTACACCCTTTCTAGGCAATCTTTGATGGTATGTCTCCAGAGTAAAAATAAAACAAAGCAAAGCAAAGCAAAGCAAAACAAAGCAAAGCAAAACAAAACAAAACAAAACAAAACAAAAAAAAAAAAACCACGAAAAAACCCCCAAACCAAAACACCTCATTGCCCCTGCAGTTAAGCTAATTTTCTCCATTCTTTCTATTTCTGCAAAAATTTATTAACTCTCAAGTTAATAAATGAAAAGTCATATCTGTTTTTCACCAAATTACAGTTGCAATATTTTTTGTTCATTTACTTAAACTGACTTAATCCCAGCTAGAACGAAAATAGAGTAAAATTTGTCTAACTCTGCATTTGGAGATACCTCAGACATCTGCTGGTAATCTTCATTGAGCCATGTGTGAGAAGGTGTCACTCTTCTGGCAGATATGCCAATCCAGTTCCCACTTTGAAATTTGGGAAACAAACAGGGTTGCACCTTCATTCCCTAAGGAACATGATCCAACATGCAGCAACATACAAAAAGGAATTTATTTGGAATTGCCTGATTAGGCAGGAAAAGGCCACCTTCTGCTGAACAGCCTTATGCAGGGATTTCAAACCACCCCACTCAGCCACCCTCTTGTCATCCACGAACAGGCACAAGTACAGGGAGGTCTTGTAATTGTGCATATGTTGTTTTGTTTTCCTGGACAATAGATTGTCACGGTCAGTTGACTGTCAGTTAACATCAATCAACTCATTAGAAGCTCTTGATTTTCTCATCCAAGCTACTCACAAGGTCTGGTAAAAGAGTGCAGGCAGTCCTGGGCTTGCATTCTCCCTCAGGAAACCAAAATAAAATCCAGGGAGTACTGTGCTGATGAGATGGTGAAGGCTAGAAACAAGATTTAGATGAAGGCCTGATTTGAGTTACCCCTGAAATTATGAAAAACAGTATTTTGGAAATTATATGAAACTGAGCTTTTGTTACTGTGAAAGAGGAGGACTAGCAACATGTATACGAACGCCAAGGTAAACTGCATTTGGATACAACTTATCCAAAAAGTGGGGGAAAAGGAAAAGGGGGATAAAGGAAACATGGGATTTTTTCTAGTCACCAGGTCATTTGTACATTTTGCTACAATGTTATGCATTTTCCTTGTGCTACATTTTGAATATAGTCAAGAGTGTAGCTAAGAATATGAGTGTCATATGCCTAGTGTGAGGCTACACACTGCTACAGCACATATCTGAGGAGGTACAGCCCATTTCTGGCATGTGTCTGTTGTAGATTAATTTTTTAAAATTTTAGTTAAATAAGAAAAAGTATAATCTTGAGATTACAGAACACAGCTTCAAGTCAACTGAGTTTCTTCCCCAACCCCTGCAAAGGTTTCTTACAAACCACACAGATTTCTAAGAAATTTCCAAAACTACTGCAACCTCCAGAGGAGGCTTCCTTGTATTCTAGAATTCAAAGGCTCTCTCCAACCTTAAAATTGGCAAGTCCTTGAAAAGCACTCATGTTTCTATTTATTGGAATTCAGGTCCTAATCAGGTTCCACCATTCTTTATTGTTGTAACAGTTTTCTGGAATCTGATCCAGGACACAAACTTCCAAAAGAAAGGTTATAAGACATAGGTTGGTGCAAACTTGATGGGAAAGGTAGGATTCCATTGCTTTCCCTTTCTTGTGATAAGGGAACCTGTTGTGCCAAGTCAAATGCCAGTGGCTAATGCATACACAGGGAAAAAAGGGAAACACAGAGAATAGCTGTCAGCCCATCTTGGATAAATCCAACAATTACTTTTTGGACTCCTCTTCCCCAGCAGTGGGATCTTATGCTGTAAAAACAGTCAAAGTAAAGTCTAGCTGATGTTAATCTTGCTGACTCACAATCATGTCAAAGAATAGGTTTATTTTCAGGCACAACATGTTCTCATAGAAACACCCATGGGAATCCACTTATTTTCTATTGCTTTGTTTTAATTTCTCAAGTGCCAACTATAAATTTCATATTAGGACAGAATGGTCCCTCTCTTATCTGCTTCATTCCCCAGATATTTGATATCAGAACCTAAACTCAACCTTTAATAGGAGAGAGTGAATAATAGAGTTCATTAGGCTTCATTGCTATTATAAACTGTCCTGTGGTGCATAAACTATCTTTTTATTGCTTTCTTGATTACAACAAAATTGCACTTGCCTGCTGCATTAAAGGTAATGACCCAAATATGAATAGAGTTGCTAGCAGCTAATAAAAGTGTTATTAAGGAAGATATGCAATTAAATAGCCCCAATTAATGTGTTTGTTTTACTGATAAAAAAATATTCTCCCATCTACAATGAACTTCCATCATGAGAAGAACTGCAGAAGTTGTGTAGTGATGCATCTTTTTAGTAATAGAATTGGCTGGTACAAACCATGATTAAGAAGACAAGGAGCAACACTTTTAAAATCAGATGTATAAGACAGAGCAATGATATGCAGGCTTGAAAAATATGAATACTAGTTGCTAAAACCACATTATGGATCCAAGCTTGAACATTTAATTTATAAGCAACTTCAGAATAGAATACTGAAAAAGATGTTTATGGGCTTAAAATCATGAAAAGTATGCAATGTTGTAGGGAAAGGAATAGAAAAACAAATGCAACATATCAATCTGTATGGCCTGACCTAAACATATGGTGCTGGTTTATGACTGGACTATGTCCCTAGCAACCAGATAAAATAATAAAACCAATAAAAATGTAATGATAAAGGGACAATGTGTAATTAATAGATGCAGGAAGAGTCCCTGGTTTAGGATCCACAGCCTGTAAATTTTTGTCACATAATGGGTCTCCAGTACATGTGCCAGACATTACACTTCCTGCCTGTTCTATCATCCAAATGCAAGATAGATCTGGGGTTGTAAGGACATAAAGAGCACAGTTGTCTGTCTCAGACGCTGTTAAGTCCACAGAAAGACTTTGCCATGAGATAAGCAAAGAAGGGAGAGGCAGGATGGCAATAACTCCAGCCTGGAAGAGGTGAGATCTGGCTGGAAAATTCTCAATAATGCATCCAGACAAAAATTCCCACTGTGCCAAACTAGTAATAAGTATGCATATCACCAGTAACACAAAAACCACTCCAGGTTATGGGACAGATAGCATCTGTGACACCAATGACAACAAAAGCCTCCCTGAATATGCTCTGTGGATACCTGGAATTTGGAGTGTAAAATATGCCATCACAGCAAGAACTCGAGATAAGATAAAGGTGCTACTGGGTGTTATCTCAGACCTAAGGAGAGGGTAACAAAGCTGGGGGAGAAGAATGTATCACCCCTACACACACACAAAGAATGCACAATTTATGTGCCGCAAAGAATATGGAATTTACGGGCCACCAGGAAATCCAATTTGGCAACTGTGCTGGAATCAGCTCTGACTGGGTAAAAGGTAATTCTGGCAGCGGGAGATCACAACCCAACAACCCAAGACAAGAAACCCACTGACTCGAAAGGACTGAGCATGTGACTAATTAGCATTAGAAGCAAGGGAGTCATTTAACCAATAGAATAAAAGTACTGTATAGCCAATGAGCACCAATTTCTTTTTTTGCTAAAATATATAAATAATGGCCATTGCTGAGAAACGTGAGATGAAGAAGAGACTCTGGATCCATACGTAGTGAACATCTTCTCTTAAATCTCTCTGTCTCCCCCCTCTGTCGACCTCCCCATCTCTTCTCTTTTTAATTTCTTTCTGTCTCTCTACATCACAATTCACTCTTAAATGAAATCTGTACTATGGACTTCAGCATATGGTCTTTTTTGCACCTTAATTCAGGCCGAGGCATCTCTCAATAATCAGGTCTTAACAGTTTTGCTGATGAACCAGTTTGGCCACACCGAATGAGGTGCAAATATTCCTGACCTACCAAGACCTTCAGAGGAAGTGTTTAGTGGCTCAGCTCAACACAGAGCACCTAGCTCAACATCTGACCACCTACAAAATGACCTTTTGAAGGAAGTAGAGGACTTGAGGAAACTTCAGCCTCCCAGCAACCATGGGGTAACCTTGTGAGAGTGAGTATATTGACGCTAGTCATGGGGATCACGTTTGCATTATGATCCAACCATGGCTCATGTAACTCTTGTGCTCAAGTTGTGATTTCAATAACTTACCCAAGCACGCTGCTAAATCTAAATCCTGCACAGAGTCAAGTGCCTTCAAAAATGTAAGTTTGGTATTAAAACATTAAGCTCCCTGTGTGGAATGTCTTAGAGATCTGTAGTATTATTCAGATAGTATTGGACCGTGAAATAACCTGTCAGAGTTATGTATAATTAATCTAAACTGGAAACTTTTGTGTTTAATTTGTAAACAGGTAAATGCATGCAAGTCTCTTCTTGATTTGATTTTGGCCCATTTCTCTTGATTTAAGCCATTATATGCAGTATTTCTTCAATTTCTACCTGTATGTAACACAACACACAGTTTAATTGACAAGGGTGATTTGTGTTTTCATTCTAAACCCATGAATTTCCTGTTTCCTGTAGCTCTTAAGCAACTTCCTCCTTAACAACAAAAACATTTAAAATATTTCAAACAAGTGGGTGAGTTCTGAAAGAATTTTTGTCTCTGCTGAACTGAGGACTAGTCAAACTAGGCAAAACCTTCCAGTAGAAAACTCATTAATACCCTGAAGATGTAAAATCTTATTCTAATTATAATTAGATCATAATTTCTGTAGATCCGATTTGCATGTATTATAATTTTTGCATTTAATTTTTTCTTCTACTGTCTTGCAACAACCATTCTTATTTGGATTCAACATTACAAGATGAGGTTTTTATAATCCCCCATATTTTTCCATAATTATAAAACTAGAATGTTGACACTTACATGCAGGATAACAAAACATTTGGCAAATGCAGCATAAGTTTGATAATTTTAAATCAAACAAAGTGAAAAATATTGAATTGAACCCTCTCAGGACCGCTGCTAAATAATCCTTAGGATTATACTGTTCAAGTAATTTAAACAAGCCTGCATTTTATCCTACAACACACAGTGGAAAGCTATTGCGCTTACATGAATATTTTATTTGAATACCTGATTTGTAAGATGAAATTTGTCTTCCACACACTTCATACAGAAGTGCAAACTGTTAACTGTAAAGTGCAAGACTGTAGTCTTGTAAAAGCAAACTCCTTGGTATGAAACATCACTTTATCCCCACCTTGTGGAAATTTTCTGCATATGTTATTCCTTAGCTGAAAAATAAAATTGTGGGTGTGATCTGAGTGATTCTAGTAATGTAGCTGAAGTATGTAGTGCATTCATAGAGATCCTCTTGCATTCACCTTGTCATGGAGTTTTCTGGCTCCAAACTTATATTTTCAATTAGGTAAGCCTGAGCTGAATCTGCTTATCAGAAACACCAAGAGAGAGGATATGAGGGAAGGAGATCGCAGGAGGTAAAAATTCACATTCAGGTTTTGTCCCAAAGATTGGTGATTCCAAACTTTAATCTGAAACATAGATAATGAGAGGTGGAATAAGAGGGATTGATGTTGTAGGACACAGCTATATTTCTGAGCTGTATTAATCCCATCCTTTCTAGAAACAGTTAATGAAACATTGAATAATTCACTTATAAAAAAGAAACCAGAAACCTGGATAAATAATATAAATTAAAAAATTAAAATCTTAACTCTTACCTTGATCTGTAGTTGGAACTCACAAGGTGAGGCTCACTTTTTTAAGTGACAGCTTCACTGTAAAAAATTTCTAGAGAAATGAAGAATTAAAGTGAACTCTGGCATCACTGCATTTGGTTCTCTGCTAATTAGCATTTAAAATAGCATAGAATAATTTTAAAATCACTGTTAAGTTCTGTTTAAAAAGATTTTTTTTCTAAAAAAAATTCTCTATTTTCCCATTAGAAGGTTGTTACAGAGAAAATTTACATTAAAGGTTAGGTTTTGGGTTTTTTTGTTTTTGTTTTTGTTTTTTTAATTTCCAACCTAAGATCAAGCTGTTTAGGTTTTGCTTATTTATTCTTCTACTATTTTTAGCTAATTGACTGAATAATTATTTGCCCTTCTCTGGAGTTGTTCACTGTCATTCATGTTTTCTCTTAAAGGCAAGAACCAAAATCCCTCAGCCTTGGTTTTCTTGTCTGAATATGTCAGTGACTTCATGGCTCTTTTCCATTTACCTGGTCATCTTTGGAATATTTCCATGCCTTTTTTTTTTTTTTTTGCTAAAATCAGCTCATTTGAACTGCACAAAGTGCTCTCACACAGTGTCTCAGCTAAGATTTCACACAAGGCAGTCATTATATTATCATATTGAAGCACTTATTCTCAGTATAACAACAGAATCACAGTTCTGCAGGAGTTCTGTTCACTCTGCCTGTGTTCAATATGTTCATAAAAAAATAATTCTTTTTCTTGAATTCTTTTTCTTGAAGTTTTTTCCCCTCATTCTATTGGTAAATCTTTTTTTTTTTTTTGATGTGGGACAGAAGAGAAATATTCAGCATTAAAATGAAAGAAGGAGGTTTCACATTAATATATAGCTTAAAATGCTGTATTTAAAACTTTTTTTTTCCCCAATCTTCCTTCATTGAGGTTTCAAATCCAATATATATAGTAACTATGGTATTTCTTATTTACAAGTCCAGAAAAGCTGGCCAATTTTATTTGTCGTGTAAAGAAAACCCAACAAAAACACCACAGACTGAAATAGTAGTCTTAATATTTTTGCAACCAATAAGTTTCTTTCTGCTATTCTTTACAAGCTATTTTTAATTTCATCTTACAGACAAATAAAAATAACTTAAAATGTTGGGGTTTTTTCTAACGTTAGTGAGAGACAGTGTTTTACCTCTTGTATAAAGCCTTCCAGTAGATTTTAAACAGCATGCTCCAAGCTGTATCTTAATGGAAGAATGTCAAACTTTTCAAAAGCACAGAACAGAAGCTACTGACACCATAAATGCTAACAAAAGGAAGATTATATAAACACATACACAAATAGAACAAAGCAAGGGACCATTATCTCAATATGAGTTCAAGTGGTACAGACTGGGCACATCTGTGCTGCACAGCTCTGGGCTGAGCCTCTCCTCCAGCCTGGATGTGGTATCTTTTCAGATATAGCATAATGGTTATTTGTTTAGATATTTAAACTTCAGAGTGAAAGGCCTAAAATGAAAGTGGTATTGTAATTCATCAGAATATTTTTACATGGGAAACTGAGGATGAGTGTTATAGATTTTATATGAAACTGTGGAGAAATAACAGCAGCAAACTTCCTGAGGGACTGGTCAGGGGTTTCCTAAGACTTTTTTCTAATTATTATTATTATTATTATTATTATTATTATTATTATTCAGACAAAACCTGGCACAGTCTCATCCATTTTGCCTAATGCACAGCATCCCACAAAAAACAAGCCTTGGCACTGTCTGAAAATACATTGGCAAACAGAATTGGCAGTTAAGCAAAATGAACAACCAGACATTCAGTGCTTAAGTTGACCCTTCACATTATAGAATGCAATCTTAAGAGCAAAACATATAAAGTGGCTTCCCATGGGACACTGGAATTACATTTTGTGGCATGGAAAGCAAGTACTTCATAGGTGCACTGCTATAAGCTCAACAAAGCTTCAGTGTTTGGGGTAGGGCTGGTGGCAGAGGAGGGAAGAACCTTGGGGATTAGGCTTGTAGTGCTTCTCTGATGCATCACAATATCAATATTATAATTGATAATAATAAATTATTTTTATTTTAATTATTTTTTATTTTTATATAACACTGAACGCCTAGATTTTATTTTCTCTTTTCTTGCAATAAACTTCTAAACCCATATTTTATATGCCTAAATCTGCAGAAAATCTGAAAGAAACTCTGACTACATGTAATCATCAGGACCAGTGGTCCAGAGGTATTTCTATTCAACTCTTCTCTGTTTTGCAGGTTTAGACAGTAAGTTCTTTCTTTTTATTCCTCAGTTACAAATTTTTTCATTCACCCTATAAGAGATTTGCAGCCTTTTGATATTGTGATAGAGAGAGGGACAAATCCTCCTTTCATCTCTTTGCTGAGGATGCAAGCCATCCTCACTGTGGCTAAAGCAAGATTCTGACAGCTGCCTTTTTGGGTTTTTTTGGTTTTTTTTTTAGTAGCACAGCTACGTAGAGGTTTTATGTGGGTATGTAAGTGAGAGATTTTGGGAGTGGCAGCCATGTAAGCGTATGTAGAGCAGAGATCTGAATAAATCTCCAGCTGACATTCTGGCATAGCATCTAATCCCACACTAATTTTTTTACTCATTTGAGTATTTGCACAAGTAAAAGGACAACACAAATTGTGGATTATTGCCATTTTTATATGGCTGTTAAATTCGTCTGAAGGTTTGGTCATTTTGGTTTGGTATTCTTTTTTAATCTCACAAAAATATCTCCCATACTTGCTTAAAATTGCATCAGATACTGAATATTTCCTCCTTGTTTACAAAGTACAATATTACAAGACCTAAAAAACCCTATGAATAACTATTCCAGCCACTCTGTGTGACAACAGCAGGTGGCAGCAAGGGATCTGGATATAGACTTTAGGGAAAAAAAAAAAAAAAACCAAAAAAAACCAAACAAAACCGACTATGGTTTGCAAAGCATGAACACAGTGTGGGGCAAGTTATTTTCTACAGGAGAGACTCCTCTCATGAAAATAGATTTCTCCAATCCAAACTGCTATTTGGGAAAGTGTTCCCAAAGTATTTTTGATTGAAACTGAAATAAAATAGTTTGGTTTGGTTTGGTTTGGTTTTACTTATCCCACAGCTATACCTGGCCTGTTTCATTTCACATTATTTAAAAAATTCTAAGACATTAAACTGATTCTTTAAGTAAGGACATTGGGAAAGATGCAACATGAACCTTCCTGATCTCCTTAACTAAGTCCCTGAATGCTCTGAGAGCTGTGTGAACATCCACATTATGGAACATCCAGCTCTGACAGCCAAGTCTGCACTGCACAGTGCCAGTCCTGCAAGAAGATACTGGTGACTTCATTCAAGTTTCATTCATGTGAGGAAAGGCAAAATAATTCAATGACTGAATAAAATACTTCAATTTCAGAAGTCCTGAAACAGAATACAATAAAAATATGAAAGGACATGTTCAAACAATGCATTGTTTAGGCTTTTTTTTTTTTTTAATATAATTCTTGGAATTTAAACTATTCAATTTACACACTGAAACAATATTTCTGAATTCCGTTAATTTCTAGTTATCACTTCCCTCTCCCTATTTTAGCATCCTCCAGGTAATCTGAACAGAACAGACCAGAATCACTTGCAAGACACTTGGGAATCTTTCATAACTTTTACTTGTTGTGTATGCAATATTTGTGTCATTTAGCATTCATTTTTTTGCTTATTGCCAGAAAAACCTAGTGTGAAAAATGCATTTGTGAGAGCTGGAAAACTGCATAGAAATTAAGATGGAAGGAGCAGAAGGAAACTAAGAGATAACTCTAGCCAACATGAAAGTCTGTATGCACATCCTCATCTATCAGGAGCAGAGCACAGGCACCACCACCCCCTGCCTTTTAATTAAATGCTCCAAAGCCAGGTAACACAGCAGACAATTCCTGTCACCCGAACAAAAGGACAGAACAGAGGCTGATAGGGACATTTGGGATGATTCCATTAAAAATGAGCAGGTATGAGAAGAAAAGTATTCATATTACCTTGTCCTTCATCTCATCAGAGAGACTCTTAAGATGGATGTAGGAGGCTTCATCTGCATTAGTTCTGGCTGAAAATTGGAGACATTTCTGCTTCCTGGGAGACCATTAGTTTTCTCCTGGTTGGACAGCAGTGTAGAAAAATTAATTATCCATAAAGGATATGTCATACAAGAAATATGAAAGTGTAATACATTCTGAACCTAAAAGCAAACATTTGCACTATACTTAATATCATTGGTTTTGTTAGGTTTATCCTTTTTAATTACTATTGTTATCCTGCTAATTAATTTAAAAAAATTGAAAAAGAGTTACAAGCAAGTGATGCCAGCAAAATCACATGAGCTAGAGATCTCTTTGTGGTGTTCAGAGATACATTAAGAGTGTTTTGGAAACGTGAAGACTCAGTCATAATATATTAATAACAGTAATATATTTTCCATTTCCAAAATTGTGGAGTAGGAAAGCAACAGAAGACAAGGCAAACAGAAGTATAAAGTACATCAGTAAATGAACATTTTTATGGAAAGAAATTATCTTTGGGAATGTTCATTTTATTTTATACTATATATGTATATACATTTATAATGCTCTACACAACTTTTCAAAATCATGGCAGAGAAGTCCTGTCAGATATTTGAAATCCTTTTGCTATTTGCTATAATTCTGATGTCAAAAATAAATGCAGAAGGAAATACTTGTATTTCATTCTATTCTCTGGTCTCATGGGATCTTCTTGCTCAGTCTCAATGACTGAGTCACTGCAAGGTTATGTACTTACAGAGAAAGGTCTTTCATCTTTCTTTTCACTCTGTATTTCAGCCTTATTATAGATGTTCTCAGATGTCTGACTGTCAAGATCTATTCTATATATATATGTCTCTTAACAGCTGCATTTTTTATATCTTGTTCTTTTGATTATTATTTCAAAGTCTTCCCGAGTTTGTAAGTTGTGCAGAACTACTTTCTGTCTGGACTCATGTCCACGATCTCCAAATACTGCTAAATAGACTTATTTCTCTTATACCAATATGTATTTGTGAGTGTTGGGGTTTTTTAAAATTCTTTCTTACTCATTCACATCTACGCTGTAGTCTCATATCAGATTGAAAATTATCTCCCTGCCTCAGTGTTTTTTTCCATCCTGTCCAGTGCTTGTGGCGTGACCCATCCCAGCCCTGTTTCAACTCTCAGGGCTCCCTGCCACTAACATCCTGTTCTGATTCACTCCCTTTTCTGTTGTTACCCTGTCACCAATTTGTCTTGTCATTTCTTTCTCTTACAACGAACATCCTCTTTGCCCCACTGGCAATACCCATTTGTCCATTTTCCCATCAATTGCTTTGCATGTCCATCCATTCCATTGCCTGCACCGGTTCATTGGAGCAGTTTGCTCTCCTCTCTCAGCACTGGCTCTGAGACAGGCACACTCAGACTACCAGAATGATTGCCAGCCTTATGTGTAATACACGTGGTTGTGTGGCAGTCAAGGAGAGACATTGTCACCACAAGTGCAAGTACTGATATGTGGAAAATGTAGTGAACTAAATAAAATAAGTGCACCAAAATCAGATAAATATATTATAAGACTACGTACTGACAGTTCCTTTTCCTGTGTTTAGTATCAGAAGCCAAGTTCCAGGACTCTTTCCAGACTGCAGATACTGCAGAAATAATGATGAGATGCAGGCAGGAAGATATTTCACACATTTGGCAGATGAGAGGGGGGAACAGCAAAGTCAGTCTTTGACAGGTAACACGCTTTTAAACACTGCCAACATTTCCTCTTGAGTCAGAAATTTTACTACAGATATTCTGTCTTTGAATCTGCCTAGTCACTTATTCTGGTGCCTTTTTCTGGACTTAGAGATTAACTGACTGTGAAGCCAGTTATGAATTACTTTTAAGAGAAAAAAAAAAGTGATAAATACATATTTATGAACAATGGGGTTCTTGTTTGGGAAGAGAAAAGTTTTTCTGATGAATCTTAATAATTGGTTCAATCAAACAAGAAAACAATGTGTATTTATGCCAGCTATTGTCATCCAGGTTAGGTGCATATGCAAGTAAATTTAACTATCTCCTAAAATTTAGCAGTGGCCAAGGCACATTTCCCATACTTAAATATATCAGGAACAAATTCGGCAAGAACACTATTTAGCTTGGAATTTTCTTCTGGGAAAGGGACCATATGTTGTTAAACAATTAAGAAAGAACTGAGAAAGTTACATATTTGGTAAGACATTTAGGTTTGGGGTTTTTTTAAGGTTTTGCTCCTCTTACTAGAATCTTGTTTTGATAACGATTTAATTCCTGAAAGGATTCCCTACATTTGGGAAAACAAACAAACAAACACCAAAAAAACCCCCCAAAAACAACAACACAAAACCACACTACAAAACCACATCTGAATTGGTGTCTTTCAAGAAATATTTTCCATTTTGTCACCTTTAGGAAGGCACTAGAAAGTGAAGTGGCAAAGTTCTCCTCTGTTCTAATCCTACCTATTTTCCTTATTAAATCAGATATATATTTTAATTCTATATTAAGAGGAAATGCTGTATCAAGAGGAGAGATACACATGTGATGTAGGTACCTGTTCCTCCAGCTGGGATCTGGAAGACCCACAGGTGGATTTGACTGTGTTGTCTTCTTGCCAAGGAGCAAGACTGGAGGGCTGAGCCAGAGACAGCAGCACAAGGCTGGCTCTGATGTCCTACCCCGTGCTGAGGAGCCCCAGCCAAAACACTGGAGACTAAGACATGCAATACTCACCTAAGACATTTTGCATTTCTCAGGGTGTTTGATACCCTTGACAGAGCCAGCAGATGTGAGATGTCACGTTTGACACTCCTGGAGTGAAGGTAGGTGAAGACCAGGAGAGATATCCTAAGGCTTCTAAAATTATCATAAATGCCATCTGGTCTATCCCCTTCTATGTTTTAAGCTCTAGCAATAACACACCTTATTTTTGGCTGCTTGGCTAGCTAAACATAAGGCAGCTTAACATGCAACTTCCATGTCTGCAGATGTAACACCCCTGACCATGGTCATCACTAAGCTGAGTGGCCTCAGGATTCCATGGCTTTGAACCAAGCACGGCTCTGCTCCACAGGAATTTAGAGCTTCAATGTGCTTCTCACTTCAATGCCAAACAAGGCTTAGATATAGATGGAAGCTGTCACTACTTATTTTTACCACTAGGTAGTTTAATTAAAGATTAAAGATTAATTAATCATTAATTAAAAATAATAGTTATATTAAAATATTTATTCTAAAAGGTGACAAGTATTTCTAAAAGGCTAGCGTCTGTTTTCCCACCAGGTAAGGTAAGTCAGCATCACAAATACCATTTTTACAAATTTTACCTGTAATATGCTAAAAAAATCTCTGTACTACAAAAAGTATCATTTGAAATGGGGGGTGATGGTGTGGTGATTCACACTACTGTCTTGCAACAATAATTATGTACAAATGCCATTTCTAAAGCCTGAGACAGATTAAAAAATCCCTTTAGAATGATGAGCAATGCCAAGAAGTAAGGTTCCCAACTGAAATCCTTTAGTTATTCACTCCCTGTTAATTCACTCCCACTTGTGACTTGATACTTAAGGGCTGAATCTATTTTAATATACAGATCTATTTATAAAGACAGAGTGTTTGAATGTTTTTAAGCTATGCTAGAGAATGAATTCTAAACATACAGAAGTAGAAAAGAAGCAGATTGGTCTTAAGAAAGAGATTTTTAAAAATCAGACCCTCTCAAACGGACTTATTAGCCGCTTTCTTCTGGTTTACATAGCTTTTACCACCAGATGTCAGTACTCTACACGTCAGTGTGAGATCCACCATATCGTCATCCCCTTTAAGCCTTTTCCTCGCTGTCGTTAAAAGCTACAAAATAATACCTGACGTGGATAATCTCTTTGTGTTTTGTTCTGGGGGTTGGTGGTGTTTATCTATAAAGATACTTGTATTTACTGAGGAATAAGCAAGAAAAATCAGCATGCTTTCAAGGTATCCACAATTGTGTCTGTGAATAGAAAACTCAGCTCTGTCACGCAGGCACAGGAAAAAAAAAAAAAA
>VYXD01010221.1:425317-522148 GCA_013397195.1 Hylia prasina
TCCAAGGTTATTAGGACTTTTTTTCCACAAATGTCTGTGGGCAATTGTTGCTGATTACTACGGGCAAAATTACATTTCTTAATCTGGGTAATTAGGATCAAGGAAAAAATCTGGAGCCCTTAAAAAGACCAGCTCTCGTTGCTACTGTTTTTATCCTCATATTTTATGTCAAGTTTCCAATTAATCATTTGAGGAATACTGTCTGACTTGAGGAGGCATAAAATAGAAAGAAGTTGTTCAGAGAATATGTCCTCTAGGAAAAAAACCTAGAGAAGAGTATTTCTACGTATCTTTAGGATTTTCTTAATATCTATAGAACAACACTAGCAACACAATCTGTGATTATAGATGTTGGAGCTGGCAGCGTGTTGTGTGTCACTCTGGAACACTATCTAGTCATAATTTAGTTCACAGGAAAAAGAATCACCTTCTGTCCTAACTCAGCTCTTCCAAAAGGTTTCACCATGGGTAGTTTCTGCATCAGGCATTGCTATATCAAGTGAGAGACCCTAATCCTGGATCCCCATTGCACTGAATGAAGTGTCTTAAATTCTCCACAGTAAAACTATTGAGAAAAATCAAAATAAACAGACTGGTAATCCTAACAATTTTGTCATCTCAATCGCAATTTGCACCCAATGAAAACATGAATACTGGTCCTTTGAGTCTGAAATCTCCGTTAAAAACACAATCTGAATCTCAAACAGACTGTAGACATGAGAATCCTGAAAGTGGGGGATTATCTGAGCAGTGTACTCATATCTTCATGACCTTTTAAACCATATTTGCCAGAAATCCTCGCAACTGAAGAATCTGTCATGACAATGGGATGATGTAGGCACTTTTCTTATCAAAATATTTGGTAATGACCCAGTAAGACATTTAAACTCTATGTCTTGAAGTTTCACTTGGCATTTTTCTTTGTTAAAAAATAGACAATTTTGAAGGTATATTGGTAACAGTCTGACCTTCATTAAACACTCATTCTTTGCCCATCCCTTCTTTATGAATCAAACTACTATAATAACTGTTGAAAAATCTTGGAGTTCATATTCACTGTAAGTAGGAAGACTTGCCAGGAAACACCTACTTTAACTTAGATAATCTCAAATATATATCCATGTTTTACAATGACATACACATTGAACTCTACCACCACCTTTGTTTTTTATTTTAACACCAAGTTCCTAGATAACATTGCCACACTAAGGAGGTCATTTCTAAGTGGCTGTCTAATTGCATTTCACAATTCCATGACCTGAATAGCCTGAAGCCAGTGGGGGCCTCATCAAGGCTTATTTAAATTGAAGCCAGGCAGCTTCCACAATCTCCCTCAGGAGGTTTCAATTAGAGACATATGCAAGACAGTGCAGTGTCTTTCCATACCCATTCCTGCTTAGATTTCTTCATAAGGTGAAAGTATGCTTAAGTGTTTAGAAATTGTGGAATTGCAGCTAGCCTAGGAGGGTATTTGACAGGGTAGGGCGGTTGTTAACATTTTTTCCATTCAGGACATGTCACTACTTCCCTAGGACCCAATTCTAAATAACTTTTCTTCCTCCCTTTGCACCCATCTCATACTCCGCAGAAGAGCACAATCATACTGGGGAAAAGAGTAGACCACTTTATATTTCCCTTGCTCCTGTTTCAGGGGAATTGACTGTATCTCCACCTTGCAGGACATAATTTCTGTGGAAGTTAAGGCAAAAGAGTAACCAGTTCACATGGTAACTTGTGAGAAAGGAAATTTTGCGTCTCATAATTAAGTTTTTCTACAGTGTTTTTGAGGAAACATCACAGGTGAAATGTACACTGGCTTTGCAATCAACTCTTGAATGCTAGAGCTTACATTTAACAACTTCATGTCTTCTGTTTCTATTTGACATGACATCAACAACCATAAAATTACTATGTATTACTATAATGATCTTTTCCATATACATTTGTTGCCCATTCAGATATAAGAAAAAACAGTACAGCTCAGAATCATATATGGTCAAAATTAAATATGATTCAAAAGCCTGGCTACTTTTTCCATGATGAAGACTCACACAAAGCATTTACAACATTAATAATTCTATCAGGTTTTGATTTGGGTTCTTTTTTTTCCCATCTTGCATTGACATAAGAATGATAAATTTTCAAAATAAACTCTGACAGTGCTCTTTGCAGCAAAATGAATCTTACCCTGACATATACTGTAAAACATATGAGGTTTCCTCTATATCAGTCCTAAAATGGAGGACAGTTCTCCTTTTGAACCCCAAAACAACATTCTCTTTTACAGACTAAAGAAGTATCTAGTGAATTGTGAAAAAATTCTAACATTTATAAACAAATCTGAGACCAAGACATATGGCGAATTTGTGATTTGTGACCAAATGGTTTTGCAAGTATTAACAAGTCTTGTGGTGGTTTTGCAATAAATTACAACTTTCTTTAAAAAAATTATTTTTAAAATACAGTTTCATGAAAAGTATCCTGGGGACAGATGGACTGAACATTTATGAATAAGCTGATTGATTCTTTTGTGGATTTTGTAGAATCATACTGATATTAGAGGGTTTAAGAAATCTTCAGATATTAAATAGTCTGGAATGTACAAATGTTTATAAATTCAGAATTGAGCTTACAGTAGAGTATATTGATGACATAACTTTAAATGTTAATTCAGAGAGCATATTTTACCAATTCAGTTATTCAGCAGTGTCCCTAATGTTGCACTATGTTACTGACTGGCCATAAATACATTGTACTTACTACTTTAGTCAGATGGACTATTTTGGTTTAAAGTAATTGTTTGCAAGAAATGTTTTAAGAGTGCACTATATTGATGAGCTTTTTCTTTTGTAAAATACTGGTATTTTAATCTAATTTTCCTGTTGGATTTTACAATCACGTTCTGGATATACAAAGACAAACGTCATCATTTCATATTTGTGATTATTCTTGAAACAGCACGTGTAGTGAAGGGCACTGGTTCTCCAGTGACTGAGAGAAATAACTTCTGCTCACAGTTTCTCACTGCTGATCCATTACCTGTCTACTAATTGGAGTGTAAGATCTAGAGAAAAATGATATCCTTCTTCTTCCTAGATGAGATAGTTAGGACCCCAAATTATTTTTTCCTCCCTTAAATTACTTTTACCTTGGGAAAGTAAACTTCTGTTGAAGGAGAACCTGTTAATACCTGCATGTCCAACCACAAAATTCTGAATTATCCCTCATGACCTATCCTTGGCTACTGCGTCAAGTGTGAAGCATGTGTCTCAGTGTCAACCTGCAGACTTGGTTTGGTGTGCTGGGTTTAGAAATTACCAGCATCAAAGAGTGGACTGTGCTAGTCTTTAGCAAGTACCTAACAGATTACAGTGGTAGGTTAAAAACAAGTAGTATAGTTACAAACTTAAAATATATATGTAAAACTGTTGCAAGCATTTAATGAAACACTTGTCTACCAGCACTGGGACACTATGCAATTTACTAGCACTTAGAATATTAATTTATATTTTTGTTGAAACAGTGTTATCATGTCTCCTCTGTGCAGTCACAGAATTCAAGAGAAAGCACACTTGGATATGAGTAATCCTTCAAAAATATGTGAATAAATGTGCACCATCAAAGTGAATTCAAAGGGTATTTGTGCCTGGTGTAATGCAGCTATGGTATCTTTGATATGCTGTACTTTGAAGGGTCTTTTTAAAAACTTCATTGAAAGTATTATGCATTTAAAGTATGTGGCACAATGTACTTAATTTGCTTTCATTGAAGATGTGTTATTTTTCCTTGAATATCTTTTGGTGGCTGTTTGGATTCAAAACTCTTGTTAGAAATGCAGAATTTTCATCTGAACAAAATAGCATTTTATGATATCTGCTGAATATACTTCTAAATAACCATACAGTGGAAATCTAATGATCTCTTAGATTTAATTTCCTAACACTAATGATATATTATCATAGGTGTTATATGGTCACCATTTTTGGAACTATAAGCAGAAAAATTTTGGTTTGAAAAAACAATTACATTATTAATATGATTTGTATTCTACTATTACACATATTATTTGTGGCCTTGAACAAAAAACTACATTGAAAAGATATATTTTTCATTTAGCTATCTTCACTGTTTGCAATGCGTCATGTAATAATGAAGAAATGGCAGATAAAAACAAAAAAGCGTCATTAATGTAAGAGGAGTACTAGCTTCATTGAATATTTTCTGAATGTACTTTTTTATAAATGTAATTATGAGGATAACAAAATAATCATGGCCCTACAATCCATTAAAAATTACTAGTATAAGCAGTATATAGTAATCACCACCACTGACACTTATGAATTCATCAGCACCAAGTAGCAGTCACTTTTCATTTTCCATTCCAGTGTGCATAATGCAAACCTACACCAGTACAGAATTGTGAGTCTAAAAATATCTTTATGCTTAAGCAAATACAGAAGACAAAAGACAGAAGAGCAGGGCACTAGCTCATACACTTTTCTCTCAGTGAAACCTTCTCATTGACAAAATGTCACTAAATTTAAAGTAATCTTCATTATAAAGGAGCAGAAAAATTAGTCCTGACAGAAAAATCAACACATTCACATATATTCAAAGAACTGACAAAAAGATTCTGCTCCTAAAATAGCAGCGTGGAAAGCCTGTGAATACCCAGAAAGGCAGAGATCATAAAAGTATAATACTATGGTTACAACACAGACATGTGAATTCAGACATTTGTCTGAATACAGCAAGAGAATAGTAAAAATTCTTAGCATGTACTTAAAGGTGTTTTTAAAAAAAAAATTAAAAAATAATCATGATATTCTACTTCAAAGAGAATCCATCAATATATTAAAAACAAAGAGAGAGAAAGTATTGAATTATGGAACTATATTTTAATAACAGCTCTGAGTGATAGTATGGAAATTGAACAGCTGATCCTAAGGCAGCACCAGAAGGTATCAGGAGTTCAGATGAGGTGTAGTGTTGGGTAGCTTACCATAGCAATGACTGCTGCTCCAGCTCCAGCAAGTGCCACAATGAACAAGTGGAATGTCATGTTTAGCTGCAAAGGAAGGCAAAGAAAAGGACTTTCAGGGCTGTATAGCAAACAGAAAATGAATAAAAAATCAGAATAACACAGAACAAATAATTACCTTCCTGGTGCCACCCTTCCACAAAAGAAATGAATACGAATATTTTTCCAAGAGATTGATATTACTACATGTCATTTTGCCTGTGCTTGTTTTGTTACAATGCTCATATCGGGGAAAAAACATAATTCTATTTAAAAATACAGCATTTACATAATAAAATATTAAGAATTTTTTTTTAAAAAAAATAAACACTCCAGTACATTTTTAGGGTTTTGTTTGGATTTTTTTTATGCTACAATATTACAATACTACCTTACAAGAACTATGTTTGTGGTGGCTTCTCCACTTCTCCTGGTGGCTGTCCAGAGACAGCCTAAGAACCCCCATTTTCCCTTCATTAACTGTAGCTTTCTATCCTCATATATTGATCCACTTTCTATTTAAATTTGTTCATAGTGATATAATATAAACCAGGTTACTTACATAATTCAAATTAACCACCTTCCTCACCTCACCCCAAACTAAATGATTACATTTGCTTTTAATTTCAGTGACCTGGTTCATGCAGCAGCCACAGAGAGTCAACTGCACCACAAGAGCTGCGTTTTCTGAGATGGTTTTGGTATAAGGGCAGATTGTGTACCTTCCCTACAAGATTTATTCAACCATAGTAAGACCCAGTAGAACACTTAGCAAATGTTGATCCTCCTGGCTTCAGAGGGATCAACATTTTAGCCTCTATTTTAGGCAGATGTAGGGTTGTTTTTTTTTTTTGTCCTGTCTTCATCTTTTATCATTTTAAAACAAAGCCAGAACCCTCAGCTGTGCTGAAACAGGTGGCATTTGCCCAAGGGAAAAATTACAAAGAAAAATGTACTAAGAGCTACTACCCTAATGCTTAATAAGGTTTGGCAAAATCCATTTGAAATTTTAACTTTTCTGTCATAAGATTAATCATAAGCCTTTCAATCAGTCATTCATTTTATGGACCTATTCATTGTGCAGCAGGAGCATTAGCTTTCAAAAACATCTCAATGAACAGACATTAGAATTATTTAAAAACCCCAAACAAACAAACCACAAGTGTATATAGAAAACAAATGGATGGAGAAATTGCACTGACTAAATTTGGTACTTGGTAAAAGACTGGGAAAACTACTTGCTTGACTGTATTTTTCACCATGATTTAATTCATCACCATAGTTAGAATTAGACCGCTACAGTACGAAAACATATATCAGCTAGTTCCTACTACAACATATATTATGGATTTACCAAAAAATACTATGATATTTATTTACCTCATTAGAGTCACACATCTTGATGAAACTTTCTGATGAGGTGCAAACCTTCTTTTCCTCTCCAATAGTTACAATACCTGGAGAAGAATAAATATTCACAATATTTAGAATTCCTGGTACAGATCAACTTACTTTATATAAGAAAAGCTAAGAACTTATTTTAACGATGATAACTGGGTGTCATTGACAATCAGGAGTCTGGAGCAACTCTCCTGTGAAGACAAGCTGAGGTAGCTGGGACTGCACAGCCTGGAGAAGAAAAGGCTCTGGGGAGACCTTACAGCAGCCTTCCAGTAACTAAAAGGGTCAGTCAAGAGAGCTGGAGAAGGATTTTATACAAGGTCAGTAGAACAAGGAGTAATGGCTTAAACTGAAAGGGCATAAGTTCCCGCTAGATGTAAGGAAGAAATTCTTTGTTGTGAGGGTGTTGAAGCACTGGAACGTGTTTCCCTGAGAAATGGTGGTCTTCCCATCCCTAGAAGTGTTGAATGACAGGTTGGATGGGGTTCTGAGCAACCTGATCTAGAGGAAGGTCTCCCTGCCCTGTGGCTAAAACCATTCTAGGATTCTATTTCATTTCAGCCAGCACAAAACGAACACGTCATCTATTTAGTAAGAACCCTAGTAAGAAACATGTAAGTAACAATTTTTCTGCCATTTTTGAACATATCTTTAGTCCCTATTTTGATCATCACAGGGACTAAAAAAGCAGAAATATTTGTGACCAGTTTATATATTTCAAATGTTCACAAACCTTCTCTATCCTCATGTGGAGAAATGTGTTGTATATTGATTTCAAACATATTGATCTGGATTAAAGCTTCTTTCACAAGCTATGAAAAAGCTTTACACAAACTTATATTTTACTGTTTCTCTTTTCAGCAATTATAAGTAGAATCTACCTTGCTTCCTTTAGCTAATGTCCAAATACTAAATCAAAGACTATCTTGAAAAAAAAGAGCAATTAACTAATTTATAAGGAAAAAATGGTTATTTTCTAATATTAATCAGGGGGGTTTGCACTGAATTTACAGGAAACAGGTACATTCACAAAATACAGACTGTATATGTTAGTGTTCTGTGAAAATTTTAAATAGAATTAATAAAAAATAGTCATGAATATTAACAAAATAAAAGACTATGCATAGAAAGAATAATTAATACACTTGATGGGATCTATACAGATAATTGCTTTTTAAACTCACCTGCCAAGCTGTGTAGGGAAAAAAAAAAAAAATAAAAAAGCCAGTTTTTCCTCCCTTTCATGAAAAAAAAAAAGTCATATATTTTATTTTAGGTTAATTGAAATGTTTATTATCAATAAAACTGTTTCTTTGCCAAGAAATAGAACATCTTTTATATCTCTACACAACAATTAAAAATATACTGTGATTTTATTTTAGGCCAAGGCAACAAAAGAAAGATAAGAAACTGTCTGTTGAGAGTATGATTACCCAAAGCTCTGTGGGTTGAGAAATCACTAAGACCATAACATCTAGAATCAAATCAGTCTTGTAGAAGGAAGGAATTGAGTTACCATCACCAATACAAGAATCCTCAGACATTTTAAGATTACAAATCCCTTTCTATCAAAATTTCGCATCCTCTCAAAACACACAAACGTGCATATCCCCACATTATTCTAACCTCCACTATTCAGGCTTTATCCTCACTCCCTCTCTCTCTTTCCACCACTTTCTTAGACTGTTACTATCACTATTGTTGGTCCTCATCAAGGTTTTTGAAAGCAATGAATCTTGTCATGTCCCAATTCACCTCTGCAGAGACAGCTGATACCCTAGGATCTCACATCAGTGTCCTACCACAAGAATAAAAGTCACTCTCCAGATAAATGACTACTTAGGCATTTTAGACAAGTTCCAGCAATTTCTAAGGAAGAAACTAAGCCAAAGCCTCATGCCAGATTTTCATTACTCTGGGAAGATGACTCAATTTTTGTCAGGTCTGGAAATGCAGTTCATCTTTTATACACCACGTAGATTAGTGGGTAAAAGGGCAGAGAGAGACACTTAACAGGTGCTTCAGAAACACTGAACAGCTCATTTCAGAAGATGGAAGAACAGCAGTGGAATGCTTTCTTTTGGGAAATCTTACTTTTCATTTAGTGCTTTTTTTTTTACATACCATATTGGCGAAGATCCAAGCAGAGATTAGCTCCATCCACTACGGTGGCATTTCGGCAAATGGTCCACAGATTGAAGTACATGTAAACAGGCAGAGAAGTGAAAGCTGTAACTCCAAGCCAGGCCAACATAAAGATGTATGTCAGCATAATGAACTGCAGCAAAAGAAGGAAAAACAAAACCAGTGGTAAGTCAGAAATTAACTGATACACCAATGGAAAAAAAGGAACCACAGAGAAGTAACAAATGCATTCATGACTGGCTTTGTCTGTTTCTGACCTTATTTAATTTATAGTTTTGGTCTCATAATCCATTAATGACCAGGTCAAAATGATGCCAGAGCTCTAACGTGATGTTTCTGAAGAGCAAGAATTATGCTTCCAGAGGTGCAAGCTTACTCCATGTTCCTCTCACTCTTGTGCCAACGACGGATGCAAAGCAGCGCATGTGCTGAAGTATGGACAGCTGCATGCTCTGTGAAACGTATCTGTCCCTCTCTCTCACCACCAACACTCCACAGTTAGGACAGGAGGCCCTATGGTTGTGTCTTCCACTGTCAATCATGATGCAAAAATTAAAATTAAATATTGTAGGCTTTGCTTCTTTTGCTTTTAAAATTAGGGTCTTAATAAAAATGAGTCTTTGTCTATGGCTGCCACAAAATATCACTTAAAAATCCATTTTGCACTGAACTAGTGAGACTATATTTTTGCCATTGTTATTGCATTCAGACATATTTGGGGTCTACATACAAGCAAATTCATCATTCAGAAAAAAGGGTGGATAAGTGTCCTATAAATATGTAAACATGCTACCTTGCTGCTCCTTTGCTGAGCTGACACCACTAGGAAAGACACTAATTAATAACAAACCAACTTTTCATCTTATGCTGTGGAAAGGATATGAAGAGGTTGTATGGTAAAATGTGGAAATTAGTCTCTAAATATGGAATCTAAAGAGCCCCAGCATTTGATGGCTTCAGAAATGCTGATGAATCTAAACACATTACTTGAAACAAAAAAAAAAATTCATCATACTAACATTTTTTCTAGCTGCTTACCTCAGAAAAATATTGGCTCTGAGAATAAGAAATATTTTTGAAAGCTGAATAAGCTGTTCAAAGATCAACCTAAAATTAAGTCTTAAAGAGTAAATAAGGGGGAAATTAACGATATTTTCTTGTTTGCTTTTGGTTGGGTTTTTTTTGTTTGTTTGTTTGCTTGTTTGTTTGTTTTTAATGTAAGATCTCTCAATTCAGGTAATACAGGAGAAAGCCCAATATAACTACAGATTTTAGTTATGGAACTAAATAGGGTCAGAAGCTAAAAGGTTGTAAATGACACTAAAAATCATAGCAGGCAGGCTTATCCACATTGGTCTGATCAGGAAGAGCAATCCAAAACAGCAAAAGGTCTGAATTTTAAATGAGGTACTTTTATTGCTTTGAAGTTATAGGATGGATGCTCTCAAACAATATTAAAGAGACCTTAATTTGATTTAAACTCACTTCCAAATATTATTAAATAAAAGTAATTTTAATTCTGAGGAAGTATATTTACATAGGGATTTAATGTAGTTTAATTAATCCAGTTTAAAATTTATTTCAGATTAATTTTCCTGATTGTCCGTGGGTAAATAAGACTTGTAGTAGTAGTTTGAAAAGCTGTTTAATACTTTTGATATCAGCTTTTTATCCTTTTCTTGAGTTAGCACTCCACGCTTCAATACTCATACTTTACATCCATGCTTACCAGTTTGAGAGTTACATACTGATTTAACTTTTCCCTCAACATCCAACTAGTTTAAAAGAAAAACAGAAGTGTTTAATTTATGCCTAAAGATTTCACAAAGATAACAGCTGTCTTCCTTACCAAATTTTCCCAATAACCCCCTTACTAGAAACCTGACTTGTAAAATAGGGAAAGTGATAGCAAAGTCTGAAATAAATACGGACCCGTGAATATCAGTGTAGACATTTCCATGCATCATTTGTTCATATATTGCAAATTCTATTCCATCCATTGAAGAGCAAATAGTTAACACAAGTAAATACTCTTCTGTACATGCTCCTTTTTTTGTTGTTGTTATTATTCTTTTACTGTTGTCTTTTTTTCCTTTCCATATTACTATGTTAAAGTTAATGAAACAACATCTGGCTCAGTCCCAGACACACACTTAGAAATAATTACTTGGAAAATGACTTAGAAATGTAGATTCAGGATATGAATTCCCAACTAATGTGCTATGTCAGATCTTAATTTATTATCAAGCTAAAGAGTTGCACTCATTTTTTTCTAAGGCAAGAATAATAAATAAGAAAGAAGACTGTCATGATACAGACTTTAAATTCTCATTTGTTCTAGAAGTGTTTTAAAAGTAAACCAGCCTCCTAGACTATATTCTTAGCTTGTCAAAAACAACTAAGTCTGAAGTCTTACTTGTGATCCCTCTAGAATTTGTGAAATAAACAATACTTAATAAATTTAGAACGTCTCAGTGTAGCGCATCCATAATAATTTAATGCAGTACTAAACCTTTTATATTAGTTACATTACAGAAATGTAACAACTGTTTTTATGACTCGGCTCCATATAGATTTGAGAATTTTCCTATTTTGTGATTAGCACCAAATGGAGAAAAAAAGATGAGTATTACCATGAGCATTACCATGAGCATTACAAATTCTTTAAAAATCTATTTATTTTCTGATCTTTCATAATGATGAAAAAGCCTGCTCACAAATCCCCACTGAGATAATACAAAGCGCTAGTATAGCAAAGAGGGGGAAAACAGAACTTATTAGCCTCTAAAAATCTGCCTTGGGCATAAAATGATAGTAGAGATCTGTCAGATGACTGTTGCTGTGAGTCACAAGAGCTGCCTTCTCAGGGAGAATTTTCTGCTTGTATGGAACAGATTCTCTTCAAAAATGTGAATCTGATTGGTTGAGTATCTCAGAAAAAGTTGCTCAAATGATGAATTATTTCATTTTAAAAACATATTTTAGAAAAGGAAGAACTTTCAGTTTTCCTCTGTCAGTTGCCTTCAGCTGAAGAGCCAGTGGCCAATGACATGCCTAATTTTATGTCATAACACCAAGAACACCAAGAAGACAGGAAAAAATACAGAAGCATTGTTTGTTTATGTAAGAATAACTAAAATACAGAACTTCAAGTTAAACCGTGTGGTAATTATGAGTTATGCCTGGAAGCTTCTATCACTGATATCAGTGAAGCAAACCACAGAAATGTGATCTGGGCAGTAATATACTTCCTGCTGTAAGGGCAGTAAAAAAGTTTAACCTTGCACAATAAATTATTAGTTTCAAGCAACACCAGGTAGTAGCTTATAAATTCTTTTTATAATTGAATGAAATTATGAATTATGTGATTTTTTAAAAAAAAAGCTCAGGAAAAATAAAGTTGCTTTTTAGATAATTTTCTCTGCTATTACAACCTTCCCTCTTTGTTCAAGAGAACTTACAAGGAATGCTTAAGGAGCCTGTTCACTCCAGGAATTAAATTCAGAACTCAATCTCCTGAGATTCAAAGGGATCATTCTCCTTTGAAGTATCATTCTGCTACGTGACAAGCTGAAGATTTCTGAAATAGTATAGCATCTTAAATAGGTATCACAGTTTGTTCTTTAGCATCCTGCCTATTGTGTTTATAGTGAGAATTGCTTTCTCTGATCAGTTGATTTTTACTCTAAGAAGCCAAACACATAAACTCAAAATAAACTAGAAGTGAGAGTGAAATGAATCTACCAAACCATGAAGATAAATAATCACTAATTTAAACTCAGCTTCCATTTACAAAGAATAGCTGAAATGAATAATTTTTGGAACAAACAAACCTTTAACCTTTTTTAGTGGTTATTTTTTTTTGTATCATCACCAGAGCTGGCAAAATGCTCTTGCCAGATTTTGTAAGATTTTCAGTGCCTGTAATGGCTTTTCTGAGTTATAAATTATCAAAGCAGGCAAATCATCAACCTTCTGGAATGATTTTTTTAATCAAAACAGAATAATGTCAGGGAGCAAGTATTTCAGAGCATATTCTGAAATTGTTTGTGTGGAGCACAACTTCCCTTGTGGTCATAACTGGTTGAAACCCTTTTTCTACTGAAAACATTACCCAAATTCTACCTATTTTAATAAGATCAAGATTTCAGTTACTGGTTGTTGTTTTCTTTTTTTTTTTCCCCATCCTTCTTTCTAATTCATGGGTACTTGTCCAATGAAAAGCACATTCATTAAATTTCAAACACTGTTCTTATTTTAGTTTTGCTATAAATAATTTAGTACCCCTGAAGAAACATTGTATGATGGCTTCAGTGACCCTAGGGACAGAGACAGTGAAATCTTATCTAAAAGGTACAATTTCTACAAGCAGAAATGGAAGGAAAAGGAAACAAATTAAACCTCATTCATTTCATGAGGACACTACTGCTTACAACAAGAAAAATTATACAGAAACATGGCAACAAATTAAGTGCCCAGATAAGACTTAACTCCAGTAAACTCATGTTGCTATGTAATTTTATCTTTGTTCCAAACCACTCAGTACTTACTTTTACACTTTCTCTCAATCTCATAATATATTTATTTTATATTAATTCCCTGATGTGAGTTCTCAAGGCAGAGAGTTGCAAAAAGATGTTCACCTTACTGTCTTTGCATCACATTTGGATTTATTATCCTATGACACACACACAAAAAATGCATACTTTCAGCTACATGAACTAAGAGGTTCCTTCCAAACCTGTTCACAGCTTCAGAAATTCTCTTAGATGGTTTTTGCCAGAGATCAAAACTGCACCTACAGAGATCATATTCATCCATCCTGCTCAAAGCCTATCATGCTTCATTATGAAACCTTGGCAGTGCTCTTACCACCCAGAATAAGCCCTGGCTGTCTCTTATGGGAATACTGGGAAGCAGCTGGCCTCTGCAGTGCAGTGTAGTCCTGATTTTGGGTGCATTTTCCAAACAGGGAATGCCAGAACAAGGCGCTGTGTTGGAATTTTTGGCCACATAGAAGCATGAACAGAATGATCTTTTCAATTTCTTCCTGAACTGTCCTGTCTGCCAAACACCTCATTCACTTTCAATGGTCTATATATTGGATTCAATACTAATAAAAACTTATTTAGTTTTAGCACTTTGCCCAGACTCAAATTCATAACTGACCTTTGGCTTTCAGGCCTTCTGCTTCATGTTGTTCATTTTAACCAGAAAAAAAATCCTCTGAATTATTGCTACTGTCTCTTTACCCTGTGCACATTCTGCGTAAATGTATTTGCATACTCTGTTTAAATTATTCATTGCAGCTGACACATATTTTCTCAAATGCTGAAATTTGTCTTGATGCAGTTGTACTGGGAGAGTAGAGATAGAATGCACAGTTCTCTCTTCAGGTTTAGATGTAGACACTGACTTTAGACAAAGAAGTCAGATTGAAAGTACTACACCTGTTCCCACTTCAGGCCTGTTGTTTATTTGCATTCAATTTTCTACAATGCAGGGTTCTGACTACACCTTACATCAACAGTCCAGACTCAATAAGGGTTCTTAATCAATAAACTTTTATGACAGAATAGTTAAAAATTAGATATTTATTCATGTTCATCACCTGTATTACCCTACAGGAGTCTAGTTCTTCTTTTCAGAGATTCAGATTTCATCCAGCAGATTTTTGCAATTTTTTTTTCATTTTTAAAGAAGAACCTCTACATAGATACTTCCACCTCCTCCCAATGGATTTTTTCTGTGACATTATACATGTAAGATATATAATGTTTATACATGTATATACACGTATATACATTACATGTATAATTCCCCATATGGAAATATGAAAGAGAGCAAGTAGAAAACTTGCTGAGTTCCTCTGGAAAACATTTGAAGAATGCAGAAGCTAAAACAGCCTCAGCTGCTTGTTTTAAAATGTTGTCTGGAACCAAAAAATTCTATTATTTATTAGATATATGTAAATGAGAAAATGAAAAAAAAAATGTGTACAGATATCTTTAGACATTAACAAGTTTAAGAAGGACTGTTGAGTCCCTCACAAGGAAACGGCCTCTAACATTTTCATTTCTGTACAAACTAGCATCTCCAAATTCATTCCTCATTCATGGAGAGAAATAAAAGATGAAGCAAAAAATATTTCAACTTGTCTCATTTTATATACAATGCTTCTGGAAGAGACTGTTGTTCTGATATTATCACTAAATGCACTGTAAACCACAGAAAATACACACATGGAAAGTCTTTTCTATAACATCACTTTCATTGCTAACAATCACTTGTTGGACATTTATTATTGCCTCTACAAAACATGATCATCCCCTCTTTCTCTCTAACATATTATACTCCTAGGCACAGCTCCAAAGGTCTGTTGAAACATGGATAGATTTCATGGTGTGCTATTACTGTCATGTGGTTGATAATCCTTGGCTTGCATTCAAGTCAACTGCTTCAAGAGGAAAAAAAAAGCCAATATTGGTCCAAATTCCTCTCCATAGAGAGACAGATTTCTCAGGTTTGCCTAATTGAAATTCATTCATATACTGAATTCTACCTAATGAGAATGTCCTTTGATTAGTAAAATATGTTAACAGAAAAATATAAAATCTCAAAAAATTGAAATTATATTTTGGAACAGATTTGTTTGACTTTTTAAAACATTTTTCTTCTACAGATAGTTTAGATGGAAGAAAAACTGATTTTGTCAAAATTAGGATTAATTCTCACTTTTTCTTTCTGCTTTTCATCTGCACATAGATTTTTCTAAGTGTATATTTCAAGGTTAAGTATTCCATGCTCTATTTCTATTTCTTTGGAAATCATTTAGATGCATGTAGAAAACTGGCTTACTTTCTGATTTATGCTGTTGATTTGCTGGTAGCAGTAGGAGGAGATTTCTACAGTCACATCCGAAATGATTCTCTAACAAATTGATTCACTTTTTGAGATATTGCTTAGTAAACAAATCAATGAAATATCAGTTTGAAGGAGAAGGTTTTGCATTGATGCAAGACTGTTTTACCTTAAGATGATATAATTTGTCTCTTTTGTACCTTCCTTAGAAACCAAATATTCTAATTTTTTTTTTTTTCTGAATTTTCCTTAGAATGTTGATGGGTTTGCAGCATTGTGTTGCCTGAAGTTATCACTGGTTGTTTTATCCTTCAGACAAGACCATAATTTTTGTAGTCTTACAGGCTTCTGAAGACCTATAGAAAGCATTAGATCTTTACTGCTGCTTGACAAAAGCAGAATTTCCTATATAATTTTTTTACAATTTTTCAGACAGGACTTATTTTTTCTCAAAATGCACATGCTCATATTTTCACATTTGCAAAGTAACCTCCTCCTTCTGTTTTTCTTTCTGGTGGTGTTTTTCTAATGCTAGGAGATACTGTCTGGGAATACAGCTAAGCTATTTGCTTTGCATTTAAATGTGATTGAAGATAAATAATTTGGTTTTAAAACTGGGTTTTTAAAATATGTGTTGATATCTTCATTAAATACTCTTTTCTCATGTGTTCTCCTTTCTATGTTCATGCCACACAACTGTCCAATTCGAAGACAGAGTACGAAAAACACAGTTCCGTCATTACCTTTTCCCTGACAATGCAGGCTGGTCCTAGTAGTAAATTTTCTAGGTTATGCTACCAAATAGCTGATAAATCTTTTATAAAATCCTGAACCATACTCTAATGGTTTGCAGTGATGACAAGTTTTTCATACACAGATGAAGATGTAGCATTCAGCTGGGAAAGGACTGAACACTACAGGTTGTGTACATTTTTCATATTTCCAAAATCTGCCTTGCAACATTTTTTCAGGAAGATTCCATGGTTTGTAGTTGAACACAAGACAGTGAAGCTTAAAGTAGAAAGTAAAAATAATAGTTATAAGTCTAAATAAATGTGTCACTCAAGGTTAATACTTGGCTGTCAAAAAACAAAGTGTTTCCTTTCCTGATATATTTTTAATGGGCTTTAAGAAGCCTATGTGAAAATGAAGGGGTAGGGACCTTCTTTGCTTGTTTCCTGTCTTGCCAAGTGTTCAAAGTCAATAACACAGCCTTTAAAGTTTTTATTGTGACCTTAAATAAATTTAAAAGTTTCCCTCCTTCCTGTGCAAGCAATGCCAAAAAAATTGACAAAGCTAATTATGAATTCATAAGACATCAACAGGAAGATGCAGTTCACATGAAGAACAAAGGTATACAGTTTCTGTGGGTTTTCTTCACCATAAAAATAATGAATTTCTGATAATGCCCCTGATATTCAAAGGCTTAAATAACTATAAAAAACAGTAGGATGTCTAGATGCAGCTAAAAAGTTAGCCAGGTGAGAACAAGGATCAGGGAAAACTGTCAGCATCTGATGAAACATCTAAATTAAAGCTGAGATGGATTATCTGAACATAGGGGAAATAAAGATATCATCTTGAGCAATTTATGCATACTTTGGAAATGTATGACAGCAGTTTAATTAACAAAAAATACTTACTGACTGATCTCACGAGCCAAGAAAAAAATCTGTAATCAATGTGCAAGACACAAAGCACAGTCTGAAGCAAAAACATCCAGTTCATCCACCAGTTTATCATCACCAACAACATTGCTGTCAGCAAGCAGCAAGACCAAGAGAAGATGTGCAGGTACTGGCAAGGCACATTACAATGTCTGGCACACTCCTCTATTAAAGGAAGTTGTGAATACCACAGTCAACAAAAGGGTTGCATATACAACATATGGGAAATTATGGGAGAAAAGGAATATCAAATGAAAGTATGATTTTATACGTGCAATATTCCTAAGTGAGAAAATCTGGAAGTATACGATAAAGAAAGACAAAAAGGCCTGGACAGATTTCAGAGATAAGACAGAAAAAAGTAGAGTCAACACCTAGATATGAATACCTAAATAATTTCTGAGCTCATTGCAAAATATTTCTAAAAAATATAACAAATAGTAAAAAAAGCCCCAACAACTTGCTTTCGTCTTTCTTTTCAAGATGCCATATGTATATTTACAATGCAGTTGGGAGAGAATGACATTAAGATTACTCTATTAACAATTCAACTGAGTTTTGAACTATGGCTAGAGCTTGTTCTTCCTATTTCAAGATCAAGATCAGAAAACAGCAAGGAACACAGTTCTCCAAAGAAACTCCAACACTGGTTTAGTATCCAGGGATGAGATGAATTCCAACAACCTATAAAATTATTAGTATGTTTTCTTTCATCTACTAACTCCAGCAGCATTTAGATAGCAAATGTTATTCACCTAAATTCCATCTAAAGGGGCCAGGCAGGATACATCCAGCTAAATGCATATTGAAGAGCTTAATATAAAAGATATAACTTAAAAGACTTGAGGGTTGTCCTCTTTGCAGAAAATAGGACAGTCACAAAAAAATTCAATTCATCTGACAAAATTTGCCTAAGCCTCATCCTCCTTTAACTACTGAAGGAGCATAGGCCTTTCACTTGACAACCTTAGTGACATCCTTAATTAGGTGGGATATATTTGTGGCATAATATATTTCCTCTGAAATTAACTACTCCATTAGCTTCTGGGCAATTTGCAGAAAAAAATCAGGTTTCTGGTTTTCAGCTGAGCAATCTGAAAGGTCAGAGCACTATGAATCTCACCTACCCCATTTCCCATATCATGGTCTAAAACTACTTACAGCATACACGACTAAACATGTATGAGGACAAGAGACTTTTAGATGCTTTTCCTAGTTAAGATTGGTTTAAAGGGCTCTGGACCCACAAGTATATCTGCTGTCTTGGAGAGAAGGTCCTTTATTTCTCACAAATATGGTATGAACCATACTACATTCCTCAGATGGAGCAGAATCTAATCAGAAGCAAGGCCTCCCTGTCTGTCAGATCAGCATTTTTGCCCCAGAATATCCAGACATGGTATCTAATTTTCAGAAATGAGATCTTCATTTCTAACATTCAGAAATAATACATCTGCTCTGGGTGGGAAAGCCAGCTGAGCTGCGCTGAACTCTCTTCCTCCTGTTACACAAAGAATCGCATGTCAATATGATGCAGTTTCACTGCCTCTAGACTAACTGGTTTGGTAAGGAAGAGATGAAGTGATGAGTTCACAGATGGTTTTTCAAAACATTTGTGAAGCTTCCATGGTTTTTTTTGCAAAATAAAATCTGGAAATATTTTGGGAAGTTCATGTTTTGGTTTAGGCACTCAAAAAGCTTCTGTGAAATATCACATGCTATTGATAGGTAATCAGGTACCCAGAATTACTTTCAAAGGCAGAAAAATCCTTGTCAGTAATTAAAATAAAATATTCCTAAAATTAAAGATACAGAAGGTATATGTAAGTGCAGTTTAGAATATAAAACATCTTCCTCTAGAGCCTTAACACAGTTCTTTTGAAAAGCAAGGTATAAAGAAATAGAAATACAACTGCCATGATGAATTCTTCATATAATGTTTCCCGATGAAATAAAACAACAACCAAACCTCCTTTCCCATTTTATAGCATAACATGAGGGGGCAAGTGTCATTGTATTTCTGTGTTCATTTTTTTCTATTGAGTCTGTAAGCAGATATTCTAAAACAAGGTGTAAATGAGGCTTTCCGTGGCCAAGGGAGCAGAATATAAATAGGAAGGATATTAAATTGCAAACATGAAAAGAGTGTTACAGTTGGCTTCAGGCCTGTCTCCCATTCTTTACTAATCATGCTGCAGCACAGTTATATATGCCTGTTTATTTAATACTCTAAAAGCATTAAATAAATGGAAATTTCAGGCATGGAAAAATGAAGCCTAGAAACAAAGCCATCCCTCCCCAAATGTGACTGGCATTGTCTTACTGCTTTTGTTTCACTTTTCACAGTAAATTAAGTCTACAAATGTTGCCAGCGAGAGTCTTCACTGTCACTTTCACAAGGCCTGTCTCAGATCTGAGAGGCTCTACTCCATGGCAGCACTGACATGACTTGGATGCCAACCCTCTGAATGCTCCTATCAGCTGATAAGTCAACTACAGTCACTGGGAAGGTTAGACTGAGCTATTTCTTTTTCCATTACTTCAGGCAAAAACAATTCATTTTGCCCATTCTGAGCTAGAAAGTGAGCTATTTGCAACTAAGGAGGGAGGTCAGGAAGAGCACATGAAAAGTTCTTTCAGATGTTGGCTATTGGTGTTCTTAAAAGCTTGCCTTTCAAAATTATTTGAGAAAGAGAAAAAGATGTTATTTTTCATATTTCCATATATAGATATATAGCTTATCCATACAAAGTTAAAATAAATTTTCCTTCTTGAATTTTTTTATTGATTTTTTTTTCTCCATTTTCATAATAGGTTTAGTCACAGACATAACAAATTTGCTTCTGCAGAATATTAATGACAAATCATTGGTGGTGACAGTAAAGCTGAAGGACTTAATTTTCAGACTTTAACACACTTAAACTTCTATTTAGAAAGACATCCACAAATTTGATGTGAAATCCTGGTCACAACTGGAGTTTTTACACAGGTGATTTTAATGTGGAACCATTTTTATAATTTTAATTTTTCAAAACAACAAATATCCTGTGTGTACATTTCTGTTAATATTAAGACACTGCTAAAAGAAACCAAATGTTTAATTTTTGACAGTTTAGATTTTAATATTTTCAAAATTACTAGCTCAAAACTTTATACAAGGAAGCTTTCTTGCAATGTGTAGTATCTGCCAACACCTTTCAATAGCATTATCTCATTTTGGCAACTGTACACAACAAAATTTATTACAACACATTTTCAACAATTGAACAATCTGGCCTTGACACGCAACACTGATTTGGTTCCAGTTACCTCTCTACTATTCTTTTTTTGTTGTTCTTAGGTCTTATTTCTTTATATCATTGCATGTCTTAAGGAAATTAATAAATTCTAAACATGTCTCTCTTGGACTGAAATATTTTCTAATTCCAAATATATATGTATTTTTAAATCTAAGATGTTATTTTTCCCTTAAGAATTTTAAGTATGAGACAATGAAAATCAACCTAGTCAAAAGGATATCAAGTTTTAATTGGCATGTTCTCTCTAGAGCACAGACACTAAAGCCAGAATAATAATGCAAAACAACTCCAGACATTTGTATAGCAATCTTACTGACACATCATCAAAATGAGACAAGCAATCAAAACAGCAGGTTCACAGGTTTTTTTCACCAGGAAAAAGAAAAAACTTCCACTGACTTCAAGAATATTGACAACAAGGTATTTAACTCAAACTAATTTATGAATCATTGCAATTGTGATCATAAACAATATACAGCCTGGTTGATGTGTATCAACCCAGGGCTTCCCAAAGTAAAACACAAACATTGCCAGTTACTGATGAGGCAAGTAAAGTGTTGAGTTGAAGGAAATAATGTAATGGGTCATTAATAATAAAACCAATTATGTTAACCATGGAATAGCTGTTTAACTGTTCATTTCTTCTGGACACTTGCTATAGAACTACAGTTATCAAAACTGTGAGAGGATGTAGCACTGCTCTGCTGCAATACTGAGGACAGGAATTCATGGGAGCTGGGAAGAAAAATAGAGTTCTGAAAATGTGGCTACTCAATACAGAATTGGAACCAACTTAGTAGGTTCTCAGTGAATACAGATTAGAGAATTTTTTCCAGAAGATGAAAGCAGTGTTGGCATAAGTAATGACTGCTCTTTATTTAAAATGTTCTAAGTCTTTTTTTATATGTTTATTTAAAGGTTTTAAAGCAAAGTGCCAAAATCATAGTATGATGACAAGAATGAAAGGAAAAGAGAAAAAAGAGAGGATTACTGAGGATCAGGTTACATCTATATAGAGATGACATACAGACTGCATTCCCCAATTTACAAGATGCAGATCATCTGTGTCCAGTTTAACCTTAAATGTCAGGATATTCAAAATACTATTTTTGGTAGTCTTTGTGTGACTGGAGGTATCTATTGTTTATATTTGTTTAGACTGTATTCCACTTTATTAAGTGTTGGCAGTTGTAGTACAGTACAGTGGGGAACTCAACCCTGCCTACTAATTTATATATATTGTTTATAATTGTTTAATATAGCATTAAAAAAATAAGTGTACTTTAACACCCAGATCTATTTGGCTGTATTTATTCATTTAGTATTCATCACAAAATATAAGGTTTTGATGCAACTGCATTTTCAGAAATATCCAACTCCAACAGCTAACAAGTGCACAGGCCTCTTAGCTTAAATGCAGAACAAATACCAAAAAATTAGTCACTTACGTGACACTGAGCAGAAATGTTAAAATAATCCCAGTTGAAACAGTCAGCAATTTTAGTATGATAAATTTCCATTTAAGTCCTAGTAAAAATCAGATTTTTTTTTAATCCAAGTTTTCCAGGGTCACAAGTGAATGGTCTCTCCAAATCAGATATAAACACAGGAGTGAATAATGGGCTGTTTGCCATTTAGAAACAAAATAAAACCTGATGATAGGTCTCAGCTAAAAGATTCCAGAACACAAAAGATTCCTAAAATAACTGAAAATATTAGTAAGGGAAATATTTCATTCCCGGTAGAGCTGTAGGCCTTACAGTTTTAGTCCTGCTCAGTACAGCTTATGTTGCTGAGGTAACAAGCTTTCTCATTCAGCTGGTGGAATTCATTGCTCCTGAGTAGCAAGAATTATTTAGCATTTAACCAATACAAAGAATATTTACAACACTGTGTTCTCCTTTGCTGTAATTTTTAGGCACTGAACTGAGGTATCACAAAATACTAAAGAAAAACAAAACCAAAAGATAAACATCACAAGGCACTAAAAATATATACAAAGCATATTGAATTTGTGGTAAGTACAAAAGCTTTCTTAGCCACTTACCCAGGCACTCACACATCTGCCACAAGTGGTGATTTTGAAATCTCCATAGAGATCCTTGATGGCACCAGTTGTAAAGAATCCCTCCACCATCAGCAGAATGCCATATACAAAGAATGCAGCTGCTACACCATATATCACGTACTTGAAGATGTCAATCCTGTAGAGGAACAGCAAAAATTAATTATCTGCATAAATATTTAAAGCTGACACTGAAATTTCAGGGTGAGATAATCAGACCCCCTGAGTCTCAAACTTCATGACTGACTGGAGTCAGTGTAAGTGCTGATGTGCCATAATGACAGGTGAAGCTGAGGACAGGAATGAACTTCGAAATAAAATAGCATTGATATAAGAAACACTGGGTCATTTAACCTAATTAAATGTAAAAATGGTTCTGTTTATGTAAGACAGCAAAAATTGTCACATCAATTTAAACATTAGTTACTTTTCAGTTTTTATCCTCTAAATGAAGTGGAAAAGAAAAAAAAAAAAAGGAAAAGGAAGCAAAAATCTGACATTGCCTAACTCACACATTCTATCTAGCATTTAAGTTATAGAAGATATTTAGTTACAATCTTCAATAAAACTTTCTGCACAAACAAGTAGTTCTCAACCTGCAATGTTAGTCTGTGCCATCTTCTCATTATTCTCCCACTTATTCTCCAGTGGACAAAGTGGAATAATAGTCATCAAGAGACATTCCTTACTTCAAACCAGAAAGCTATTATTCCAGAAGTAATGAGGTCAGATCATCTGGAATTCTTCTATAAGGAGGCTATAAAACACCATTTCACAGACACACAGCTGAAGCAATGGAGGGATAGCTTGCAGTGCAGAGTCCTGGAAGGCTCAATTCACCACAGAGAACCACCTGGGTTGTGTGGTTGTTCTGCCCAGCTCTGCCTATAAGTTCAACATTGGCTCAAGGAGACTGTGCCTCCTAAACTTTCTGTCATGACCAGCATTGGGTCATGAAAGATTTTCAGTGGCACCTCTCTGCTCTGTTGTCTAAACTTGGAAACATTCTTACTGACCATAGCCTTAGATCAACAGATTTCAAAGTTCTCTACTTGAACTTCTCTGAAAAACAGGCACAGTAAATTTTCAGTTTGTTGATGTGACAGGACAGAAACTGTGCAACTCTTTATTAAATGGTAATATGCAGGTTTAAGTACTAAATTCCAATCTTATTCTCCAGGTCAAGATATTGACACCTCCTAACAACAAAAGACAAAAAATAAGGCTGAGAACCATGAGGATCCACCAGATGAATTTTGACAAACCACTAGCCACACTGGAGGTTTTCTCAAGACAATGATTAATATTTTTATGGTTATGCAAGGAAATATTAAATTATAACAATTCCTTAGGAGCACACTTTCAATCATCACTCAAAAGACAACTCACAACACACATTTTGCATGTTTAATACAATAAAAATGTCAAAAACTGTTAGATTATCTTTGCCCTGAATGGTTTTCAAAAGATTCGAAGTCAAATTCACATCTACATTGAAATATGCAATAAAAAAGCAGCTAAAATTCTGACATAAGTGGGGATGAGAGAAGTACTACGAATGAATGCTTCTGGAAATGAGACAGGTTATGTTTTTCCTTAACATTCTAATACCAAAGCACTTTCAGCCTTTTTTTATATTGCTTTTTGATTCATAGTCAAGTGAAAACTAGAGTATATTGATTTCTGTATGGACTAGATACTTGAACTCAAAAGGGTGAAACAAATTTAACACTGTAGATGGTATGAGATGACACAGGTGAAATTTATTTTAATATATATAATTCTGACTACATTGCAAAAATCCCATTTCCCCATGATTTGACAGTAATTCAACCATTGTAACATATTTTTTAACATCAAACTGCGTTTTAAGCCTATCTTTTCTTTAGTGATTGAAAAAAGGTTACAAAAACAAAGGCACAGGAACTTTGTGACTATTCCAAAAAGTCCCTTTCAATTCCTATATTATATACTTTAAACAATTGTGACCTTCACCAGTGGTTGAAGTCTGGGAGTTCTGCCAGCAGCAGCTCCTCTCAGACCTCTATGTGCTCTGTTACAAGCTCTCAATGCCCTAAAGAGATTAGGACTTTTGAGAAGTCCAGAGGCTCTTTCAGTGCTTACAACAGCCCTTTAAACCATCTGTGCTGGGTCTCCCACTGAGCTGCTTGTGTCAAAAAAGTGTACTAGGAGATCTCTACTTTTCCCTTAGCCTTATGTGCACCTAAAGGAATAACTTTCACTTAAGCCTTCCTTTCACAAAAGGAAAAAATATATATAGCCAACACTAGCCAAATATAGAAACCTATTTCTTCCCCATGCACTCATTACAGAGAGGTCATAAAATCTCTATTCATCAGACTACACAGGATGAAATAGTCAGACTTATTCCAAGGGAAAAGGATTTTCTATAAAGCAAAGAGTAAAAAGATAGGTGAAAATTGAGAGAATCACTCAACTACCTCTTTAAAAGCCAGATAGAATTGTATTGCAGTATAGCTACATTTAGTGTCTGCTGTATTTAAAGAGAATGTATTACAATAACTTTATATATAAATCATTTTGAAGATAGCATTACTATCAAGTTATTCTGCAGCATCTAATACAGTTTGCATAAACTTTTATTTTCTCATTAAGTTATAATAGATAAAAGATAGACCTTATAAAATGGAAATTGCCTTTCTTTAAAATAAAATGTGATTCTTTGTGGATGAACTCACGGAGATTAATTGCCATCTGTGCTTCAGCAAATTCTCAAATGCTGCAGACAGAGCATGAGAGCAACCAGGGAGGTAGAAGGGAACGGCAGAAGGGGTGATGAACGTGAGCCAATGGGCAAGGACAAAAAAAAAGCACAAGAAGGGCTTACCCTTGTGTAAGCTGGAATGGAAGGAAAGAGGTGGGTAATGAGCAAAGAAAGGAGACAAAATGATAAAATTTTGTTCTTCTGACAGGATTGGGAAAATATACATTATGCGAAGGCTACAGCTACTCTGACTTAGGCTGCTGAGTAGAATATGCTGAATGATTATCTAAGCATAAAATAATTGTGAAAAGCATCTTGAAGTTAGTAAAATCTTTATTTAAAAAATATAGAATAATCTAAAGTATTTTTTGCATACTGTCTTAATCTAGTAGATTCCCCATGGATTCTGGATCTGCCTTTCCTCACAGCGCCATGTCCAGAAATGTTAAAAACAAGAACATTACTGTTTTTAAATTGTGATTTAAATCAAGCTGATCCTTCAATTCTTACTTCTTTCTCTGCTGTTAGGTAATTAATTATTCCGTATTAACTAGACTCCTTAATTCATTACTCTGAATCTGGATTCTCTCCAACAAGAAGCATATTTTAAATATCTCTAGAGAAAACACTTTCTTCTTCTGGCAGAAGGTATTCATGGAAGCCATCAATGCTGATTTCTCAATGAACAGGTTGAAACTGAGTACTAAGTAGACTATCCCAGCAGAGACAAGTCAGAGGTGAGTGAAAACATTCTTAGTAAATCAAACCAATGTTGCAGATTTCCTACTGTGTATTTTCATGGTGTTTTGGCAAATTTAAGTATTAACAATTATAATAAATCAGCAAGAAATAAAATTATTTGTTGAATGATTATGTCTATGTTGGCTTTTGTGAAAAGTGTGTTAATATTGTTTTGGAAAAATCTACCTATTTGCTAAGGATATTTTATTTTTTAAAATTTGATTAATACAGGACTGCAGTACAGACATTTAGTTGGAATTAACAGCTAAAGTTCACACTAGTTTGGCCTGTGACACAATTCTCATGCAGCCCAGAAAACCATTATATTCAAATAAATTATGTGTGCACTTCAGCCTGAACAAGTGGCTGATAAAAGCCTAATATTCCAAAGGTTTTCATAGGCCTACCCACCAGAATACTAGATATTACTGTGGGACTAGTTTTCCTGAATTTATAATTCTGTCTCACGTTTCTATTCCTGAATTTATAACGTAACTTCACCAATATATACAATGATATTAAGATATTACAGATGTTAAATAGAATACGATTGCCAGTAAACTATACCTATATTCTCTGAATGCAAGTAGTTTCAGGAAATTACATCTATTTCCAAGCTAAAAAACCCCCAAAGATAATAAGAGAAATAAAATACCAAAGCAATCAATGTAGTGAAATGTTAATATCATTACCACAGTACAATATCTAATGAAAAACTGGCCTTTTTCTTTTTTTAAGCCTGCATGGAAAATTTAGAAGGACGATAAATACATGTAAATGTTACCATTGGGGTAGAAGGACTTCTGCTTTGAGAGGTTGTTTGTTTTTTTAATTTTTTTTTTCTCTTTCAATTACAGGGAATTCTGAATACTTGATGTTTATACCTAGAACACAATAACCTCTGTTACTCTGTAAACCAGAAATGCTGCCCTCCATGCTGATCCTCTTGCCCCTAAGGGACAGATCCTAAGAGGGTGTGAAGACACTGAGACAGCAGCCTCCCTCCTCATGCTGTCTCAAGCTTTTAGAAATAGGTTTGCAAACGTGTTTTTAGAAGATAGACAAGATATAAGGGCATGTTTGCAGGCAAAAAGGCTATCCAGAAACCAAGCCCCATGGAACTTTTGAAAAACATGCTTAGGCTCTCCTGGAAACAATTTCTTAGTGTCAGTTCATGATACTATTCACTTAAACAGGTTGAGCAAGGAAGATAGCTGGTACCATGAAACAGAGAGAAATTGTTAGGAAAAGGAGGGTACAAGGAAAGAAAAACTGTAGAAGGAAAACAAATAGGGGAAAAGAAAGAATTAATAATAGTCATGTATTACCTGCAATGTAAGACAAATACCCCCAAGTAACAGCCTAAATGAAGCAAAAGAAACTGAAATACTCTCACTGTGAAGGGAAAAAAAGGAAAGTACCAAGAAAATATCAGCATAATTCCATGAGGAAGTTTTTCTAGATTAGGTTAATAAGGAGTCTAACTTCTAAATTTCAGGTGGGAAGAAAATAAAACTGGTGTATACAATGCTCAACTAAAGTTTATCAGGAAATGATAAGAGAAAGGATTAACACTAAAGAAAGGATAAGATCAAAAACCACCAAAAAGTAATTTTAATTAAAATAGAAAGAAAATACAATAGAAAGAAAACAGGGACTTTGATTATGTATTTCTGAAAGAAATTTTGTGTGCAATCATACAAAACATTTGCTCAAAACTAAAGCCAGGTTGTTGGTGTTATATAAAGATGAGACCATCGTACTACAATATGCAAGTTACATTCACATTCTGCAAGGGCCAGATTTTCCTGCTCTACTCTGAAACAAAGCTGATGTGACATAAGTACGCACTGGTTTTAATTTGTGATGTACAACTCTCTACAGGCATGCAGAATAGAACCCTAGATCATCATCCTCTAAAAGTTTGTCACTTCCATCCTAGGGATGGAACAGTTGAGTAGAGATTTCTTGCAGAACATCTAAAAAGCCATACAGAATCCTCAAATTAATGGAAGAAGAACAAAAGCAGCACAAACCACACCTCTGCTCTATGAATCTTGTAACTTTCTTGAAATAGGAAAAGATCCAGCATAAGTATTTTACTCATCATGAAATCTTTGAGTACAAAGCACTGAATTTTTACCATGACTGACAGACAAGGATTCTCAACACTGCTAGGGGATTTTTTATAACCTAATTTTTTTCTGTCTAAAACTATTTTCTTAGAAACTTTTTTAAAGATGTGAATTACAGAAGAGATCAGGAGCCTTCTTTTTCTGAAGAGGACAAAACCCCACTGGAACTAGTGCAGAGTACTGTGCTGACTTCTGGTTGAATTACATGATGGTTGCACACTATGGATACTGAATTCCCAGGCAACCTTTTATAGCCATAAAGTGTAAAAAGATGTGGCAAAAGCATATTGCCGTGAGTGTTGCATTAGTACAACTATAAACTCGGAGACATACTAAGTACTGACGGTGTAAGACTGACAACTTGTCCATATTGGTATCATAATAGTGAATTTACCCTTTTCAGATATCCTGTGGAACATAGAGTTAGTTTTACATGGCACATGAAGCCTATTTGGCAACATGGGTATTACACATAAATACATGCTTTCCATTTTATCTGCTTATAAAGTGAACTAAGAGCAAAGGGAAATAAAGGTAGTTAAAAAAGAAAAAGATATTTATGGAGATGAACCACCTATAGAGAAAAGGAAAATCACAAGACATGAAATGATTATAGCTAATCTAGGATTCCAGTCAACCAGGAAGGAGAGCTACTTAACACAGCACTAAATAATACAGATGTCTGCTGAAAAGTAGGAGACTGTATTTGCACAGAAGAAGACCAATAAATTCTTTATGTAAGATCACTCTGCTGGTGTTCACATGCACTGCTATGAATTTTCCAGATTATTCCATCAGTATTCTCATGTGGTGTTCTGAATTTCCTTATTCAATTTCATAAAACAAGGACTATGTCTTTGCAGGTAATTTCCAAATCCTAAATTTTACTTACATAAGTTCTCACTAGTATTGCCTTTAACAGAATACAGAAGTCTGGACTACAAATTATGGCTGAGTAGGTGGTAAATGCGACTTTTCAGCACTGTATAATCTTGTAAAGGTCATGTTCTCAGGTGCTGATATTTTTTGCCAGATTTGATGCATCTGCCAATGATACCAGATCTAAAATTCTATGTTCTGCATCTAATATTTAATATGCTGCTTTTTCCCAGTGTTACTACTTATATGTGACTCAATTATTCCAATGAAATAAAAACTGCTCTCCTGAAGTAAACTGCATCTTCACTGACATTGTGCTCTTTCTGGTGGTTCCTGCAGAATTATAATACACATGGGTATCGATATGTGAATGTCTTAGGTTAAAAATGTAAGATGTGCCCAAAGTATGTATTCTATCACCATCTTCATGAGGTGTTGGAACCAGGTGGGGCAGTGTTACCCTTATCTTCTGCTAATGGCCCATGAATGCCTTGCCCTATGACTCATAGATAACTCCCTCCGGGAGCCATTTCTGTCTAATGGGCCATCAAGAACCCATTATATGACTCATAGAATGATATCAACCCATTGTGAGATGCTCTGCCCAGGGGGAGGAGCCAAGCATTCCCACCTGCATATAATCCTGGGTTTGGGACAGCAGAGTCAGCTTTTTCCCCCACTGGATTCACAGAGGACAAGAGCTACCAGACCTTTCGACAAGACCACTGCTTCGACAAGACCATTTCATCTGGACTGCTACTAACACCCTAACTAACAGGGTGTCAGGTTGTATTCTGACTCTGTCAGTGGTATTTTTATACTATTGAATTTATTTTATTTTACTTCTTTTCTTTTGCTCTTATTAAATTGTACTTCTGACTTGGAGTCTCTCACTGGTTTTGCTTTCAAACCAGCACAGTGAAGAAGACATATGGATCAAGGCTGGATATTCTATGCAGACATAACTTCATTCTTCTACATAATGTCAGTTGCTGTTTTTAAATATGCTATGGCATAGGCCTGCATAAGTTAGCAATTATTTGATACAGAGCCTTATAAGTTTTGTTTTCCATAGTACAAATAGCATTTAAAACATGAAGTATGTTCAGATTTAAAGAATGCTAAGCTTTTGTAAGAGATCAAAAATGTATAGGGAAAACCAGATTACTACTATTGCATATTAAGTAGATGCCTCAAAAAGAATCATCACACAATCTAATGCAAATGTTTATAGATATCACATTTTATATTAGCTGTCCTTTATTATGGGTCACATTGTAATAACTTGCACAGTTTTCCACTACTATAAGTGTAGAAATATTGATGATAAAAGTAATATTTTAGTGCTACCAGCATTTAACTTGTGACACCAGCAAAGTCAACAAGACAAAATCATAGCATCCATTTATCTACCTCTTGTTTTTTATCACTAAGAGGGGAGATATAAAAGATTTTGCACCAAATTCTTTTGTTTTATTCAAAAGAAAACAGTTGTACATATGTATATTACAAAACAATACCATATTTATAAACCCTGACTATACACTAACAGAAAAGTCATCAGCAAGCATCAAACTTGGCCATAGCAGTACCTGAAACACAGGTTTCACATTGTGAAAGGAAGGAAATTTTTAGACCTAGGAAGGTGGCACCAATACAGTATCTATGAAACTTTCTGTAGAGAACACCGTGACAACAGATTTACAAATTGTAACTTCATTTAGTTTACTATTGGGTTTCACGCCTTTGAAGAAAGTGAATTTACAGTGACCTGAATTAGCTCTGACTGTAGTAGGAAAATAGGTTTAATGTTACTATCAGGTAGATTTCTTCCTTTTCCACTCCAAGAGCATGATTCCCTTGTTCCATGGCCTATATATCACAAACATGTGACAGATGGCACTAACTGGCCTTGCGTACTAAAGAGAAAGAACTGGAAAAGGATGCTTTTGGGAAACACACAAAACATACCTTGTGCTGCTGATTTTTTGAAATCTTCTTTTGGAATTTTTTCCAAATATCAGAAAAATATAAAAATCCAGCTCATGAGATACAAGCTTGAAAATCATAAGTCTGTTTCTGCTGACTTTGCAATCTTCTCAAAGTCAGTGATTAAGTAAGAAAATCTAGTTATACCTGCTACTTTGCAGATAGTGTTTCCTGCATTTTATTAAGTTATTAGGAGAATGGCTGAATACCACATCCACCTCAAGCAGATTGCTCAGTTTTAATGAAACCTGCAGAGATGTTAAACTGACAAAGTCAGCAACATAAACTGTTCACCTCCTGCAGTTAAATATAATAAAAGCAGTTTTCAGGATAATTTAGAGCATCATATGTATTTTCTTAGGCTTCTGTTGGATCACAAAGAAGTAAAATTACTCTATAGCCACTGAAAGAATCCACATCCCCCCAGGAAAGCTTACAACTGCAAATTTCCAACAGGCATTCCTTCACTTGGTGGGGGAGCGGATGGAGGGAAACAGCTACCATTAGAACAGTGTTAATGATGATAGGGAAAAATTCTGGAAGTATAGCGAATGAAGCTTCCCAAAAGTCATTCAGAAAGCAATATAATTAGAGGTTAGTCCCAATGAAAAGGCCACATATTGATAATTCCAAATGTTTTTATAGCTATCCAATTTATTAAAAGTTCATGGACTTAAAAATTACTGTCTAAAGAGAGAAGAGTCTGTCATTCAGCTAAGTGATTTTTGAATATATGTTCTCTCCATAAGGAATACCTATATATACAGCATGTGTTCTCATGAATTTGAACACATTTGATTTATAATAGTTTTCAAGTATTTAGAGTAGTTATTTTACCTTTCTCCCCTAAAGAAACTAAAGTCAGGCTATAATCCAATGCTTTGAGACAAAATCCTTCTAAAAAAATATTTTTTTTAGAAATTTTTGGGATTTGCATCTTATTACAGGCTGAATTTTGGGTTGTATTTTCCCCCTAGAAACAATCAAGCAAAAAAACACTCTCTCTACCTTAATCAGCATCTTTCTAGGTTGGCTTCCATAACTTTGGAATTATTGACCATGATCATTCTGTATTTTAACTTGGAAAGAAAATCATAAATTGGAGAAAATATATGTAGCTCACTGGCATTTATAGAATTTAAATGATAGCTTCAAAACTTGCTTATAATTTTTAAATAACAAATATTTACTACTTGTCAATATTTCCACAGCAGATATAATCTGCAGCTGGTATACACTCTGTGGATTCAGAGAGTGGTCCAGGGAGATGGAATGAGGGACCAGTCTGCAGGACCAGCACTCAGATCACCTCTTATTCCACAAGGCTGTTGCTCTTGGCTGAATCCCCAAGGGCTGAATGCTCCAAGGGAACTTTGCTGCCTATTACAGCTTCTTAATTAATTAATCTCTCCCCAAGTGTCAAGGCATCATGTGGAGTGTGGGCAGCCCAGGGGAGCCCCAACCCCGTGGGCAGGAGAGTCTGTGGTGAGGGTCTGAACCCCTCCATCTCCAATGAAATGTGGTCCTGGACCATGGGAAGGCTGAGGGGATGCCCTAGGAGAGGCCAGGCAGGGACAGTCAAGGCTGCTGATGCCCTCAGGACACTGATATGGACGTTTCTGAGTGGCCTTTTTGGATCTAGGTATTTTGGCTTTTCTTTTAGGCATTTAGAGGGTGTTGCAGATTTTGTTTATGGCCTCATTATGCTCTGCTTTCTCTACAGGGGTCTACTGCTTCTTCTAAATTACAGCCAGTAGCAGCGCTGACAGAGATAAAAGATACAGGGTGGCTTGTGATTAGTGTTATTTGCATTCAGAACAAACACTTGTGGACACAGAGCAGCCTTTCTCTCTTGCCACCCACATAAATAGCTCTCAGATAGGGATTGATTTTTATGCTGAATGACGTTTGAAATCCAGCATGCTAATAAAAAAATAGACAGAAAACATAAGCATGATTAAACAGAATCTATCCCACTTCAGTCCACTGCAGCATCTACCTGGCACATTTATCATAGAAGGACAGACTCCAGGCCAGCCTGAGACACTTCACAGCACTAGAACCATTAAGAGCCCAAATGTGTTAAATAACCTTTAAAAAGTACAGTTGAGTAGGGCACACTGCTAGATTTTTTTGAAGTTCTTATCATTTTTAATCAGAAAAATAAAAAAACCCTAGGCTTTAGTTCCATTTCAATATGCATTGGTTTAAGAATGTAGGCACTACAGCATTTATTTCTACTTACATATTCTTCTTTCTGGTTTTTGGTCTTTAGAAAGTACAATTACTATAACGCCTTTGTACTGCCAATGGTTAATCAATACTTGGAAAAAAGAAAAAGGATTTATTCTCCCTACAAAATTATTTTATAAGCAGTGTAATATCTACTTAAACAGGTAGAAAATTAATATGCGCAAATTTCTTTGTGAGTCACACAGTTCACCCAGTTCAAAGCAATGGCTTACTGCTTTTGTCAAAATACTTGCTCCTCTTCCTTTTAAGACATGTTTAGATATACTTTTCACAACTGAATAAAATCAAACTTCATTACAGTAGGTCTGCCAAAGAAAGTACTGGTTTTAATATCTATTTAAGTAAACAAAGAAAACAAACAGATCCAAAAGCTACCAGCTAAGAAAAACAAATGCATGGCGGGAAAAATACTATCTTTACAATCCCTTAATCTTTTACAGTGAATTATATGCATTTGGACTATATTTCCTGACTGATACTTTCACTTTAGTATGTGACAGAGAGAAGCTGGAAAACGTGCTGCGAAGAGAAAGCATTGATTTGTGGCTGTTCTGCACTAATAGCTTCCTAGGGACTAATAAAATAAGTTAGAGCCTAATAAAATGACTGATCTTTCATTCAGGATAACAATGAACCTTAGCCACCAAGTCAAGCCAGACTCATTATTCTAAATGACAATCCAAAAAGGCAAAGCAGAAGATACATCTTCCCCTCAACCCAGCATATACAAGGACATAAAAATTCCTTGATCCAAAGAAGAAATTTTAATTTGGCATAGCAGTGACATACTTATTTGGTCCATGCTCCCTCTGGCTACTAATCCCACGGTGAGTACACCTAAAATTTGCAGAGAAGCTCTGGATAGGATGCTGATAACATAACCCAAGAGAAGTTAAGAAATTTCAGATCCATTTCAAGCTCTCATGCAAACAGTGGTACCCAGTCAGATCAAATCTATGTTCATTTTTTCTATGTCAAACAATGAATATAAGGAAGGAGTAAGAGCAGACAAGTCAACAGGATAACCTCCAACACTAGCCTAGGCTTTGTGACTTCCTGAGCTGGATAAATCTGTGTGCCATTAGAAATCATCAATGGATTTGTTTTCCAAGATTATCCAGTCTTACCTTGAAGCTATAAAAACTTCTGGTGCTCATAATATGCAAATAGGTTTATTGTTTTGCTATGAAAAAATTGAAGGACTTGCTCCTGCGGAATCTGCTGCCTACTACTTTCCTCTGATACCTGAAACTTTTTGTACTGGAATAGAAAGACAATCTAATCTTGCATGTCTTATTCATAAACACTGTGAATTTACAGACCACACATGCAACAGTTCTTAATCACCCTCTTTCTAGACTGAAGAATCCGCCTATATTCAATTTTTAACCATGTATCTCCTGTTCTATAATCATCCCTTCTTTGCATTCTTTGAGGCACCAATGTTGTATACAGTATTAATGACATGAATGAAAGATGGACTTATACAATGGCATAAGGATGCTCTCTTTCACTTTGATTTTTTCAACGGTTGGTACTTGGTTGGTTTTTGACCACTGCTAAGCCCCGAGATGTTTATTATGGATTTATCCGTCATAAGAGGTCAATGTTTTTGATGATCAAATCACTTTGTTTTTATGAAAGAAAATTATTACAAATTTAAGGATAGGCTTCTTCAGCTTTAGTTACAACCATTAGCAACCAGGTAAGAATTTTAATTTCAAATATCTAAGAAAATCATGTTTTAAAGAGACAATTTTAAAGATGCAAGAAAGCATTTCATTTAATTTCAGCATACAGTGATCGATTTTTTAAAAAATGTAATAAATTTGACAAAAAGAAATTGATGCTCAGCAAAACAAAGGTCTTCCAGAAATAAATCTTCAGGAATATCAAAGCATGAAGCCTTCAAAACGGCTTAATTCTAGAAAAAACAGAGGCAATAGAATTCTGCCATTTCAAGTGTCAGGGCTCTGCACAACTCCTTGTTTGCTTCTCTACAGTGTTTATTCCCAGACTTGTTGCACAAGTCTGCTTTATCTGTTTAGAGTTTTGTGGACTTTTGGGTTTGTTTGTTTGACTTTTTAAAAGCAAGGATGTATGGAACAGATTTATCAATATTATATGAAGTAAATTTTAGTAGTAAGTTAATTAAAACTGTGGGCTATTTAATAGTATTACAATTTGCTTGTAAATACTAAAAATATCAGCTCGGTCAAAACTTCATCTGCTAAGCTTATCCAAAGCACTTTTTCTATGATTTTCACTAAAAAATATTTTCTTGAGTCAAATTTATATCCCTCATGGAATTTCTCAGCAGTTTTAAAAGGAAACAATTAAAAAGAACAGAGAACTTACAGGGTAAAGGCATCAATAACATCTCCTGCAGATCTTGTCATCTCAAAGTAGGTTTGCAGAATGTTGACGGTTCCTGAAAGTGCTTCATGTCCACAGCCACAGAACAGTGCAACTCCAGCATAGAGCAGGATGGTAGCAATCAAAGATGCATAGGGAATGCCTCCCAGGCATTTGATGCAACACTCAAAGCATCCTACAAAAAAAGAAAAAAAAAATGCTACTAAATTATATCCAAAAAGCAAAAAGAATATTTTATTCATGAGAAACACATCTGAAAATTAAAGACTGTAGGCCAAGGAGAGTTTAGGTCAGGTATAACAACCCAGACTGTCAGAAAACCTGTGAAAGGTTAATCCAGTTTCTGAGTTTTCTCAGTTGCTGCTTGACCTATTAAATGTAGGCATGCCATCTGATTAATATGAAAGGTTAAACAGTCAGTTCCTTGTAGAGCTTCATGTTTTTATTCAGAGCAGGTTACAATGTTAGTTCTAGGTTATACCTATATTCACAATTCCTGCTGGTCACCTATCAGATTACTGAGGAGGACTCTCAATAAAAGGAAAATATCAAAACAAAAAAAATTGGTTGAATTTCTTCCATCACCATAGGCTTATTCCAATTTTTTGGACGTGCACTTCTGATATAGATCTGCTCCTGCCCACAACAGCAGTTCCTTATGTATCACTCAAATACCTCACAAGAATAAATAAAAACATCCACCAAAGAGCACAGAAATAGGAAAAAAAAAAAAAGTTGAATTTTCTCTCAATATATTTTACTCTGTGTGACGCTTCTTAAGTGAAGGTAATTGCTCTGGAGTTATTAAATGCCAACCTCTTGTCTCACCATCATAGTGCCTAAAACAGTGCCCAGTTCCACAAAAAAAAACATTTCTTCAGTTAGTTTGCTCAAGTTTCTGGCACTACCCTGCCTAGTTTCATGAATGCACCCTCTCTGACTCTTCCAAATCTCAACAATCCCATAAGACCTCTCACATCCCGTGGAACCCTTCCTATTGCCTTCTGAAGGGACAGAAGGTGGGAACCACTGGCTCAGAGAAAACAAACAGGCATTACAAACTCAGTAATCAGGAGCTGTATTTTCTCCCAAGCACTATCAGTTTATAGCAAAAAGGACCTGGATAGATAACAAAGTGAGATTTTTAATCAGATTTTAAATATTTATACAGATAAAGACCAATTAAAAATTACACATAATATGTTCAACAGATATGATTCAATATATTTTAACTTCTTCCAAAGGCTTTATGCTATGCTAAATCATAGTACCAGAGACATATAAAAAAAAGACATCCTTTAAAGACAGTATGTCTACTTTCATTATGTCTGATCCTCAAATGTAGCTTCTCTATGTAATTTCATATTTTGTCCCTTAATTTGGTATGTTTCTATTTCCTTTAGCCTAGATGAGCCAAGTAATAATTTCCTCTGTCTGTTAAAATCTTCATTCACTGCTATTAATGAACAAATATTAAATAGTCATATATATTTGTTTAGCATTTATATATATATAAATTTATATACAAGATTCCCTCAAGAGAAGAGTTTAAGCCATTTTCAAATAGGTGCACATTTTACCCAAATAGAAATCGTTTGCTATTTTGTAAATATAAGTAATATTATGACAGATAGTATTCAAATGGCTGGATAGCTCCTGGTAAAAAAATATAGTATAGTAATCATTGAATATACTAAATATATAGAAGATGAAATAATACCCAAGTATGCATGCTAGTTGTATAAAAAGTGAAAGCAAGGTATAGCTTGAGACTAGTTTTGTTTAAGGACAACTTACTGTCTCAGAGCCAGCTGTGAAATGCCAGAGGTAAGATGTGCAAATCCCTACATTTAAACTGCTGCCAAAGTCTTGCTGAGTAAGCTGTTGTAGAAGTCACCCACCTCGAGCATCCACCACACACATCCATGGGTGTATCACTTTCCAGACTTTTAGATGAGAGCATTCCATCTCCCCCCACCCTGTGGTCTTCTCCTGGCTGATTTCTTTATACGTTGAGGTCACCACCTGTGGCACCTCGAAACAAGACTCATGGACTCCGTGTCAGAAGGCTTAACAAGATTTATTAAAGTTGACTCCATTCTTTCTGGGCTTGGCTATTTCTCTGCCCAGGTGAAAAGCAAGCTGCTGCTTCTTGCCCTGCTCCTGTGCTGAATCCTCTCTCCCCCAATCCTTCCCACACCAGGGAGATAACAAAACTTCACCCGCAGGTTGGGAAGGAAAACAAATTCCTATCTCCTTGGAGACAAGAGATAGGACAAACACTGGAGAGAATTGTTTACAGAAGTTTGCTGCAATTCTCTGCTTTCGCAGAGAATATTTTTGAGCAGGGAAAAATATATTATGTTCATGCAACACCACCCCATCTCTGAGCCCATGCACTACTGGGTGAAGAGCAAATGGTCCCTGCAATTCCTGCCATTCCACCATACTGGCAGCAGGCAGCTCTCCTCTTCAGCAGCACAAGGCTTTGGATGTCCAGGGATCACTTTGAGTCTTTCTTCAGTGACAGATTTTGGGGCTTTTATACCCCATGCTTTTTATCTGTGCAAGATCTTAGAAAAATGTATAAATGCTTCTGGAGTAATCAATTCTGCATGCAGATAACTGCAGGAATCTCTTATAACTCCTTTGGTCCTGTTTTCTAAGATTACCCTTAATAGCAACAACTGTGATCACTTCTTCAGTGTTTAAAAGACTATATAAATACTAGAAAAGACTAATTGTACTGGAAAATCTACTGTCTTAAAGGCAGAAAACCTAAGAAATAAACATTTATTGAACAAAAACTATGGGACCTACATCAGAGGTTATCACAAAACACCCATTGCCATTTTCAGCACAGAGTAACACCAGAAAAAGCCTCAGAACACTAGTACCACTGTACATCTATCAACATCATATGAGAAAGTAAAGAAAGAAGGGGAGAAGTGACACTAGGGTAAAAACAGGAATGATGTATGAGGGCTTGCAAAGTCAAAGATGCAAAAATAAGATAGATCTAAATATTTTCCGGGACACATGGATTTTGAGGAAAGTTTCTTAATATTGTAATAGCTTGGGGCAGGGAAGAGGAAGAGAGATTTTGTAAAGATTTCTTTTTCCCTTTCTGAGAAAGATGAAGAGAGAAAGTTTGTGCACTGTTGTCTGGAAACAGCTGGCTGTGCTTCACCTCCTGAAGCTGCTCCACCTCACTCTCTAGGTCCAGTGAGGGTTGAGCACACACTCAGATGTCACAAATTTGGTTGTCATCAAAACCCACAGCCACATTACTTGAGCTTTATTATAGTAAAACAGTGTAAAAATATAGTAAAATAGCATAAAAAGGTAAAAACAGTATAAACTATAGATACAATAAAGTGCAATCCTAGGAAAAATTTAATCAAAACCAAATCAGTTCTTTTCCCCCCATCACTTCAAAATTTGCAAAATAACAAACAAATTTATAGTTTGTGAAGAAGTGCTTCTATTCATCTCTCATATTAAAATTAATCATGTTTATAAGCCTTGAGGGAAGTTTTGAGTGGTATGTTTTCACCAACTCAAGATCTTTTCATTCATAAAAAGAATACTGGGAAAAAATTAATTCAGCCACAAGAAATTTTCAAATAATCATATCTTGTCAAAGCCTTGATCATTTATTTAGCTCTTCCAAAGCCCTACTACTACTTTTCTCACTGCTTACTTCATGAGTAACTCTAGAGTTTTCAGTGTTGTCAAATCAACCCAAAATAAAGAAAAGCAATGAATCAGCACTATGATTTTAAAATGGATATTACACATCATTCATACACCACACAAGGTAGTGTGCTATAGGTAATATCTGCTCCAACTCTTCTCTTTCAGCTGTTCAGAATGTGCAAATGGCTGTTTAATACCAGAACAATAGAAATGCTATTTTAACCCACACAGTGATATTGAATCACCAGCACAGTGTGACTCAGCTGTGAGATATGTGTGTATGTCTGTGAGAGACAGGCAGTCACTCACCTCTCCCAACACCCTCTTCACTAGGCAGTTAACACATACAGTCACAGAAATAATTACTAGGAAAGATGAAGAAGATTGTATGCTCCTTTGATGTTTGTTCTCATCTTCAAATACAGTTTTCAGCACTTTCCAAACTCTGCACAATAAGCTTGTGCTATATAGTTCAGCATCTACCCTTCTTATTTTGCTTATGTGTACCAATGTTTTTCCTTCAGGTAAAAATCCAGATCTCCTGGGACCACATGTGTTTACCAAAACTGTAGGAAGCAATCAAAAACACTATTGTTTTTTGTAGCTTTCAACATGAAGGTCTGTACTGTTCTTTTTTCCTCTATTTTATTAAAATCATTCCATGTGAAATACTAAGAAGATGACAAGACAAGAAATTTTATTTTATGCAGATAAAAATAAAACTCCAAATACTGGCTATAGTCAATTATCAAAATGCAACACATTAATGTTGCATTACATACATCCATTTCCTGTCAACAAACATCTCACAGACAACTACCTCTTTGTTCCTCTTAGTACAATTATTACTGTCTACATCAGAAATTGTCTTGATATAGGTATCTAAATTTCCTTATACAGGCAAATCTGTGCAAATCACTTCTAGTTTCTGGAATCTGGGTCTCCTCAGGGTAGATCAGGACACATAACTAACAAATAAAATACTCAAACCATTTCTGGTCAGCATATTTAAAAAAAAAAAGTATCAGGACTTACATCTCTTGCCACTTCTATCTGTGAAAGTGAAGTTAAACCAATGATATCAGAACCAGTTTCAGAATGTTGCTGTGCTACTGCCTTTTACATAAAAGGTTAAGAAAACCCATTTGCCTCAGGTATTAACAGGAAGAAAACAAATATTTAAAAAAATATATTAAAAGTAAACATAGAAAATACAGAAGGATATTCTGGTTTTTTTTCATCCTTTCCAACTCATTTGCAGCTGGAACATCTAAATGATTAATCAGAGACTATAAGTCCAAAGAATTAATGATTAATCATAGATAATTACATCTCCAATTGGAACAAGTACCTCTGAAGAACATACAACAAATTAATAACATTTTTATTGAATTATTTTCCTTAAAGAGTTTTCCATCTAATATTAGAAGTCAGGACTGCAGAGTCCTAGTAAAATACCAGAGAACTACACAAACTTGAAACAGAAAACAACAAAATCTTCTGTGTCTTCCATGCCTGGCTAGGCATGCATTTTCTTCATATCTAAATTTGTACCACTTGTCACACAGCTTTCAGGGCCAATCAACTCAAACACAGTTTCACAGCCCCATCATGAAACATGCAGATTTACTTCTGAATTCTATTAAGCTAGACTTAACCTCAAGTCAAGCTACTCTTATGTAATATTTTAATTGATAAACACAGCCATCAAAACACAATGTATTGAACTAAAAGCAGCACTTTTTACTTATATCTTGTACCCTCAAATTACTCAGCATGTGGCATGGCTTCCTGATCTGAAACTGGTCCCCAGGACATCAGAGTATAGCAGCAGGTAGAAGAAATACAGCTCCCTCAGTGCTATCCCAAGGACAGAAGAAAGACAAGACATTCACAACGTGGTTTTACAAAGCAGCAAATGAGGCAAAGCAACATTTGAATCATCAAAGGTCACCCTGTACTTTGATTTGGAAAACCTGCTCAAGAAGTGCTGCGTACACAATCCCATGTGATTGGTCCCAGGCTCATTAATGGAATACATCCCCTCTCTGCTCCACCCTCTCCCATTATACAAGATCTACTGGAAACTAGACCAGTAATGACAACAACTGAAGTTGTTTCTTAGTCTTGTCCAGGAGATGATTTTTTATTTAGATTAACCTTCAATAAGAATGCTTACAATTACAGAATTGCCTATCAAGCAACAAAAAATAATTTTACCACAAAATTAATTCTGATATCCTGAATGATATGACTACAGTGAAAAAGTAGACACTGAACACTTGTAAGAAATATGATATGTAGAAAAGCAAGAATAATGCCCCAACAAACACAAAAAGATTTTAGGAAATAGGCTACTAATATAATGAAAATAAAAAAACAAATACGAAGGCATCCTTTTATACATTATAACTGTGTATCATTACTGGATTTACTTTGACTTATTTCCACAGTGTGACTGGATATTAGCTAATCAGATATCAGTCAATACTGAAAATGAAACTCCTTAGGCTTTTACAGTCATTCTGCAGTTAATAGTTGCTTCTTACTGCAGTCAGCGTGGGACCAAAGCTAAGAGGAATCATGAAGACATTTTTTTATTTGGATGCAAAATGCCTCAAACTAAATTGACATACCTAACACTATGCATTGTCAAAATCATTATAATCTGTGTTTGTTCATGAGAATCCCACTGGCCAGGATGACAACTTTAAGCAGTGGAGATATAGTCTGGTTATGCTGGATCTTGGAAGCAGCTCCCACAAACCCAGCCCTTCACCAGATCACTGTGCTTATACTACCTTCTACCTTAAAAAAAAAAAAAAAAAAAAAAAAATTAAAAAAATCACCAGAAACCACATTTGTGGACTTAGCAGGATAACATTGCTGCCCAGGGAATTATATGAAGGAGAAAACATCTGCAACTTGCAGCTAGAAGCTGCTCTGTAACATCTCATACAATTCCTCCTTTACCAAAAAAGCAACAAAATATTTACCTTTGCAACATCCATCCCACCCATGCTCTGATTCTCCAACTTGGAGAAATGTTCAGTCATAAAAAGAATATGACTTTAGATATTTGAATGATACTGGGATTATCTCAGCATGGACATATCAGATATCACACTCAGATATCCCCCACTGGCCCCAGGCCAACAAGAGAAATGATCAATTGCAGCATAAAACCCCACAATTTTCCATCCTATTTACTACTACATTTTTTCTATAGGTTGATATAAAGGACTTTCACTAACATAAAAAAACCCAATAAAAGCCTCCAAAGAGGTTTCAAAACAAAAATGAAAAGAAAAATTTCATACTTGTAATAAAGTGGTCTGAAAATGCAGCCTTAAGAGCTGAATGTGTATGTCAGGAATTATTTAGTGAAAAAAATTCAGCTTTAAGGGATGATGTTTTCATATGTGGCTAAATGCTGAAATACTTGAAATTGAAGCAATAATAAAGTATATGATCCTTCATATACCTCATATTTTGAAATGCAGAAAATATTTGGAAGCTTCTCTGTAGTCATTAAAGCAAAAGGAATAGAGTGGTCACAGTCTAAGGAGCATAACTGAGGTCAGGTCAGTTTTTCTACCATTTTTGACTCCTCATTTACTCTATCTTATAAGAATACAACATTGCTCAGTACTTGTACAAGGAAAATATATTGTGAATTCTGAATTCTTTGAGAAGTTTTAGTTAGAGATTTTAGAATTCTAATACCAGCCTAGATCAGTAGGCCAATGTATATTCAAGGGTTTCTTGGAATGCAAGTGGCTTTTTATTTTTAAGTTTGTAAAACCTCCTGGTAGCAGCACCAATATTTTTAGAAGAGAAAATTGTGCAGCAAATTTTCTTTTTCAATCAGAAAATTACTAAGACCTTCAAAGACCTAATTTACAAATTCATTTATGAATAACTTTTTTTATCCTTAGTGCATATGCAAATATTAAAGTTCTTTCTTTCACGGTTATTTTAATTTGAAATATGGGGATCTGGGGATTACATGGTATTTTAATGAAGTACAGTACATTACACAAAATCCCTCCCTCCCTTTCTCATATGGATGCTGTCTTGATCTGAGTAACAGATAACAGTTAAATCTGAACAAGAGTAATAGAATTAGTACACTTTTTTACACTGCTTAATATTAGGTATGATTTCATCCAGAACTGTCCCTTGTTCTTGTCCCTTGTTCCTTGTTAAGCACTCAGTACTCCAATTCAATTTGTAGTGTTTAACAAACTGCACTCACTACAGAAAAAAAGTAATTCAGCAAGCTCACTAATAATCATGGTACCTCCTACATGAGAAATACAGCTGAGATTTGCATTTTCTTCATATGCATTGAACACATTTTTTCACTTACATTCAAGAGAATTAATTCCCAAATGGATTGCTTGTATAGATACCTAATAATTCACTGTCCTAATTCAGAGTTGGAGTAAAATGAAACAAGCTACTTTGACAATGAGAAGAAATAGTGTTTCAAAAAGCCTTCATCTGTAACACTTTGCTATTCAAACAACTGTGTTTTGCAAATCCACCTTGCTGAGTGACTTATAATATCTGTTACCAGCAACTGATACAATAAACTTTCAAAGCCAAATTAAAGATGTATTTTATATCTGAGCTAAATTATATTAAAAATAAGTTTTCAGCTAAGTTTAAAGACACAGCTAACATAAAGAAACATGATTTTAATTCTTATTGAAGCCCAAAGCATGAAAACAAACAGCGAGGAAGAAGAGATCCTCTCTTTCTCCTAGTTTAGAAGTCACATGTGTGTACTAATCCCAAGATAACAAATAAGATTCTCCTGTTCCATCCATCCTAACTGCTCTGAAATCTGGAGGGGAAAAAAAACCCAAACAGGCTTCCTACAGCCCCTTTTCCTGAATAACTGAAGCACAGCTTAGGATAGCTGAATATGAATAAATATACATATATCTTTATATACACACATACAAAAATCCAGTTTCCATCATGGTGGACTATACTCTTCTATCAATAATCAAATAGCTTGTTGACTTCCTCTGTTGCACCAAAGTACTCTGCCAAAGTATTTGTTGACCTCTGATAACTCTCTAATGAATGCCGAGAATCACTGAATATCACACATTAATAAAAGAGCACTGTGAAGTGATACACCTGATTAGTTCCTTTTGGCAAAATGCAGATCTAAGTTGTAGTGACACCAGAGAAACAGTGGCTTGGCAGTAAAGTCTCATCATGAGTCATGATCAAAGGTTTAGATTTCATGTACTGAAGGTACATTCCAAGCTTTAGCAGAGACTGCACAACACTCTGAAGAGCTTCTCTGTTTTTCTTTCCTACTCCATAACTCTCAACAACAAAGGGAAGCTACCTTGGATTGACTGGATATACCTTTTTAAAGCAAAATGCCTCATTTGCTTTGCCAGTCAGACAGGAAACTAACCTTTTCATCACTCTAAGGTTGTTTTTTTTCTTTGATGGACAGGTAAATGATCATCCTGCATGCTGTATGCTTCCTTTAAGGTATCAGAGCTACCTCTGCCAGCCCTGTCAATTGTAATTCCAACAAAGAACTAATTTAAGCAAAAGCTCCTGGCTGCACACCTCACAGCTTGTCAAAGAAATTGGCTCAGCTACTATTTAGGTCCCTACTGTGGGACCTAAAGGCTCCATTTAGTAAGGTATTGATAATGTGCTTGGCTGAAAACCTGGGGCTTGTCCAACTGAATTAAAATCAAATTAACACCATAACTTCAGTAAAATATACAGACTATGACGTAGGTATCCAGAATTAGATGACATTACACCAGATGATATGAGACCTTCATTGTTCCACACTCATACAAAAAATGAGTATGGAACATTTGTTTATCTGTGCCCAGGGGGCTAATGCTTCTGGTGAGAAAGAAACACACTATTAAGAGAAAATATTGGGAAAAGGACCTGTACATGCTTGAGAAGATTGATTTTATCAATCTTCTGATTGGTATTAGTATTGTTTGCAATCTAAACCAATGCAAATTTTTCAGAAAAAGTATCAATTAATTTAACTATATGCATGTAAATTTTATACATTCACACCTTGGACAGAAATGAATACTCATATTTTGGACATTGATAATTACAACAATGTACAGAAAACTGTGTTTTGATTAACTGTTATAGAGTCTTCAATACATTAAGTTCATTGCTGTTTAATGAGACAGATCTCAATGTAGCAGTTAATATGTATTAAAGTTACTGACACAAAGCAGTCACTGACTAAAATACAAATCATTCAGGCATAACGTAGTCAATCTTTATAATCTTAAAAAAACTTTCTGGCTGATTTAACACAGACAACATTTGTGAGCCTCAAAATCACTTTAAAGCTAAAGGGACAGGAATAAAACAAACTAGCTTCACAAACATGATACAAACAATGAAGATGTGGGTCAGTTAATTCAAAGAGTGTGCCCATTACATGCACTCCACAGATCATGTATCTAAGATGTGTACATTAAATAAATTAACAATTTATTATTGTTAATAAATGGGTTATAATCATATTATATATATATCAATAATGCATAGATGATGATTGAAACAATTATAAGTTTTTATGGTTTGATTCAATTGAAAACAATAATTTGTAACACTAATTCTGTGCAATACTTACTACTCTAATTATAAAGTGAATGACAATGCCATGGATCATAAAACCAGAAAAAAAAGCATCCTTTTCATCTCTCTTATCTAGAGTTCATAGAATCAATCCCTCAATTTTTTCCCTCAGCCTTGAACAGAACTATTTCTCCCAAAGGAAAATCTGCTATGAAGTATGTGCTGAAATATAATTCTGTACTATTTTTTTCTCATTCACAAATAGGTTGAGTTATACTAGGATTAAAGCTACACATTTTTTCTTCTTTTTTTAGTGCATTATTCAAATCTTGAAAACCCAGAAAACATTGCTTCATGAGTTTTCTGTACATGCATCAGTTTAACTGGAATGTTCTACAAAGCTCTTACATATTTAATAGGTATTTGTGGGTTTTGCACACCTACATTCTAGAGAAGGTAGCATCCACCTTTTTTCCAGGTATTGGAACAGAGAAACAAACAGGTTATTTACCAAGTGACTTTTCAGTTTGGCACTCAGAATGAGTTTAATATGATTTCTCAGGATATTTACATTTATATAATCAAAGCACACATTGCCGTTGTCATTTCCAATTCTTGGTGTTTAAAACTCAGAAATGACAAAAATGCAAGTAGAGGTAAGATGCAAATATTTTGATCTCAGGAATTTTTCCAGCAGCTTGCAGGGCATAATGGTCAAAAGCATATGAATAAAATACCAAATATTCAGCTTCCTTAAATGATCTTTTTTACCTCACAACTTTTTTACCTCACAAATCTTCACTGCTGAAGAGGATAGGGTGTGTATTTTGTATCTATATATTCACATGTATGTATATATATACATATATATATATAGCTGTTAGCTGAAAGCAGTGGATTTCTAGAACTTAAAAAGTCCAGATTTTGGAAATAATAACAATTAAAACTTTAATTTAATTGGAATTATATAGCCCTTTCTCTTTATTCTACATCATATGTGACTTCTGATTCTAATGTCCTCATGTTTTACATCACTTTTATCTCAAAAGCCTCTTTTTGTTTCATCTGCTCCCTTTACCCTCAGGCTCTCTTCATCTTGGCTACTGCTATTCCCTTGAACACCGATTTGCCTGAGAAACAATCAGAGCTGATAATCTTGCTAGTTCTCTTCAAAGCTGGGGGACAGAAATCTCCTCTGCTCTGGGGAATGAGCAGCAGAAACACAACACTGCTTCCCTCTTCTCTCCCCATCCTTGCTCACCACCCCTCTCCAAGGCACTGAGATATTCCTCAAAAACATGAAACAGACATACACAGGTTGTCATGTTTATTATCATAAGCATAGAACATCTTCAATTAAAGTAGTAGAAAAAAGGAATTATAAAAAGCTTCACTATGAAAGTTTGAATATTCTGAATATTTCTGTCTGGAAAGAAACCCATAATGTTTTAATGGAAGCATTATACAACTGTCACTTTTACACCTCAGAAAGGAAAAAGAAAAAAAATAGATCATGATGGGACAGATAACTGTTATCCTTCAAGACATGACCACTTAAGAAGACTGCTCCATGAAACTAATTAATGCCATTGTACATATTTGAAAAAATATATGTGAATATGTATAACACTTCAAAACTTGAACTCTTCTATATAGTAACTAACAGCTTAATCTGATTTAAAACCACAAACCAATGAATCTATCAATAAGCAGGTTTGTAGACATAAAAAACCCACAAACATAAGTAATTGTTACGGACTTGGAATAAACAATCTACAGATATAATTTAGTGCAAATTTACACATTCTTTTTTTAATACATAATAACTTGAAAGATATAGGTCATAAACAAAGTCTCTGTGAACCAGTATGTTACAAGATTTCTCAAGTCTACAACTAAAAATCTTAGTGATATAAAACTTAAGGGTTTTTATTGGAACAGAATCATTGTTTCCTTCTACCAAGACCTCAGATTAAGTTATGTATTTCTTCTGAACAGAAACATCTGCAAATGACTTCTACTGGCTTTGAAAAGCCCATATAAATAAATCCTGATATCTCCCACTGGAGTTACAGCCTTTATTACTGACTCCAGCAGGAACAGAAAACTCAACAAGTATTAAATGTAAAAACAAGTTTTAAAGTAAAGGAATGAATAACTGTATTGAGGAAAATGGCCCTCAACCAAACAGAATACAATCTAGTGCAAGATCAATCTGCACCAAGTATGCATTTCATTTTCACTCTCTATGTAGAGTGGAAAAAGTATTTATACTTATACATTAAAACACTAAAAGACATTTACAAATAATATATGGGACACAGACAAAAAAAAACTCTATTTCAAGAAGAGACTCTGAAATCATATTTCATATTACTCTAACTCATCTGCTTCTTTGCCATGAAAGACTGCCCTCTTGTTTCACAAAAGTTGATTTGTAAGATACTTAAATGTAATTATTTTTTTCCTCATAGAAATCTAAGTTTAGAGAACTATTTTTAAGATGGGCACATGAAAGCAAGGAAAGATTTGTGAAAGACTAGGGCAATACAACGTGGGAAACATGCTAAAAAATAAAAGTTGTATTGCCATATAACATTTTCATCCTAACAGTGGCAGACATCTACTAATCATTTTTTTAAACCATTGATTGCGAAATCAAGCCAGACCAATCTAATCCTTACATGAAATAGGAATAAAACTGTAACTTACAGTTAGTTTTCTTTTTAAAATTTCTTTAGAAAGAAATCAATTTCAAATAATGGAGAATGAAACCTCTCTACATGTGACTTGCACAAAATAGAAACTACAAGACTGCATGAAATTCAACAGTACACTAAGAGCTCAAATAGATACAGTTTCACCTATACCTCTAAATATAGATATCATCTGATATCTATATACTAGTTCACCCTTCCTATGCTTTAACTTTAAAATAGGAAATGCCTGCAGTCATTTGGTACAGTTTATGTTGGCTTTTTACACTATTATTATAATTTTTGTTCTTCCTAAATTCCAAATGCTAAGGAAAGGAAAGGTTTTACATGAAACAGAAAAAACAGGCCAATCCTGAAATAAAGAAGCACTGTCCAGCAGCCAGGATCCATGACGACTGGCACTCATTTCTCATGCATCTCCTTTTCTGCTAGCTTGCTCAACAGCTGGAGATCTCTGTAGTTCTTCACAGCTACACCACTGTGATGGGGAGCTTGCTAATCTCACATTTCACAGCCAGAAATATCTACCTTCCAGTAAATTATTTCACTGAAGTAGTTCCAGAGAGAGAAACCAAACAAAGCAAAATCAACATGACATACCACATTTGCATAGAAACAATAGATATAATAAAACAAGTTCAAAACAATATTTCGCAGAAGTATTAGTACATTGGCAGTGAAAACAAAGTCTTTCAAATAATATTTGTAGTATGTAAGATTTATATTGGATTTTCCTTATTTAAAAGATGTGTAGTCATTTTATTATGGTTAAACTGAAAATTTTCAAGTAGCATGCTTTTCTTTGAGATGTAAATTATTTTTCTCATACTCACAGAAGTTTTGAACTTGAAAGCTTTCTAATATAATATATGTATTATTATTACTATACATTACTATATATTATATATTATATTATACTATTATACTATATATTACTATTGTAATGTAATGTAATATATAAAATATCTTATGAAATTTGGTGGTGATTTAAAGCAAGATCACTATAGAAAGGGAACAACAGATATTTTAGGAACACACAGTTTTTACTATACAAATAAAAGACATTTGTCTCTTTTATAAAAGTGATTTTTTAACCAAAGATTACTGCTATAACTCCTCTGTCAACTGCGGTCACATCTGGTGAATAAATTTGTTTTCATTTTATTGTTTTCAATTTGAAAATCTTCTTACTCATTCAATAAACATGAACAAAATAACATTAGGGCCTGTTTGAAAAAGCAGTTAAACGTTATAACTAACTTTTTTGAAAAAGCTTTTTTTGAGAGGAAATGAAAATATGGGGGTTTTTTTACATCAAAATTAAAGACATGATAGTTGTAAACCACTATTTTTTTAAACTTGAAACTGTCAAAATTAATCCATTGCAGCTTTTCTGCACTAATTAAATTAGGTTAGCACATCTATCTCCAGAGGTAAGCCATTTAGCTTTAAAAAAGGTCATAGGCTCAGGAAGTCTTATTAAGCTCCTATACAGTCTCTTCATTGTAACACTATGCTAGGAGCAATATATTTTACTCTTGGGTAATAAAAAAGTACAGAAGTGAAAAGGTCAACATACAGAGAGGTTTGAGGAAAAAAAAAATAAAATAAAAAATAAAACAATGACAAACACATTTGATGAAAAATAACATGCTAACGTAAAATATATGGATATATGTGTATCCATACCACACTTATAAGTATTTATACAATTACATTTAGGTTAAACACTAGGTTTTTTAAAAAACAATGGGAGACTATGTCTTTTCTACTGTATCAATTTTCATGTGCATGGCAAATATTTCTAGGCCATTCTGTCTGGGATTTCTAGAAAGCTTTAAAATGTTATTATTCCAGGCACACACCTTCACCTACATTTTCATGGGAAACTCATCACTCACGTGTGAGAACAAAGCTGTGTTGTACTCAACAGCTGCTGGAGTGTGATAACAGGCCACAGTCACAGCACTCACTATGGGAATATAGATAAAGTTTTTAAAATGGAAGAAACAGATATATAATATCATCTATAAAAACTGCAAGTAGACAAGTAATTTATTTTGAATGCCACTACACTTCTTTTTTGAGGTAGTGAAGGACTTGCACAGAGCTATACAGCCAGTTTTGCCTACTTTAACAGGTGTTTTGAGCAATGCTTTTACCCACTTGCCCCAAATATTTCAGAAAAATGTTCATTTAAACCAATCTGTTGGAAGGGACATTATGATTTTCACTGATTTTTTTAAGTTTTGGGGGGTCTATTTGTTTTTAAAATGTTTTAGCATTTTCAAATGGATTTGAAAATTTAACCTATCTTTATCTCTTTTTATATAAAAGATTATAATAAAGCCAAAATTAAAATACACACTTTATAAAGCCAAGTGATTTCTCTGAATTAACAATAAAACAAACTGAGATTTCACAACTTTAGTTGTTTCAGGATAGACATGTCGTATGCAGAGCAGACAAGTGATGCTCCTTTTGTTTTTATATTTTGAAGAAAAAAGATGGGGGCAGGCTTTGGTTCATTGTATAATTTTTTGCATTTCTGTGTTTTTTCCAATGAATTCTAAACAAAGATTAGACCTTTGTCTCTCACATAACCTCTTCTACCTGGAGTAGGTTTCTGAAGACTTTGAAGAGTTCTGAACTTTTCCTTTCTAATTACATCTTTTATCTGAATTCTAGACAAGCTTATTCTGATTCACTTGGCAGGTACCTGGACCATGTTCCCTGAACATACAACACATGAAATGAAACTGAGAGCAGTAAACATCATACAGGGAGATACCCAAGGATTTGAAAGACAGCTGTTTTGCAGGCCAAACCCTCAATGCATGCGAAATGAAGTAGACTAAAATACTGAATTTTAAGTGAACCCTGCATATTCTGATTAGATGTCAACAACATGAACAGCCTACCAACAAGCTGAAGATTAACGATGCATAAGAGAAATATGTAAGTTAGTGGCATTTATGTTTTGATGAGAGTTTACAATCAGATGTCATACATGACAGCAGAAACCAGGACATTGGTCTACTATTTAATTTATTGAAACAACATTGATTTGAGAATTTCCATTTTACGAACAGGATATTATCTAACATGGAAAGTTGCAATATTCTCTGTTAGCTAAGACAAAAAAACATGAGCAAACTGCAAACAACTCATGCATATAATGTTATAAAAATATTGTAATTATAAATACTTCGCTGTTAACATTGCAACACTTTTGGTATGGATTTGCAACACTGTTTTCTTAGTTTACTGAAAACAAATCCTTTAGTCTTTTTCATGACACGGAGCCAAATCTAACAGTGCCTGAGAGCAGATGAATGCATGAAAGTTCTCTCCATAATCAATGATCTTCTCCCCACATGAAGATTTCAGAGCTCTGTATGCTGCAGGCAAACATCACTAGGGAGCACTATGAAAAGCATTTTAACTGCTATTGTAACAACTATAATTGACTCTAATTCCACATGCTGTAGATAAACATCATGGGAAATTTGCAAAGTTATGCTCAGATCACTGTCAGTCAATCCACTGCATTCTTACAAGAAATAGAACCTGACATTATTTTCCGTTTTAATGCAAGGAGCATATCAGTGTGTTACATGGGTTTTGCCAATCAGCTCTCAACCATGGGATAATAGCAACCAGGCTATGTTCTAAACACCAGCACAAGGAAAAAGAATTCAGCTTCCTCCAGGGATTTCCTCTGCTTTCTGGCCAAGTAGAAATCTTCCAAAGAGATGATGGAAAAAAAAATCAATTTACAGTAAATTATTCCCTTGCGTAGCTAACAAAACTCACTGAGCACTGTGAGTACAGTAGTTTTTTTTAATAGCTGGAGAGTTCCTGGTGGGCAAATCTCAGCCTGGATGCAGGATGCATAGTCAGGGAAGCAGTTGTGTACTTACTGACTATATTAAAGGATAAATATTTAGAGTTCCAGCAATGGTACAAAATTACCTTACATATAACCCCTCGAAAACTCCAGACATTACTGAACAGGTTCCATATAACAGCACATGCAGGCACTATATACAACGCTTCCCTTTCCAGTTACATAATGTGCCTTTCCCTATTCTTATTCAACATTACACACTAATGAGGGTTTACATAGGCAAATATAGATATTGGGGAAAAGGAATATTTGCTTTTCTCTATGGGAAACACTACAAAACTTTATTTATCAAACTTGGTAAACTGAAAAGTCAGGCCATTCCCAGTGGACTCAGCTTTACAGATTATTGAAGAGTCTGAGTGACGAAAAATTCTCACACTTAAATTCTCTATTTACATAGACCTTTAAATAGAATTTCAGTAACCAAATCAGAAACTGAAGGAGTCTTTGAGTAGGCCAGGAGACCAGGTAATACAAGATACAAGGTAATGCAGATGAAATGGACACTACTTTGTTATTTTTTATCATTAGCTAGTAATATTTGAGTACAAATGCTTCTCCTACAACACAATAAACTCACTTTACAAACCAATGGCCTTCTGGATAAACTATAGTAAACATTACCTGCAATCACATACAGTGACCTCCAGAAACCCATCTCTAGAATCAGTAAACTCACAACTGGATTTGTTTTTAAGTTTGCTTGGGCTCTGAGCCATGAAAGAATGACACGTATACAGTACAAAGCAATTTGCATGATATGAGTAACTACAGTTTTATGCAAATAAATTTCTATTAAAGGGCAGTTCTTGGAGAGAAAAGCAAAGAAAAAAGCTGCAATTTCCATAAATTGCCAAATACAACAACTAGAAACTTGTATTTGCTTCCAGTATAGAAGACACATGCTTTTTTCTAAATATTTGGTCATAAAGTAACAGACAGTTTAACCTTAACTCTAACTTTCATACATTTAAAATTCTAACCAGCGAGGACCAGCAAAAACAGGGCCAAACCAGCATGATTTTTTTATCAGATCCTGACACAAACTCAAGTTTTCTATAGGTCAGGATAGCACAAATACACGAAGGTTGCCACTGAATTTTGCCAATAAATTCCAGTAAGTTCAATAAAAAAATCCTAATGAATTTTCAAGTGTATATCCTCTAATGACAGAAAATTGTTCATTTCCACAAAGCACAAGTGGCAATATGTTTATGTGAGCTCATCTAAATGACCTGAAAAGACTTTATTCTGTTTTCTCAAATAGTACCTTCTGAGGAAAATCGCTCTTAAGAGCCATGAAAATGTCACTATAATGCTTTAGATGATGATGATAAAGAACCTAAGAATCCTTTTAAAACTTGGCCATGCCTTCAGACAGAAAGTGTACATTTCAGATCCCCTCAACTAATATTTAATAAAGAAGTCAAAGACTTCAGAAAATATCTAATACGCTGGGGCAAATACAACAAAGGAAAACTGCAAAACATGCAGCAGGGTGCATCTTCAACCAAACATACTGCATTCTAGTAAAAATCCTTTCTTTGGAGAGCAGATGGTATTTCAGCATGGAACAATTTGCAGCTCTGCTGATGAAAGGGTTTTTGTAAGATTTTTGGTTTTTTTGCTTTGGCCTTTTTTATTTTAAACCTTACTACAGCTTGAAAGACTCCTACCAACAAGCTTTTGAAGAGCTATACTGGCTGAATGGGCTCCAAAATTGCACTAAAAAAAGAAGACAGTGCATTTTCTAGATGATGCCCACTCCCACACACCTAAAGTTAGGACAGTTAAGTATCACCAAAATGTTTGTTCACGTTCTGCTCCATGTGCAGTTTTATATCAGAGTAAACACCCAGTGTAATGCCTAGGAGTCTGGTGCAATATTTATATCTCGTGCAGTGTTAAGGTACACTGTCACACATACAGTTTTCCAGCCTGAAAAGCTATTCCTGGCCATTCTACTGGTGTCCAGTGCCAAGTGGGCCTCAGGAATTACTGAATATGTTCCGGTCATTTTTTTCTGACAAAAAAATCTACTCATACACTTTCTTGAAAAGAGAATTATAATTACTCATTAGAAATACACCTTTTTGCAAAGACAAAAAGGATTCTAATTCCTCATTACAAATATATACAAAAGTTTTATTTTCCTGGTCATATAAACACACAAAATTGACTAATAGAAATTTCTGGTTTCTGTTTTCAAGACCCCTAGGAATGTTTTTTCTGAGGGATAAAGAAAATCTCCACTTGACTACTATCCAAAAACGCTTGGCCTTTCTAAAGGTCAGCAGCAGCATGTTACAGGTCCTCCTGAGACAAATATTCCTGCAGTCATCAGTGCACTAGTATTACAAGACAAATACAAATGCAGAAATTTGTAAAAAAAGGATCAGTAAAAAATGACACCGGAACAAAAAGAAAGCTAACCTGCATTAAGAAACAAATTAGACTAGAATACTGTGGAAATTGCAAAACAATTGTTAATAATGTTATTTAAAATAAAATTTCAAAATAAATTCTTTCAAAGATTTCAAATATTCAGAGCAACTAGGCAAAGTTAATGCTGAGAGTTCTTTACATAGGAAACTTATAAGAATTTTAAGAATCTTCTAGCAAAAAACCATACATCTCTATCTCAGTAAGTGAGAAACCAACTTACAATGACATTGGAAACAAAATATGCACTTACTGCTTGTCAAATTCAGCTAAAATTGTAGAACCTGCTTCTATCGTGCAGTTTGCATTTCCAGTCTTGTCTTTTCACTACTGTCTTGTCTTTCACTACTACTTTCACTGTGTTTTAGCTGCAGGCATTTGTGTGACAATTGTAGGTAAAATGGAGATGCTCAGTATCAAAAGTCTCTAAGAACTACATAATCTAGAAGACTAGTTTTTAAATCTCCAGGAATAGTTTTATTCTACTATTTTATACACCTGTGGGAACACAGTTTCAGATAAGATTACCTTTAAAAAGATCCTAGAAGAAAAACACAGGCTCAATAGGTCATCACGATTTTCTCTATTAAAATGCAAATATACAAATGTTGTATTTATCACCAAACTCATGATTATATGTCAACATTTTCTCTGCCTGCAGAACAAGAGGGCAATACTGGGTTTTTTGACCAATCACTGGCAGCTGTCAGGGTACAGGTACTCTGCACTTTACCTTCTCCTAACTCCAGTTGTTTTTCACCTGGGATCCCTTTTCTCTCTACAGTCCCCATAAGTAGATTTACAGTGCCCAGTTTCTCCAATAACTGTGGTTATCTTCCCTAGCTACAGATGCGTTTTCCATGGATTATGTATGTCCTGAACAAATGTACTACAGAAAGGAATGTAAAAAAGCTGTGAAGGCAGCTAGGGATGGAGCAAAAAAACCCCAAAACTGCACTTACAAGAGAGGGTTATTCAGTGGACGGAACCAAGACAACATATGTTAAATTTTATGAAATTTCTTTGGCAAGTTTTTTCTTTAAAACCTGTGCTTAAGACCTCCTTATATTGTTTGTGTTGCTTTAGTCTACCTTTTAGGAAGGAAAAAAGTCTTAACAAGAAGACAGAACACAGGAAAAAAACATGGAAGGAAAGATTCAGAACCAATATCCCCATACTAAGGAATGCATATAGGTTTTATTTGCACTGTACAAAATTTTTTAGAACATTTCAAACACAATTTCCCATTGTTTGAAAAGTTTTTGTACCAAGGCCACTACCAAAGTTCAATTAGGTTGAGAGAGCAAATAGAGAACCTTTTGTCCTTTATTATTTCAAAATATAATTTTTATGAGTACCTAATATGAATGTTTTTTCCTCAGTAATCCTTCCCCCTATATGTGCCTTCACGCTGTGATATCAAAGTGCTTTGGTAATTCTTTTTTTTAATGATACAAAATTAATCTACAGCATTCTAAGTCAAATTAAGTCTGCCCAAAATACATAACTACGTAATGTCTTTTTCCACTGCTTTGCAGATCAAGAGAAAGGATTCCAGAATGTAGAAGAAAAAGTATGTCACTATGAAGTCAATGTTAGCATGGTGCTGAGATCTAGACACATTTCTCTCTCGAACCATTAAACAAAAGCTTATAATCCTTCTGATAATCTAAAAATAATGGATTTGTTTTCTTAAAAGGAGTTGGGCTGATCAGTATTTTTTTTTTTTTTTAAATCATTGTAAAGAGGCAAGTTCAATGGGAATAAAATATTTCACAAGAGCATGCTGTTTGGATGACCTTTTTCATTTCTAGACTGGAATGTCTGTTTAAAAACACAGCAGAACACAAAGGTTTGACTAGTGGTTACATTCAAAGGAGAGGTGTAAATCTATTTTAGAAAGTTGATATTAATTTCTCAGAGAACTATTGCTAATTTTTCATGATTTGATGAACATTTATTTTGAGGCAGTAAATTTCTGCAACTCTAAATCATACAGAAATGCGCAGGACTAAGCTCAGGTATCTCCATCAGAGCTGTTGTGCCATCGCAGAGCAACACAAACTCCATAATCCACCTGAGAAAATCACTCAGTTGTTGGCCTACATCCTCTCCAGTGTACACTGATAAGAATACCTAAGATGGTTTTTTATGCATGAAGCAAGATCAGAAATGTCCCCAAGAGCTGCAGTCATATTTTAGCTTCTTGTTTCTTCCTCCCTTTAAATGCGCCATCATTTCACAATAGGACCTCTGAAAACACATAGCCCTTTCTTGTGTCATTGTGATAAGATTCTGAATCATCACAGAAAGTCTTCAGTCCACAGAGTAGGTCAGCTAGGTGGCTCTAATTGAATTTTATTTTATACACATACTCTATAGCTTTTATAATAAGCTTATTTTCTCTCAGCTGGTTTAATAATCTACAATTGTTCATTTTTCTGATGTAAGTCTGATGAACAGTTTTCAAAATTCTACCACTTCTGACCATGGGATGATTACAGAAATGCATGAGGCAAAGGCTTTCTGTAGCTGGTTTAATTCTCTATGCAAGCATGAAGGAATAATTTAAAGCTAAAATGCATTTACTATTTTCTAAGCAAGGGAACAGAGGTGGTGGCAATGAAAGTAAGTGAAAATAGTTTACTACAGTATGAAACTCATCAAATATTTACCTTCCTCAATATCCATACAGTGTACAATATCCATAGAACTACACAGGCTGAAAATGTTTTCCTTATTTTGGGAGGTTTTAGCACATATTCAGTTCGCAAGCACAGTTTTGCAATCAGATCCCATGCATGTCTTTTGCGCTAGGGATGGATTTTGATTGTTTACAATATGTGTAATTAAACAACGTTGATTAAGTCAAGATATGAAAAGTAAAAGAAAATGAGAGGTAATGAGACTTAACTAAAACTATTGCAGTCAGATACAACTATGTTATTACTGTAATATTTCTGTCCAGAAAAACCATTGTCATATTCCATTGAAAAGCTGCTGAATCCAGACAATGAATATGGTAGTATGTCCAGGTATAAGTCACCCTTTTTTTCTAAACCCAACCAGCTACTTCACCATTTCACACTCTGCCTCTGTCTGGATTTTCTACTTCAAGCTCCAAGTGTTAAGATTTATTTCTATGGAGCTGAATCAATGAGCTCTTTTGCACTAGCTCTGAATTTTATCTCATCTGCCAAGGTTGCAGAATGATGTGGAATAAATGAACACCTGCTCTTGAAAAGGAAGCAGCATCTGAAACACCAGGCTTTGGCAAGATCAGTATAGAATATGCATGTCACCCAGAAAATCTGTTACAATGGCCAGCTGCCAAGGCATTTGTTCCCAGGGAAGCACAGGTTAAAACTGCTGTCAATAATTTCTCTTAAGAAGACAAAGAACCCAGTAAAAGTGGGAAAAAATGCCAATGTACATTAAAAATACATTTGAATAAATTTTGCAAATAAAACTATTTGAGCTCCTTCTTTTCCACTACTTCTAAAGAGCTAGAAGTATATTGTTCATACATTGAGCACTGATTCGGTCAGAATTGAGTCATAAGTTAATTGTTCTCCTCAGGGACAAAAAAATGCCCAGCATACTTTGCAACAAACTGAATTTGATGGCATAAATCTGGTACAAAACCTCCCTCAAGCCCCTGTATTTTTCATCAAGTTAAAAATATTGAAATATATATGCAAAGAAGTCTTAACTACTTTTTTTTTTTCCTTTGTGTGCATGTGTTCCAATAATAAGACATACGGGAAAAGAAAAAAGTGAAATAACAAAAGTGAACTTCAATATCAGAAGGAAATAGAAGTGAAGTTCACAGACAGCAGGCTACAATTATATTTCCTGTCTCAAAATGTTTAAATATAGAAAAAGCTTGATACTTGTTTAAATACCAAGTCTTCTCTGTAAGCATCTTTCAGAAATCCAACTGCCTTGGAATTTTGCAAAGAACACAAACTTCTTGGACCTACTTGACATCCATAAATGTGACAGAGTCTTAAATTTTTGTTTTGAACATCAAAAAGATAGGCATTGTTCTTTTCTGTTTACAAAGGAAAGTATTAAATACAACAGTAGCTTTCTCCTAAACATACTACCACATTTTGTTCTTCTCTAGTTGAACATGGAAGACTGTTAAGACTGTCTTCTTTCTTCATGACTGCATTTGGTATATTCAAGACTAAAGCATGAGTTTGCTTAGCTGACCAATATTTTGTCTTCAACCAATGGTCAGATACTAGAGTTTTAGCAAAATCCCATCACATATTGTCTTTGTCTTTATATTATCTCCATGTATTAGTTTGAGTATGACACAGCTTCTTACAAGATTTCCTTTGACCTCTTCAACAAAATATCTGTGTTCTCAATGACAGCTCAAAGCAGTTCTATTGGTCATAACATGGCCTACACAGCTGTAGCTCCTACAAGTTCATAAACTGTGACAAGCAGATTTTATGCTAACATTTTCCTTCTTTTCATGAAATTAAAAAAACCCACAACATAGTGACCCACCAAGCTGGTACAGTATATGGGTTTTTTCCAGTCCCAGCTCTTTGAAGACACTGAGTTGTAGTGTTCTGTTAGATGACATGAGGCAAGCTTAGGAGTAATATATGCTGAATTCTCTCTTCTCCCCTTTATTCTTTTGTTTGCTTATTTTAATCAAAAATGGAGCAGTAGATTTGCCCAGAACTCTTCTATAAATAACAGAATACAATATTGAATATGTGCAGATTTTAATTTCTATCATATGATATAAAAAGAGAAAGAGGAGGCCTCCAAAAGCTACCTAGGCCATTTGCTAATATGAGAGAGAAACTAGTCATGCCTAGTGTCCTTATGTCAGCTTTCTGGTGTCCTGATCAGGAAATCCCTTTACAACAGATATTCTATACCTTCACTTTAAACATATTTGTTTGGATTAGCTTTTCCATAAATCTAACAGCCACAATTTGCATCTACTCATGTAAGACTTAACAAAGGTATGTCCTCTCCCTTATTTCCAATTAAAGAAGATAAAAGAACAAAGAGAATCTTCAAAGGTTCTAAGAATTAACAAGGAACAGTCTGTGGCAAAGAGATCTTCAAGGTAAAAAAAAAAGTCAAGAGAACTGAAGAACCAAACGTTATATTTGTCCCCAAGTATACTATGGGTAAATCACTATGCTATAATGTGTTGTTTATTATAATTCCTATTTTCTTATAAATATGAAAATAATGACATATATTGATATTTTTATAATTTCATGAGTTATATGAAATTTAGGACATATCTGACATACTATGTAGTAAGAAATTGAAATATGAAATTCATGTAGTGGGAAAGCACAAAGGAAGATAAAAGTAAAGCTAGGGAGAAAACACATAACTTGTTCACACATTTCATATGGCATCATTTTATCACTAACCATTTACGAAGCATAAATGAGTCACAAGTTTTCAGGTTTAAGATATTTCTTTAGGCAGGCAAATATTTTCAGTTCCCAGTATTTCTACACCCACTAACTGAGGACTTTACCAGGGTGAAAACAATGGTATCCAAGATCTTACAGATTGACAATAAAAGAGAATATTTAACAATTAATTTATTAAATAGAAATTCCATGTAAAAATATTTGAGATTTTTAGTCATATTAATAAAGCTAGAACACAATATAAATCAAACATCAGTCAGTCAGTGAATACCAGCATAGGCATAACAGACAAATTCTGGATCATTTTTAACACAAAAACTTTAACTCAATTTTTAATGCATATTTATTCAAAGAGATCCTCCTCTAATGCTTGATATATAAAAATTCAGAAGTAGCAGTTACTACCGTTTATCCACAATTTCTTAATGACTAAATCTGTAGGCAAGCTGCAACTAGCACAGCTTTAGGCCTGAACTCACTTGGGTTCATTTCAGCTGTCACTGGGATATGGCCAGAATACAAATTCTCTTTAACACAAACTACTTGTATGATATTTTTCTATCAGATATTCCTTCATTTCCTTTATTGAAATTTAGAATTCAGGATGTGTGGTAGTACAGTGTTTTTGTTGTTTTTTTTTAAAAAGGCACTTATGAATAAATAGGAGATTTCCAATGAAATACTGACCGCCAAAAATACTGGCAAAGAAAATTTACACTCATTGATGTCAGTGGGCTCTTCTGTATATTTCTTTGGACATCAGAGATCTTTTGAATCCACCAAAGTGTCTATAAAGGCTCTTTATAAATGTACATTGTAAAACATAAAAGCATGTTCAGTTATAAAAGTCACAAAGGATGGCTGTACCATATAAAGGCTGTCTGAGATAAATTAAGATTTCTAAGTCAATGAAAACCATTAAAATGAAAACAGTGTTTGCAAATTAAATTTTCTATTTATCATGTAATATGAAAAGAGAGATCCCGACCTTTTAATTACAAGCACTTTTTTGTATTTATAAAATACAAAAACTAGAAAAAATAGTTTCAGGCATTTTGATAATCCTTGCAAAATATGAAAAATTTTCCTTGTTTCATCAGCTCTGGTTTAACACAAAAAAGAAAAAAAAAATTGAAATAATAATGGATAATAATGTGAACTACCTTCACTGTACTTTCCAGACCAGAGGTATGCAAGTGTTTGTATTTCTTCCCTAAAATGCTTCAAGAACTTCAAGGTAGGACGATAAAACAACACGTTATCACTGAGAGTATTGATGGGAGTTAATTTCTGCATAGTCCAATAATGAGGGCAAAAATGTTCTTAATCTTTCATATGCACTTGTTGAAAGTCTGGTATCATCACCTACCTTTAAAACACTACTACACCTTTAGGGTGAAGCCCAAAGATGCTTTGGAAAGTCTTGTCCTTTCTACTGACCCCTCTCACAACTCCTTTCTAGGGAAGGACAGAGATGGAGCAAACAGTATGGGACTGGGTCAGTCTGCAGGATATCAGTCTGCAGATATTTTAGGAGTATCAGCACCTGTTATAAACAAACAAACAAAAAAATCTTCCGTCTTAAACTGAGAACACTAAGAGGTGGCAGATAACTGGGCGCGTGTATGTGGGAGAACTGCATGTCAAAAACCCAGGGTCTGAACTTCCAAGCAGAAGTTTGCTATTTGCCAGTTCCATGTACACTCTGTAAATCTTTCTGATATCTGGTATAAAAGTGGCATCTCCCAAGTATTCCAATTTTTAAACATATAAGTTAAAATCACAAATTAAAATGCTGACCACACATTGTGCTTAAATTGGGAAGCCTGGGGCCTTGGGGTTGTGGAAAGAAAAGGAGGAGAGAAAAAAGGAGAGAAGGTAAAGATTTTGGTTGGAGGAAAGATCCTGGAAGTGAGAGAAGATCCAGAAGACCAGGTAGGTGGATGGAGACAATTGTTATGGTCAGTCAGGGTCCTTGGCTAACAATGCCCAAGATGGGTAAGTACAAACAGCAGAGGAATGGTACAGCTTTCTGCCCAACCCTCCTGGAAGAGCAGTAATTTCTGTGCAAGGGAAATGTGATCTACTGAAAATATCCCTGTTGGGGATCTCCCTTGAGGAGACAGAGATCAATGGGGCAATGTGAGTGAGATAAATAAGTTGGGGAAAATCTGCTCTAGTTAGTTCTTAAACAAATCAACTACAGGTTTTTTATAGAATCTCACATGTGAAAGCACTTAAAAACTTAGGCACCATATATATATTTTATACAATTACGGTATCAGTACCACATCTGCACCTCACTTTCAAGTAAAATTCATGTGTCTTTTTTAAATGCAATTTCAACAACACAAAACATATACTCTGATGTGAAATACAAATGGACATAACCAGAATTTTTAAATTATGGAAGAAAAAAAAAAAGCTTTTCTGCCTTAGAAACCAGAGAGTTCTACTAAAGTATATATTGAATAATATTTTAGTCACATACTGCTGTAACCATTTTGTACTTACCAGTTTCTCCTCTATGTACACATTTCATGAAACAAGGCAGCAACAACAGAACTTTGGGGAAAAAATCAGTTCTGAGTCTTATTCAGGATTCTGCTCAAGTAAAATGATTGTTGATATGCCCTCCCGCTCCTGATTTGCAGATTTTCACAGCTGTAGGATCTTAGAAGTGCATAGGAATCTGCAGTGTATTGCCAGAATATATTGAGAGCCTTCTGGAAAGAACTGGCATAGGCTTCCTGAGATAATAGTTAAAAAAGATATTTTTATTTCCAGTGTTTCTGGCTACTTGGAGATTAGGACTGTCCACTTTCTGCTACAACAATCAAGTCATTGCCTCCAAGACTCAATTATCGGAATTCAAAAAATCTCTGCCTAAATGACTCATGCTTCTGCACAATCTTCAGGCAGTGACATCTGCATCTCAGATCTCAACTGTCTCTTGCTGCTGCATCCCTGCTGACACTCCAAAAACTCTCCAAATAGAAGGAACAGAGAAACTTGTACTAATTTATTTCCTTTGGGGAGTATTTTAACTAGATGAGGCTTGGGACAAATGGTGTGCCAGCTAAGAGCCCTGGTAAATACCAGTCTGTTCATTTCACCTTTTATTCTTATCAGTTACCTTGCCCTCACTCCACTCAAACATTAGCAAATTTAATAGGGAGGTGTGACCACAGACCCATCAGTTGTTGTTAAGGGTGTTGCTCAGCCCCATGTGGAAAGACTATCTGCCCACCTGTAGGTGCTTGCATAAAAAGTCCTTGTGTTCCTTCAAAATAAAGTTCCTGGAAAAACATAAAAATTACATCCAAAACTATCAAGAGAAACAAGTGTTGCTCAAATAAGTAACTTAAAGAACAATGACAAAAGATTTAAATACAGTCCCAAAGTTGCAACATGAATAATATCATATAAGCTTTCATTCATAAGAACCTCATTTAAATCCTAAAAGAGGCTTTCACTTTCATTGCATATCACAATTTGTTAAATCCAGGTTATACCTAATTTGTAATATAATTTGACTGACCCTTTCTCTGCAATTAAAGGAATTTTCCCATAGCTTTTAGAGATAAGATTAATTATTTTTTCAAGGTCAGATATTCCAGAAAGGGAACTATTTTGTCCTTAAGGCTTCCCTGATGGTGTCTCTGCATGAGAGGTGTATGCCAGCTAAAGGAGAGTGTTGATGCATCCAGAGGAAATCACACTGCGCTGTGACTCCATGAGCTTGACAGATGACCACCACGTAATTTACAGAGCCAACAGTGATGCATCATGTGGTTAGAATAAACTGGAATTTCATTCTGCTCTTCATAAACATATATAAATATAAATTACCTTTCGGGTGAGGTTTTTTGGGGTTGGTTTTTTTTTTCTTCTGGACAATCACCTGAATCCATTAGCAATCTGCCATAGCATTTCAGCATAACAAAACTTTAAGCTATTTAGGTATACACCACCGAGGTCAATTTCACCTCAGGTTTCCTGCAGCATCCATATAAAGCTAACTTGAACCTCTCTTTGTACCTATCAAGTTACTTCATGACAAGTCATTGGAATCAGATGGAAATTCAGTTCATCTCTAAGGCCTACAGCATGTCACAGAATTTTAGTGGAGTGTCAGGTATATATGGGCATCTTTTACTCCCACATTCACTAATCAGCCTCTCTCATACACAAATTGATTTCTTTCAAGAAAATTTATAACAGAAGGAAAATAATGAAAAGGACAAATACTCATAAAGTATCTCATAAGCTTTGTAGAGTTACGAGATAAGCAAGAAAGGCAGACCCATTGCTGAGTATCAGTTGTAAATACTTGTTTAGTCTTCATTTCCCTGATTACTATGTAACCCAGGAAACAACAACAGATTTGTGGCATTTATATTTCTAGTACCTAAGCTTCTTCTGCTGGCACTTTTAATCAGTACAATTAGCAATCTATCATGCACACAAAATGAATACATCTTTACATATCTGGGGGGGCAATAATCAGCCTTGTGAAAGGGATGCAATTACTGCTGGTTTTTCCCAAACAGAGCACCACTACAAAAGCTCATGCCAAAACCTCTTCTAGAACCTAAAATACATACCAGAAAGGAAGTTACCAAAACTACATGTCTATTTTATATCCTTAGCTGACCAGGAAGATAAGGTTCTGTGACACTGGAAAATTTGGTCCATTAAGGGGAGGAAACAGATAATATATATATGAGGCAGTGGTGTAAAAACCATCAGCAAGATGTCTCACTGAGTACTAATGATCTTTCCAAATGAATATTAATATGTTTAATCCACCACATGTCATCTTGTATTACATGTTCCACATTTTACAATTATTATTTTATTAATATTAGCATAAAAAAATTATGTGCTCATATTATCCATCTGTGCCTAAAGCCAAAATCCTACCTACCACACAACGTAATGTACAGCCATGTGCCCAGGCACCAGGATTTTCTCCTGTTCATCAAGTCCACAGACCAATGATTTTGGGCTCCCAGCCAGCAATGCACAACATTCACACATGGCTTGTGTGCCGAGAGCCATCTAAAGACTGCTGGTGCTTTGTGGGGAAATACCAAAACAGGGAAGGTAAACAACACAGAAAAAATACATATGAGGGACTTAGAAAATTCCCTACTATGATAATGCTACCGGCAGTAAGATTTTCACCAAATGTGGGTAGTTTTCACCAAAGGAAGAATTTGGGGAAAGTAAAAGTTCAAGCTCATTGTTATACCAAATGACAATTTTCTCCCACTGTGTATGAAACAAATGAAGGAATTCCAGGAAAAAAGATTAAACCTGAGAACACCTGAAAGAACAGACACACAATTAAATCTAAACACAAATGAAAAGGCATGGAAAAATGCTGAAATTATCATTATCATTTGGTCAAGAAGGAAACAAAGTCAGATGAAGAAAAAAGAGGAGGAGCTTTATCATGATACAGCTACATTAATTTCTAAGATCATACTGCATTATCTACCATTCTTTACCTAAGCACCTTATAATAATTTGAAAACCTACTGCATGACTTAACTGTTATAAATAATTGTGTATACCTGTATTTTTCATCAGTTTAATTCAAGTAAAATATTATTGCAGAGAACAGATAATAGCAAAAAATTCCTCACAAAACGACCATGGAAAGTTTATAGTTTTTAAGGCTTTGGGTGCCCTTAACTATATCCCCAACATTATCAAGCAGGTAACAAAGTGGGACCTCACTGAAGCTCCACAGGCCCGATAAAAGCTGGTACAGCAGGGGTCAGGACAAGCAAAGGAGACTTGAGTAAGGCTTGGGAAACTCTGGAACTCCATAAATATTGGAGATCTTGACCACAAGCGTTATGGGAACTGAATTCAGGAAATAAAGCTGTCCACAAACCACTGGCCAGAGTTAAACCACACAGGGTGACTACAACTATTAGAGAACATATGCTTAAACTTCTGAAGTCTGCCTGTCATATTCAGGTTGAAAGACTGAATATTATGAATTAATTGTAAAACCATCAACAATGAGAAGACTAAATTTGTGCAAATTGTGTTTCTACAGCACCTTCCCCTTTTCAGTTTCTACTGGTTTCCAGTGATCTAGAACTGAAAAGTGAATGCTTGCATATAAAGAGAAATCATGACAATTTCTGACATCCATGACACAAATAAACAACAACAAATAGATAGATAGATAGATAGATAGATAGATAGATAGATAGATAGATAGATTAGATAGATAGATAGATAGACAGACAAATAAATAGAATCCACCATATGAAGCTAAGGCAAGGTATCACACATGACCTAAGAAAAGCTGATCCTGAACTCTTGCATGGCATCACACTTTTATAACCACTTGCCCAAACAACATATCAGGAAACAAGCAGTAGAAAATGAAGTCTGTTCTCTGTCACAACAAAACCAAGAAAGCAAATCTTTTGCCTCACATGTGAAAGTATTTTTTTCTTTCTGTTTTTTAAACTCTTATGAACCAGCATTCCTGTGGGAGTTAGTGGAGAAAAGAGAGAAAGAAGAAAATCAAGGCTTACTTTTGTTAAAATTTCTAAAAGAAAAATATAATTTAAAAAAAGTGATATAAACCTTATGATTTAGGACTCAGGTCTTCTTCTTAAAAAACAAACAAACAACAACCAAAAAAAACCAAACCAAAAAAACCCCCCAAAACTAAAACCTCATTCCTTTTACTTACCTTTCTCTACTTTTCCTAATATTGGTTCTATTTTCTCTTTATCTCATTATACTGTTACCCAAGCTTTTTATAAATCCTCTAACCCTTTTATGAAAATGAATTAATTTTCCATTTATGCTTTTCTTATTTTCTTCCTTTACAGTTTAACTAATGCTGACACATTGCTTCACTGCTTTCCTCTTTTTTTGGGAACTATGTTTTTTTCTCAGTTAAATCTTTAACTGTATCTGGAGGCACATGGCTTTTTTCCCTGTTTCTTTCTTTCTGTTCACTTGAAGATGTGATCAGTCATGCCTTAAACAGTGTGTTTTTTAAAACNTCAGTCATGCTACAGAGACTCAATCATAGTACATAAGTTGAAAACATGATAAAAACAAATCAATTTGTGCAAATGTATTTTGACAAAAATAGCCATTAGGTAAGTAAGCAAATAAAGGAGAGCGTTATATCTATATATACATAATGAACAAATGGGAATTTACCTTCTATTTCACAATTATTTTTTGCACAGCTTTTGTGTTATTATTCAGATGGTACCATTATTATGCTTGGCACTTTACAGATGTCTCCAAAAATGAGGTCACTGCCTTGAAGAGCTTATAATTAACCCCCCTGTGAATAATATACTAAGTAATTGAGGATAGTATATCTATCTGCCTGTGAGCTACACAGACAACATTACTCAGGGTAACATATTACATATTTGTATTACTTTGGGTTCCAATTTGTATATTATCTAACACAAAAATAAAAACAAGCAAATGGTGGAAGATTTAAGAAACAATTCAAGCCAGATAACTGTTTTCTCATTTGCTTTTTCATAGATGGAAGCAAAGTGAATGGGTTACCATGACAACCATTTCATAAAATCAGATTGTCAAAATCTGTTAGGAAACAAGTAGTCTATAATATGAGCCTTTGGCTAAATGAAATCATCTGATATGATGGAACTATAAAATTACCTTATAATTTCAATTAAAACAAGTTGCACTCATTCAGTCTTGAATGCTGACCGCTATCATAGTCTGCAATTGTCATTCCTCAAATAAATAGTCAAAATCTAGGGAGCAGATCTGCTAATCCTTTTCCCATCTCTGTTCTTCAATAATCATTTTCTTTGTGCTGACCACCATAACTGAAAGAATACTTTTGCAAAGTTAGCAGAAAAAGGTTTACGTTTTCCCAGCCGAAAAGCTGTACTGAAGAGATTGTTTAGTATTCACAATATCACTTCTATCCTTCTTTGCCCTGTCTAGGCAACTAGGGAGTTACATCTTGTGTATATAAACCAAAGAGAAAAGTTTGAGAAGAATAAAGGCTCTGCAATTTCCATTTATTTTTGTCACTCCATTTTTGCTTCTCTTTTTCAAGGTCTCTGATCTAAAAGCAGCATGGCTTTTTCACTTGCCAATACTACAAACTTGCAATGAGTATTAGTGTCAAATTTATGATGTAGTGAGAACATCACAATCTCCCAGGGAATGTTTGCCATTTTTCTGACAGTAGTTCTGTGTATTAACCTCTCTACAAATGGAAGGAATAATAATACTAGTAATAATAATAGTAATAATAATAATAATACACTACAATTTATTTCTCTGTTTATACATGGAATATATGCATTTTACATGCATGTAAAGAGAATTGTTTATATTAAAACACATACACAGAGGTCTTTAAAATTCTGTTCTGCTTGTTTCACCATGTTTTTCCTATAAAAGATATTTAAGCTTAACTATAGCTTCTGAAATGTTCTGATTTTTCTCTTGGTAGGTTTCTAGAATCTCTGGAAAACACTAAGAGCTCCAGATGGAAGAATTTTTTGAAAAGCTTGATTCAAGAGACTTCTGAGTTTTGGCAGATAAATGCTGCATATGTTGTGTGGAGGTGATCTCCTGTGGGGGACAGGAAGATGATCTCTTAATGCACATTCACCAACTGTCATAAGGCTGAAAAGAATATGCATGTATTGTGCAAAGATACTTATCAAAATTCCAAACCCCTGTTTTTCAGTGCAAAAGTTAAATAAATCTTAAAAGTGAACTGTCATGTTTCTTCAGGGGATGAATTAAACATGCTCTTAAGTGTATACACTATTGGGGAAAAAAAATGGTCCTTTTTAACCCATATTTATATAACTCTCTTTAAAAAACCAGACTTCCAACAACATGTTATATTGAAGGAAAAAAAAAAAACACCATGTGAACATGCCAGCATCACATACAACAGTCCAGATGATATTTTCAGACTACGTGAAGGTACAATTCTAAACTAAAAATAACCAGACTAAAGTAAATAATTAACTAGGACAAAAAGTTAATTCTGTTTAAACAGTGGCAGTACACTAACCTCTCCACTTAAAAGGTATACTGATTTAGGTGCTTTAAGAAGATTTTCAGATCTGTGGCTTAAATGTGTGAAAAAAAAAAACACAGAAAGAAAATGAATTCATCATTTCCCACGGGACTTTTCTACTGCAAAAAAACCACAGAGCTTCCAATGGGACAAAAATAGGTTTAGAACTAATTCAGTTGTGTGTGCCCCTTGTTGTTGACCATATACAGAAAGATCCATCCCTCTTTATCCAATAGATGAAATTTTTATACCAGGCAGCAGTGGCATAGCCCATAAGACTGTTTTGGAGAACATTAATTTATAAATGTGGTTTTCCTTAGAAAGCAATGAACTGCCTCAGAAGAGGTGGGACAAATAGGGTCCTTACTGCAAATGAGGATCTCAGCACTCACAAAGAGATCTAACTCTCACTACTGTTCTGTAAATTCTTTTATTGCATATTAGATATAATCTAATCTGCTAAATTCTGGCAAGAGTTTATTTTTCAATAATGATCACATTTTAGTTCACAAAGAAACTGTTCCACATGAGTTGAAAATACAGTCTTCATTAGGCAATTCTCACAGCCTTAGGCTCCTGGTGTGTTATCCAGCAATGATCCTCTTTTTTTTTTTTTTTTTTTTTTTTTAAAAAAAAAAAAAAAAAAAAAACAAAAACAAAAAAAAACAAAAAAAAAAATGAAAGGAATGGTGTNAGATGATGGTTTAGTGATATAAGACTTTCTAGAATGGCCAGGGTTGGAAGATCACCTTAAATATAATTGAGTTCCAAACCCTCTGCCATTGACAGTGACATCTTCCACTAGAACTGATTGCTCAAAGTCCCATCCAGCTTGGCCTTCAACACTTCCAGGGATGGGGCATCCACAACTACTCTGGGCAACCAGTGTCTCACCACTGTCACAGAAAAGAATTTCGTACAAACATCTAATATAAACCTACTCTCTTTCAGTTTCAATCCATTCTCTCTTCTCCTGTCAGTACATGCACTTGTAAAAGGTCCCTCTCTCTCTTTCTCTGTAGGCTTCTTTTAGGAACTGAAAGGGCACAGTAAGGTCACCTCAAAGTCTTCTCTTCTCCAGCCTGAACAATCTCAGCTCTCTCAGCCTTTTCTCACAAGAGAGGTGCTCCATCTCTCTGGTCACCTTGGTGGCCTCCTCTGCACTGGCTCCAACAGGTCCTTGACCTTCCTGTGCTGGGGCTCCAGAGCTGGAGGTGGGGTCTCACCAGGGCAGAGCAGAGGGGCAGAATCCCCTCCCTCCCCTGCTGGCCACACTGCTTTTGATACAGCCCAGAACAGGACTGGCTTTCTGTGCTGTGAGTGCACATGGCCAGGTCATGTCCAGCCCCTCATCCATCAGCACCCCAAATCCTTCTCAGTAAGGCTGGTCTCCATCTGTTCATCCCTCAGACTGTGTTGGCACCAGGGCTTGCCCCAACCCAGGTGCAGCATATTCTCTGTACTCCATGTACCTTAGCATAGCTTCCAGGAGGATCTGTTTCATCATCTTCCCAGGCACAGAGGTGGGGCTGACAGGTCAATAATTCCCAGGGTCCCCCTTTCCACCCTTTTGGAGCTGAGTACCTTTCCCTTTTTTCAGTCTCCTGGGACTTCACCCCACTGTCATGACTTTTCAAATAACCTGAAGAGCGGCTTGGCAACAGTATCAGCCAATTCTCTCAGGACTCTGAGATGCATCTTATGAGATCTTATAGACAAATACATTCAGGTTCCTCAGGTGGTCATAAATCTGATCTTACACTGGGAAACTCTTCACTCCCACAGCCCTCAGAGAGACACAGACAGCGATGACTTTTGATACCCCAACAAGCACTAAAATTCTGAACCACCTACTATTGTGTATTTGAGGAACAATTTACATATAAAAACAAAGTTTCTCATTCAAGATGGGGTGGGGAGATATTTATGTTTCAATGAAGCACTGAAAAGTTTCCCTTGAAAAATTTAAACTTAAAATAATTTAAAAACTAACCTTAAAAGTAGCAGGAAGTGCTCTTAAGTCTTTGTTTCAAAAGATTAAAAAAAAATTTAGGGTTATATGAGAGTCTTAGAACACAATTATAAATCTGGGCATCATTGTGTATAACTTGGTATATTTCTGTGTATTTACTTACAGTACGAATATACTCTTTTTATTCTATAGTCTTTTTACTTTTCATGGCCAAATATTTAGTTGTCTTTAAGTAATACTACACTATATATATATATATTAATTAGCCACACCATATTGTGCAAATTGACATATAAAAGAAGTGAGAAAATAGTGTCACATCTTTTTCATGTAGCTCATACAAACTAGGTATTTATCATGACATTTGGTGTGCAGAACAGTGACTCGGCTGGTTAGGAATACCGAGGAGGTAAATCCAGATGGGGAAAAAATTGAATGATTTGGACTAATTAGCACAGTTCAGAAAACTTCACCAGTTTGGATGGGTTCCAAAAAAAGACAGATGTGAAAAATGTCTCTGCAATGCCTTAGTTCAATTTGTTTATTGCTTACTCAGGTACAGATGCTGGAAATATTACAAGAATAAGGTTTAAAAATAATAAAGAACTGTCTTTGAATAAATTATCTTCTCTGTTATACTACAGACAGACTTTCCTTCAAGGCTGAAGAACTAAATTGCCTTTTCTTCCTCATGCATTTCACTCTGAAAAGCTTTAAAATGGATATCTTAGTAGTACCTCTAGAAGAGAACAATTAGATGAGAAGTACTACCATTCAGTTCCAGTTTGGTGTTTTCACATTTAGATAAGAATTACACACACTGTAATATCTAGTGTCCTTGTATGGTATAGAAACCACAGCTGAATTACTTAATGCAATGTACAGCTCTCATTTGGAAAGTCAAATGTAGACTTCTATCCTCCTCGCAATGTATTTATACCTATGTTTTCCACATACAGATAATTAATGCCAGGGGCAGAGACTTTACCATGCACTTCATTCTAGTCACTCAGTTATCACTGCCACACCTTTCAACCAGGATACAACTCCTCTTTGTTAATAAAATATTTAAAAAATCATAGAACCATATAAAAGCTGATTCCAGCTAAAAACTGCTGGCGAGTAATGTAGTTTTAAAAAGTAGCACCCAGAGTAGCAAAAAATGCTGCTTAAAAATGTTTTCTAATCTGTCTAAAAGAGCTGTTCAAGCATATAACAGAAAAATAGCCAAGATGGAGTTGTATAGCACCAATAGCACTTGTACAGCAGCAACTGCAGAGACAAGTAATCTTTCTGGGTCTCAGAAGAATCACTGTAAGGATTATTGATATGAAGAGAATGTGAAGAGGTTGCTCTTAAAGTATAAGCCATAAATGCAAATTGGTTTTGTCTTGAATGTGCTGCTGCCCATATGAAGCTGAAATATATGCAAAATAGTATCTTTATCACATGCTAATACAGACAGAATACCAGACATCCTAATGCACAAGACCTGCCTAGTACTTGACTTTACAGTTCAAAGAAATAGACAGGATTAAAGTGGATTATATCACAAGGACTTTGTGCATACAGAATGCCTTTAAAACCTTCCTATCATGAAGCCACTTTTAGGTAAAAAACCACTCTATTTTAGTAAGCCCTGAAAAGTCAATCCAGATAAATATATTCAATAATTTATCATGCCAGACATTTCAAATACCAACAAATTTAGCATGCACACACTGAGAAGATTTGTGTTAATTCTGAATGTTTTAATAAGGGCAAAGTCACATACCTACAAATGCAATATAAAGCATTTGAAAGTGTTAACTACAACATCACTGTGTATTATAAATAACTACTACTTGTACTTAACCACGACTAATATAAAAACAAAGCACCAGTGCTCAATCAATAGGTTGAATAACCATCTGCCTCCCAGTCAGAAGATGAAATACATATCTAACAACAGGGTGCATATGTTCACCTATTGTCTGATAATTGTGATTAAAAAACCAAGCTGAAAGGCTCACCACCAAATGTTTCACAATGTTGTTTTACCTAGAATATTTCTCGGGGGAAGATAGTGAATAAACAGAAGTTAATGGGGAAAGAAAACGGTTAAGTACCTATAACAGTAACATTTTCATAAACATTATTTTGCACCTTTGAATCTCTTCTGCCTCACATCCCGCATATGTGTATTCTTCACTATCAAATTATTTCCTTCAACTTATTTGTAGGACGAACACTTATGTTTTTCTTTATGCAACCATAACACTTGATACACCTGCTGAGCAGAGGAGGGATGCCTGGCTACATGCAGCAGAGCATGGTACAGTCAAGGCTATCACAGTCTAACATATAACTCTGGGTCTGGTTAGACACCTTCCTGACACCTCAAGGCTCAGAGATCTGTATTCTTCTTCAGTATATGTAAATTGCAAAATGAAAATACGATTGACAGATTTTTTCAAATCTTGCTTTCGTAGACTGTTTACTTTAACTTTCACATTTAAAATTACGGCAAAATATGACCCTCCAGGTAGGAGGAATGCATAGTAGGGTGTACAAGAGTCTCAGATGACTGCACTCACTACCTGAGTACACTGGAAACTTCAGAAGCTCTCCCTAATCTTCTTAATCATGAGGAGTCATTAACCACATCATGCCATTCCAGCAGATATGCATCCCTAAAAAACAAAGTACCTCCTTCTGTTGCCCAGTTTGATTCAGCCCAACTTTGTTTCCAAGATAAACATATTCAACAATTACATTAATAGAATTAAATAAACAAGTGATACTTTAAAAAATCACAAAAAATCCACGTGTTAAAATGTCATGTGTTTCATATTCTATACCATGATTATTCAGGATTTTCCTGTTATCAGTATTTTTACATGTCCCAGGTAAGGTGAGTATATCAAGCTGAGAGGTATTTCAGTACAATACAGACTTCAGGTAAAAAATAATGTGATGAAAGTGAGACTAAATCCTCCACAAATATATGTTTCTGTCACAGAACAAAAGAAGCATGCTCACACTAAATGTGGCTTAAGAAAATTAAGCAAAATGTAAACAGTCAGGTTTTTTTACTGAAAAAATCTGGTCTTGACTCCAAAACTACAGCAGTTTGGAACCTAGAAGGGACCACTAGCAGTTTAAATTATTGTCCAGCCATGATGCAAAAGTATGGTATAGAATACTCTTAATGGAGAAGACTGTAGGCAAAGAAAAAGCAGTTTAAACAACTATATTTGATTCTTCCTCTCTGTAAGCACAAATCACCAGTGTTGCCATCTCATGAAGTAGTTTTGTATCAGTACAGTATGGACAAGAAAGGTTATCAGTTTAAAAAACAAACAAACCAAAAACGTCTTAGGAAAAAATTCAATGGAAGATGGTATGACCTCTCGCTATCAGTCACCATGCAACAACGTCCATTTAGGTGTCAATACATCTGTCAAACTTCTGTGCTGCACATGCATTTATAGAAATTTACATTTGATCATATAAAATGAGAAGAACAGAAAACCAAATATTAAAAGAAAAAAAAATCATTACAGATAAAGAACAAATCAGGGGACAACCACTTTGAGCAAAGCATTTTTGAGCAGAAAACCAGTCATTACTATATCTAGCTGTACAGGCCAAATAAAAAGTTAATGGAATTTTATTTGACCTTGCATAGCCTTTGCCAAAAGTGAATGGAAACAAAATGCTCTTTTGGACATTTTTGTTGCACAATTTAGAAAGAATAAAAAGAAAAATACTTCATTAAGCCACAGATTTTTTTCTAAAATCTTTCAAGAAATCAGTTACCAAATCTCTATTAGCCTGCTTCTGAGTGATTTAAGTCTATGTCCACAGCTTTGTAATGTTGCACAGATTAAGGTATTTTTGGCTGCTGGCTTTTTTAAGTCAATAAAGACAGACAAATCAAGGCCCCCTCATGGCACGATTCTCATCAGACTAATAGACTGGGTTAAGGAAGAGGTTTGAGGCTTCGATGCTCTGATGGAGCAGAGATTAAATCAATTAGGGAAGTGAAAGGATGGACACGGCAGGAAGTATGTTTTTCTGCATTTTCTTCTCCTATCAGTTAACACAGACAAGCAAGCACCCTGAACTGAGTACAAAGGCAGTGCTATGCTTCAATAACCATAAGCAAGAAAATAAAACTGAAATTCATTTCAAATCAACAAAAGAAACCCTCTCCAAAAAACCCTAAGTTTTCCTCACTGTTCTAAGCACTAAGTTCCCAGGGAAGCGCCTTCTCTCAGTTATGCTTAATAAAAAAAATAGGAGAGTAAGCAAAACACTACTGCAATGCTAAAGCTGTAATACTAAAGCTGCAGCACAAACTTATCAGTAAAGAAGTTAAAATTGAAAATTGCTTATCAGTTTCCAAAAAGCAGTGATATATTACCAAAACTTCTTCTATTATCATTAGTAGTTTTTTGTTTGCTTGAAAGGATGACTTTTCAGCAGACTTTATTGAACTTTTTCTATGCACGTAGATGAACTCCTAACACCAGCATCATATATATACACAAAAGAAAAACAAGGAGATACATATATATGTTCCCACTATTTTTTTGAATAGGTAAAAACAATTTAGTCTTCTTTATTACCACAAAAATTCTTTTATTTTTCTATACCAAAACCATACTATAAACACGATAAAGATGATTTAATAATGCAAACCCCAAACAGTTTGAAAATGTGTGAAGATCACAAAGATGTAAATAAGAAATAAGAGAGGACAACCAGTCTTTATTTCCAACTATAGGCTAAAGTCTATAGCAGGCAAATGGTTCTTGTAGCATGCTCACATCAGAAAACTCAGAAAATGTAAGAACAAAGACAGAAGTATAGCCCAATGAAGAATTGCATAAAATAGCAATGCAATTACCAAAACCAACAACAATTAAAGAGGATATCCAAAAATATAGGTAAGTCTTAACTATTTTTTATTATGCAGCTTCATATGAGACACTGTCTTTTGCACATCTGGCTTGGAAATTCACAATTTTTGGCCACACAGCCCAGCAGTCAAAAAGGAGGCACAATCCCATTCAAGCATATACCATGTAGTTATGATTCAATTTATACCATTAAATGTTATTTAGACTGAGAATTGATAACTAGTGTGATTTTATATTGTTCCTGCTGGGTTAGGCTAAGATCATATAATCTTGGAATGGCTTGTGTTGGAAGGGACCATCTAAAGATCATCTAAATCCAAGCCCTCTACCATGGGCAATGACATCTTTCACTAGATCAGGTTGCTCAAAGCCCCATCCAGCCTGGCCTTTAGCACTTCCAGAGATGAGGCACCCTCAGCCTCTCTGGGCAACCTGTTCCTGGTGCCTCACTACCCTCACAGCAAAGAATTTTTTCCTAATATTTTATCTAAACCTACTCTTTTCCAGCTTAAAGCCATTCTTCCTAGTTCTGACACTACATGCCCTTGTAAAAAGTCCATCTCCAGCTTTCTTGTAGTCTCCTTCAGGTACTGGAAGGCTTCTATGCGATCTCCCCAAAGCTTCTTCTCTTCTTCAGGTTGAACCTCCCCAGACTTGCCTCATAGGAAAGGAGCTCCTGTCCTCTGATCAATTTTGTGGCCCTCCTCTGGACTTGTTCCAACAGGTCCACATTTTTCTTGTGTTGGGGGTCCCAGAGCTGGACAGTTTTTCAGAGGGACTCTCATGACAGTGGAGGGCCAGAGTCACCTCCCTTGACTTGCTGACTTGCTGGCCAAACTTCTTTTGATGCACCGCAGGATGTAGTTTGCTTTCTGGGCTGCAAGTGCACATTGCTGAGACATATTGAAATCCTCACGCATGAGACATTTGTCTTCAACACATTAAATAAGTCATTCTACTCTTGGAAAAACTTCTGTGTCATTTTAATCATATTTTTAATAGAAAACTAAGCATCTTCAGCTTAATTGACTTGGGGTGCTTCACTTTTTTTTTTCAACACAGAGTAAAATGAAGGTCCATTTTAAATATTAGTAGATCAAACAATATTTTACTTGATCATTGCATCTGAAGTACTCTAGTCAGGCAGAAGATTAATTCTGATCACCTGTGACAGGACAACCCTAGACATACTTAAAGACAGGGAACAAGAGACTGGAGAGCAGCACTGTGAAAAGGGTTCTGGGTGTCCTGGATGACAGAAAGTTGGATATGCGTCAGCAGTGCCCTGGCAGCTAGGAGGGCCAGCTGTGTCCTGGGGTGAATTAAGCAAAATATCAGCAGCCAGTCAAGGGAGAAGATTGTCCTGTTTTGCTCTGCACTGGTGCACCTCACCTTGAATAGTGCAATTTTGAGGGCAGACCTCAACACAATCTACAACTTCCTAACGAGGGCAAATGGAGGGGAAGGTACTGATGTCTGGACTCTGGTAACCACAGATAGGACCTGAGGGAATGTCATAAAGTTGTGTCAGGGAAGGTTTAGGCTGGATATTAGAAGAAGGTTCTTCACCCAGAGGGTGGCTGGGCACTGCAACAGGCTGCACAGGGCAGTGGTCACCGCACCAGCCTGACAGAGCTCAAGAAGTGTTTGAACAATGCTCTCAGGCACAGGGTGTGACTCTTGGGGCTGTTCTGTGCAGGCCAGGAGTTGGACTTCAATGATCCTTGTGGGTCACTTCCACCTCAGGATATTCTATGATTCTATGAAAAATCATGCACAGTGGTATGTACCCGGGTGACAAGAATTGTACTAGAATAATATATGTAAACAAATAAATATCTCTTCCATTAGAAAACTATTACATGTAGTTCCAATAATACAAAACAGGCATTTGAGATATTCCTCCTTTTTCATGTTGGTTTACTCCTTTTGTAGGCTCAGTATGAGCTATTACAGTTGTTACCTAAGCCATTTTCTTTCAGGGTTCTTTTCCTGTCCTATTTAATACTGGTTACTGGAAAGGTATTACACAGTGACCTGGACTGTACTTATAAAAAAACCCAAAAATATAGCTAGACAATGAGACAAGACAAGAAAACAGACAAGAAAAATTTAAAATCTGTATGACTTTGTTACTTTATCCCAATTCATAGGATAATTCAAGCATTTTTATGAATCCTTAATTTACTAATGACATATAAATAAAAAAACTTCAAAGATGGAAGATACCAGAACAAAGAATTTCATTGCTTCCTTTGTGATGTCTCGTTACATAAGCTTCATTTTCCCCTCAGCACATTCTTCCTGAATTATCTTCCATTAACTACTATGAGCTAGCACTTTTTCTTTCAAAAAGCTCAATGGAAAAAATAATGTATAAAATTCTAAAATACCTAAAATTTACATAGAAATACATCAGCTATGTGTTTTATCGTCATCTTTCACACTTCATTTGAAACAACATTTAGTATTTAAGCTGCTTAGGCAAAAGGCTCCTTTTATTCATAGAATCCAATAGATTGGAAGTGCTTTATTATTTATATATATATTTATATATACAAAAATGTGTACAAAATGTATATTGTATAATAATGTATTTATAGATACAAAAATGTGTATTTATAGATACAAAAATGTATATTTATATATACAAAATGTATACCCATTAAGATCTTGAATTTGGTGTCCCATGTATCCTAATATAATAAAAAAGCCAGAAAACAAGTGTGCATGCTAAATTGAAACCCTCTTTGAAAAATCAAAAGGATTATCAACCCCAGAATCTCAGCAACGGGGAGTACCAGCTGAATTTTTAGAATTAATTTTACATTCTTATATTACATTTCCAGCTCTGGGGATCCCAGCATAGGTAGGACAGGGACTTGTTGGAACAAGTCCAGAGGGGAGCTACGAAGATGAAGCAGTCCTCTCCTGTGGAGTCAGGCTGAGACAGTTTTTCAGCCTGAAGAAGGCTCTGGGGAGGCTTTTAGCAGCCTTCCAGGACCTGAAAGGGGCTGACAAGACAGCTGGAGAGGAGCTTTTTACAAGGACATGTAGTGAGTGATGAACAAGGGAGAATGGCTTTAAACTGTCAGAGGGTAGGTTTATACTACATGTAAGAAAGAAATTCTTTACTTTGTGAGTGCTGAGTCACATACAATCTGTTCCAAAGAGGTTTCCCAGAAAAACCATGGATGCCCCATCCCTATAAATGTTGAAGGCCAGGCTGGATGAAGTTTTAAGCAATCTGGTCTAAAGGGAAGTGTCCCTGCCCATGCTGGATGTGGCAGGGTTGATGACTACATCATCTTTAAAGGTCACTTCCAAATAAAACTACTATATGATATTTTAAAAAATAAAAATAAGGACACCCTTATTATGATACAAAGTGGTTACTGCTCCTATATTAAGACTGGAGCATTTTTTTCATTCAGGTGTCTAAAATTACACATACTAAGCTACAAGTCCAAAATAACCTTGGCTTTATATCTCTTTTGCAGAACATGATATTTTCTTGTAAGATGCACAAATTTCTTAGCTGGGGCAAGGGCAAGAATTACAAGTGGAAGGACAAGAATTACAAGAAAGGCAACTGTAATAGTCTCGCACAATAAGCAAACCTTCAAATTCTTATTTCAATAATGTATTTAGTGACAGCTTATTTACAATATGCATGCAAACACTGGACTTCCTCATCATGTTCTCTTTACTTTTCCTTTTTTTCCCCTTTCTCACTTCTGATCAATCTATAATTATTTTCAGTTGCATTCAAGAGTTCCAGCAGAAATAGAATGGCCCCGTTTTAACCCAACGTACAGATCAATTGTTAGAATATACTCAGGGATATATGAAATGTAGGTGAGAAGAGAGTTGATCCCAAGCATATGCTGTAACCATTAATTTAGCACTCTTCATCTCATTCTGATGAATTTTCAGATCACACTTCTCCAGATGAAACCTGGAAGTCAGCACAGGCAAAGCAACACTTTGCACGTAGATGAACTGCACAAAGTTGTGAAACTCACTAAGCCAGTTACTGGCAGCTCCATGTATGGGGTGTCTCAAATGCAACTTCAGGTATTTTGGTACATACACATTTTAGAAGCCACCAAGATTAGGTAAAACATCATGAGGTTTAGTGAGGATCAGATTAAAATGCAACTCCCTTTTGGATGAGTCCTAAGTCTTCCACTGCTTTTATACAGACGACTGTAAGAGATTCAGGATGGGAATCTGAAAATATAATGCTATTGTCCATCACAGACTACATGAAACTACTGCCACAGGAAGCCTCCCTGCCAATCCAATCCAATCCAATCCAATCCAATCCAATCCAATCCAATCCAATCCAATCCAAAACGGAGTTGTGGGAGGTTCTCTGGAGATAAGCACCTGGGAAACTTTGGAGGAGGAGGAAGAGGGAAAATTGAAAGCCCACAGAAAAAAATCCCCACAAAACCAAACATCATGATTAGAAGATTTTAGATCTTTCCATTTGTATTAGATAGTTTTTTATTCCCACAATTTCTTTTGCAAGGAGTAGAGCATTTTTCCTCATTTTGAAGCATGGGTACACTTGAAGACAAATCTCTTTGGAAATTCATAATGTGGACACTTGATGCAAACCCTTGACAAGGATTGCTGAATATTTTGTGACAGAAAAGGTCAAAATGTACAGCTAAAGAATCTGTAGATTCAGGTTGCACACATGTTGAAATAAAGGCATTCATATTTTGTTCTGCATATGAACTCTGACAAAGTTGTGGTCAGGTCGCAGCATTTCTACTGGAGAAACATATCACAGTAAGAACTGTGCTTTCTTCCATTCACTTTTATTGACTTCAGCTTTTCTTCCATCACATTACTGAAGAGAAATTAAGGGGAAGGAAGAGACCTTGGAGCCCCCCAAAAAACTTTAAAATAAAAGAGAGCAGCAGGATACGTTAGAATAACATCGCCTACTACGCAAATAAGAAACATGGAGAGAGATGCTTTAGCGGCATTCTATTAACTCTGCAAATCTTTAAATGCAGATAATTTCAAATATTCTCTGTGATGTTTCAATCCATTAGGCTATGTTCTACATCCCTAAGAATGAAGTAAAAGTCATACCTATCACTTTCAAAGTCACCAATCAAATAAATATAATTGGAAAAGATACTAGAACAAGCTCCAACTAGCTGGAGCCCAGTAAAAGGATCTTCTCCACATCTCTGTACACTAATTTACATATATGTTTTACCTTTCAGTTCTAGTAGGCTACTCAAAAGACATGACAACCATGCCAAGAAAGAGGTAAACCTTCATCTTGAGTTACAAATGAAATATTTAATTTAAAAAAAATTCAAAATGAAAATGCATTTCTGCTCTTTCTGGAAAATTATATGTCATTTTAGTTATGCAGTAAATCACTCTTGAAAAATCAAATTGATAGGATCTTTAGGCTTATTTCATTTGGGGATCTGGGCACTTTTGGTGCAGGGGGAAGTTATTTTTCCTTAACATCTTAAAGATACCCTCATCTCTGACACACTTTGCTGTCTGGAAGTTGGCACCAGCTTCCTACATTCTCACTGCAGTCCATCTGTTAAAAAAGATCCAGTGAGTGTTTAAGATATATTTTGCTACAGGTACTACCTCTCTCCATATACACAGTCTAAAGGAGAAAAGGCATCACTGAATGTGAACAAAATTTAATTCTAATGCATTTGACTATCCAAAGTTCATTTGGAAACTATGGAACACACTGAAAGTAACAGTGCTACAAATGGGAAATAAAAGCAGAGAAAGCTGTGAGATTTAAGACTGTGCCATATGTCCTCCACTGTCTTGTGCACCTACTTGAAAATAAACTCCTTAAGCACAGCCTCTAGAAAATCTGAGTCCCCTGTGCCAGTAACTGGCATTGTGGCCATTTTATTTACTGTCTCTGGCTTTTTTTTGCAGCTCTGTCTCTCACATTCTTTAACATGTTCCAATGAAATATGAAGCATTTATTCGTGAACTTGAAGAGATTTAAAGCCCTACAGCGGCCAATAATTCAAGATCTGACTATACATCAGTGGGTTCTGTGCAGTTTTATCAATTTCTGTAAAAGCAGCACAGAGAGTTAGAATCACAGGACCACTCGGGTCAAACTGAACAGCAATATGTCTAGCTATTCTGCTCAGAAGAGAAACAAACAGCAGAAAAGTATAAAAAATATACACTACAAGAAACGGAAGCTTCCTAAAGGAAAGAAAAAGAGAAAACCATTTTATAAAAGTACTTCTAAAAGGCTGAAATTTTTTTTGCATAACATTATTTTTCATTTATCAAGGAACAAGAAGTATTTTCAAAAGGCATAGAATTTCTTCAAACTTGAACTGAAAATGAATGAAAAGGAAAATTTTCTCTGCTCTTTTCACCAAGAATATAATCTAGAATTGCTACTAGTATGTATGCCAGCCTTTAAAAATGCTTATGTATTGTTGGTGTTACTTAACTTTCTTATTAAAAACATACCCTCAATTACCTACATAATAACTAGGCAATAAAGGTGAAAGGTTAAAACAGTCAACTACTTCAGAAACGGTAATAACATTTTTTAAAAAATTCAAAATCTACTGTCCTTCTCCCTTTTATTTTTTTTTATTAGTAGTAGTGTAATAATCAATTAATTTTTTTTTAGTTCTATTCATCAATTGGTTTAATTAAGTTATACAAGGAAATAATTAAGTCAGAGAAGTATGGTTTGAGAGGAAAGAGAAAGATAAGCTACAGGGGACATTGGGAGAACTAAGACTTGTTAGCTCCATATTTTTCCCCTTTTGCTTAAAATATTTAGAGAGCATTAGAAGGCATTGGACCAGATCATGACTCAGTGTTCATCCAACCTCTGTTTTAAACTTGAATAACTTTTATAACTAATTTTCCCACCTTCTATTTTCAGCTATTTTGAGTTGGAGCCTGCCTACTTCCTATTTGTCAAGGGTGCCATTTTTTATTAGAGCATTTACTTAGAAATACTTTCAAAATCCTTTCTGAGATTCCAAAGTAGTTTGAATTTTTGTTTGTGTGTAAGACGGTTTCCAAACTGTATCTTTTCTGGTACTTATGAAACACCTGCAGGCCCAAAATATATGAAATATTTACCATGCAATGTGAGTTTACTCTCCAAAAGAAGTAATTTCTCTTGATCAGCCAAGGATGGGAAGCATACAAGTTATGAAGGTGACAAAAGCTTTGTACTATTTCGGGTCCAGATGTGCAGCGTTATGATACTAGCATTCTTAGGGATTTTTTTTTGATTAGCTGAAACCTCTGTGAAAGATACAGTGAAGCCTGGCTCCCTATGTTAGCTTAGCAGGAATGGCAAAATAGAGCTGGCTGTTGCTACTGTTTGCGCTTCTATAGCTGCTCTCAGGAGAAAACTACTCATAGGAATTCCTACCTGAATATAGTTTTCTAGAAAAAAAGCTTTGTAACTAGAGAACATTACATGTCCTCAGCTCTGCACAAACCTTTTATTTTACAGAAATACAGATGGTTTTGCCAAAGTCCATACCTCTTTCAGTCATCAGCTGCTCAGCTGAAGCAAATGAACACAGAGTCCATGGCATTGTCAGTAACAAAGCTGTTTCCTCCAGATACAGGACTTTCATTGATATTGTGACATGGTCAGTGGGAAAGACTTGAATCTCTCTGCAATTACAAAATTCCTTCCTTTTCCCTTCACATACCTTTTCTTCAAATTTTAGTGGTAACATACTAGTGGTCAGTGTCAACTGCAGAAATCTGTTAATTAGACCAACAATTACTATGAACTTGTGGATGTTCAGATTCAAGTTTTCTCTGTGTTTGGACTATTTTTCAAAAAAACTGTTACAAATTTAATCATCGCAGATTTTTTTGAATGTTAACATACATAAGGATTACAACATATGGAATTCTGCTTCTTTATAGATTCATGGGAAAAAAAAGCATTTTGTCGGTTGCTTTTCTATAGGGAGCTGTGGAGGAGGGGAGGAGAGAATGGCAAACCACAGCAAGATCTAAAGCAGTTATGAAATATTTATCTTTCTTGTGTTATACATTAGAACAACTAGGTCTGACTGATGTATAATGTATTCTATCCCACCAAACTAAAGTAATATCCAAAGACTAGAACAAACAATAACATAGACTCAATTGTGCATTGCTTCATTTTATTTGTAAGTTTGCATTTCTGTCCCTCCCACTCTAAGACAACAGACACATTAGAAAAGGGGGGAAGAATTCTCTGCCTGTTTCAGCATCCAAGGGATTTTTCCTCCCTGCCCTCCAGCAAGACCCCGTGAGAGCAGCAGGCTGGGAGCTGCTCTGCGCATGATTCCTGGACCACTGCCGTTGCCTTGCCAACGCAAAGGGAGAACTCAGGGCTTACATTGGGCATTTCAATGCAGTGACCCACTTACTGTCTGTCAACAAATTCACTGGGACAATAGTGAGTGTAACACATTACGGAGATTAAATCCCAGGGACTGAACTACAGAGATGTCTGGAAAAAAATCTTTGTCAGTTTGAAAAGCCAGAACACTATAAACAGAGTTAACGGTAATATGTTTTAATCCTCCCATGTATTTGTTGCTTTAAAGGAGAAATTTCCACCATGATAATCTGTATTCATTATTTGTGTATTTATTTTTTTAAGTAGGTTCACAAAACTAAGTCAATATTGCCATAATAGTAATGGGAATTAAATAGCTTTTGTATATTGCATTCTTGGCTAGAGCAGAGCAGAATTAAGACCTGAAAACCTTCTTTCAAGCTATAAGAATGCAACGGTTAATTTAGAATATATTTGTACAGATGGCTACCGTAGGAGCAAATCGTTACACAAACCCCCACAGTGATTTCTACAAGACACTTAGATCATGGATTTATATTTAAAAATTAACTCTTTGCAGGCTAGTTACAGGTTTCCCATTCAATTCTGCCCCTTTATAAATATATCATTGCAGGCATGCTCAAAATCTTCCCCCTTCCTTCATTTCCCAATTTCCTTCTGTTCTTTTCATTCTCTGCAAATAGATTATTCAAACATAAATAATTTGCTTAAAAAGGCTGGCAACTACCCAAAGAACTAAATATACATAATGGTATATTACCAAATGCAAAAAAATGTATGTTTAATAGATGTTTACCTACATTCTTCAGTTTCTTAGCAATATTACCCTGTCACTTTAAATGAAAGTCAGCAATTTTTTTTTTTTAAATGCTTGTGTCACCAGTTACCAAATGGAATTATCTGAGGAACCATGCAGTGAGCAAAAAATAGCTGCAGCCTTCTGCAGTATCTGTAGAAAAGGTTATTTTTTAATCCAATGAACGTTTATTTATATGTTTACTCTTAATATTTTGTGTATTTGTATTAGTTGCCTGGCGGTATGAAGCCATATTGCAGGGTTCTATTGTAATTAGATCTTACCAAAATTCTTGGTTTGGATTGTTTCTTCATAACCTACCACCAGCAGGATTACCTTTCTAATTAACACCTAAGAGTGGGTATTGCTTCACACCCTGAAACTGGTATTTCCAAATCTTTGTGGCTTGCAGACTCCCATAGTTTCTGTATGACATTATTTTTTTAAATGATTTTCAGGAGGTGTGGGGGAATGCAAATGTTCCTTATGCCTGCATGAGATTACTGATACCAGTCAAACTTAAAGGTGAAAGCTTTATTCTAGAAAATTCAGCATCAGTGAGTCGTAAAAATTGAAATTCTAGGTTATATATAATACCCCTGCAGAGCTGTCTAATAATTAAGCTAGGGCAGAGATATGGTGAACCACATACCACCCTTTTACTGCCAGGCACATTCTTTATATTCTACACTACTGACCACTGAGTCCTTCCTCTGGGCTCTTCTAGCTTTGTTTCATTACACATAATTAAATCCCAAATCTCTCATATCTAAAAGGCTCCCTAGGCCCATGCTACTATGCAAAAGGAACAAAGGGACTCTCCCTTCTATCTCCCAGGAGGGTTATCTTTGTTTATTATCTTGTCTTATCCCAAACACAGTTGAATTCATGTCTGCATTTGCTGTTTAAAATATCAGAATATTATAAAACCAAATAAGGTAAATTTTTTAAACAATACATATTTTATGAAATTCATAAGCTCTCATTCTTCACAGACACTACATACCAGTAATAGAGATACACAGCTGTGTTGTATTTCTCGTTCCACTGCTTTCCCCTATCCCTTACACTTGACTTCTCTCATATGTAAGAACGTGCATTATTATACCAATATTTTCCACTGTTTTTATTTACTAATTTTCCAAAATCAATTATTAAGGATGCATTTGGCAATGCATGGTGTCCCTCCGGGCTGCAATCTCCAAAGTTACAGCCAAAATACCTCCCACTATTCCAAAGTGTGAAGTTAAAGGAAAATATATTAATTCTCCCTCAGGGTTGGGAAATCTAGGAAGCTTTTCTTTGAATAACTTTGAGATTTCTTTTAGGATTTACAGGAGGGACTTGAAAACAGCAATGGGACAGGCATACTCTCAGAGGTGTGCTCTTTGAAGCAGTCCTAAAAATCTTTTCAGACTTGTTCCAGGAAATTTGTGATACACACACATACACTCAGATATTTGGTGTGTCTGTAGAACAAATGCTGTCAGAAATACATTCCAGGTCTGCTGAGCCATAGCACAGCTTCTCCTGGATCTCTGCAAAACAGGACAAGGAAAGAATCATCATGAACTGACTGTATCTTATGGAAACCTTATGGTGCCCTTGTGAAGAAGGAATATCTGCTGGTTTACCAAATGCTCTTTATGATTTCCAGTTACTGAAACTCTATAAGAATTCTTACAGCCCAGTCTGCTGTTCTTGATTGCAGGACACATGGACCTTCCAGTTCCCCTCTGCTCCTCACACCAAGTAATCTGCTTGGCATCTGCCAGTGACTGAAAGGTACCTAGGCTTCTTCTCAACACATCCTTAAATGAGTCATTGTGAAAGAATGATTTCAACATTCTTGCCTCTCTCAAAGTGAAGCTTTCCAAATGCCAAATTGGGAGAAGGGGCTACAGCTTTCTCTCCACCTTTCAAACCACATCTGGAAGGGACAAATCAGACTCCACTGTCTGCTGTTAGGTAGTCCTCCCTTCCACAAATCTGGCCTTTCCTCCTAGTTAGCAGCTTAGGGGAAACTCCCAGCAGATCTGAGTCCAGTGTCACCCATCTCCATGAGAAACCACTGCAAAATGCATTTCTCAAAGCCAAAGACTGAGGGCAGCAAAAATGAGAGACTTAAATCTTTTTTCCTAGAGGAACATTCTATGATTCATTGTACATGTTGCACTGAGCTTTTGGCAAATATCACCAAAGAGCAGCCTTCGCAGTGGACTACACTAAAGCTGCAGCTCAAAGCAAAGCAATGTTTTTATATATATATATTTTAATGAAAATTAATGTGCAGCATTATTTTAATCAAAACTACTGTGCAGCAAATAATCCTATGCAGCACTGTACCCTAGATGGTGATACTAGATAGCTAGAGAACCATGACTGTGAGAATGATCAACTACCAGCTGACTCTGAAATGGTGCAGGATCTGCTTCTCCAGCTGGATCCCTGCAAATCTAATCAGTCTGATAGGATTCATTCCAGAATCCCGGTGGAGCTGGCTGATGTTTTCACAAAACCTCTCCAGATGATTCTGAGCAGTCTTGAGAATCCAGAGAGGTCCCAGCTGACTGGAAACTCGAAACATAGTCCCAGTTTTCAAGAAGGGAGAGAAAGAGATCCCCACTACAGGTCTGTCAGTCTCACTTCAGTGCCTGGTAAAGTTATGGAGAGGATTATTCTGGGAGGTATTGAAAAACATCTGAAAGACAACCCAGTCCTCAGTCACAGCCAGCACAGCTTCATGAGAGGAAAGTCCTGCTTATCAAACCTTATTTCCTTTTATGACAAGGTAATCCACCAGCTAATGTGATTTTCTATTTCAGTAAGGCTTTCGATACTGGCTCTCACAGGACCCTTCTGGACAAAAAGTCCAGCACACAGCTGGATAAACACATCATGGGATGGGTGAGCAATTGGCTCACAGGTTGGGCACAAGGGGTTACAGTGAGTGTGGTAACATCAAACTGGGGACCTGTCACTAGTGGGGTTCTGCAGGGTTCCATCCTCAGCACTATGCTCTTCAACATCCTCCTAAATTACTTGGATGCAGGACTAGAAGGGATACTAAGCAAGTTCACAGATGGCAGAAAACTGGGAGGAGCTGTTAGCTCCCTTGAAGGCAGGGAGGCCCTGCAAAGGGACCTTGATAAAGTAGAAGGCTGGGTAATCACTAACCACAGGAAGTTCAACAAGGGAAAGTGCCAGATTCCGCACCTGGGATAAGGCAGCCCTGTATGTGCAGTATGGACTGGGAAATGAGACACTGGAAAGCAGTGCTGTAGAAAGCAAGCAAGAGGTCTTGGTTGATGACAAGTTGACTCTGACTTAATGCACCCTGGCAGCCAGGAGGGCCAACCATGTCCTGGGGTGCATCAGGATCGCCAGCTGGACCCTGGAATAGGCTCCCCAAGGAAGTGGTCACAGCACCAAGCCTGACAGAGTTCAAGAAACATTTGGTCAATGCTCTCAGGCACAGGGTGTGACTCTTGGGGCTGTCCTGTGCAGGGCGATGAGTTGGACTTGATCATCCTTGGGGGTCCCTTCCAACTCAGCTTATTCTGTGATTCAGTGATACAGGGCTAAAAGTTTATAGGAATTCTGCAGCTAGGAGCAGGCATAGCATTTTCTGTTTTCTTCTGTTGCCTGAGGGAATTGTTACAGTCCTTAAAGTTTCCTCTCTGGCTAAAATCTCACTGCCATTGCCACTCCCGACAGCTTTGCACTGATCCAACGTAACTGCTACAGAAACTCCCTCTAGCTGAAAAGTGATTTTACTTTTCTTCTCTCACTTTTTGCTTCAGTTGCAAGTAGCAGGAGTAAAATGTTATGTAGGTATGACATCACATTCCTTAAACATAGAATAAAAGATGGAGACCCTCCTGTCCTAACAACTTCCTCTGTACATTAAACCCTTCCAACCTGTATAGTTACCTAATTTGCTGTCCACTGGCAATTTCAGCAACTATCCACCCTCTCACTCTACATAAGACTATACAGTCCTGTCTGTGGCTCATCAGATATCCTGACTATCCAGCTCCTACAAGTACAGATCTTCACTGAACAATGACCTAACACCAAGTCTCTGCCCACCTACAGCATTCTGCGACACCCCTAGATACAGAAACTCTAATTACAAAGCCTGAGTAGCCCTGCTATTATCTGCTTTAGGAGCCAGGAAACCCATTATTCACATGAAAAGAACTGCTAAAGGACAGCTAGCCTTACTATCATAAAATAGCTAACTGTATAGGACTACATTAATTGTCATCATCTGTAAACACGACACTTAAAACAAGTTTGGGGCCCTTTTTTTGCCTTTGTGATTTGTTTATTTGTTTTCTTTTTTGTTTGTTTTTTCAACAGGTCTTCTATTCTTCCACTTTTTTTATTTTGGTTCAGGAGCTTTCAGAATGCATCCACTTCACATTTTTAAGACGTCTCATATTTTTATGACATTAAGACTGATATTTCATTTAATCATTATTACTTAGTCCTTGGAAATTTTGAAAATCTAAACAGATGTGGCACACAACTTCAGGCAACAGACACCTCATGTACTGCACAGCTGTTCAAAATTCCCTCATGCTGAAAGTCCTCTTCCTTCTTTTGTTGTTCTTTCATTCTCCAGTGGTAATGAATATTGCTAATCATTCATTTCTTCCAGACTAGTTCACCCTCAGATCTACCTTGTTTTGCTGAACAGTGGAGCATGAGAAAGCTGCAAACACTTTCCATTTTCCTCTTTCCTAATTTTCTTGGTGAGGAATACCAACATAAATCTGTGCTCTACTCCTGCTGCTAGCACAAGGAAATTTTATGGGTCTGTTTTACTTCATGACTCTGAATGATGGCCTAATGCTTGCTACACAGCAAGGGCAAATATTCTACAAAATGATTTTTTTTCTCAAAAATGTATACTTGAAGGTCTGTTCATTATCATTTACAGGCATTTGTTTCACAGAACGGAGAAAAACAAACCATTTTTCAAAACATTATATACTCTGCTTTTCTAACAACTACAGTATAGCTATATTAAAAAATAGTTATTGCACAGCTAGTACAACCTAGAATGACTACAAGCCTCAAATTACATTCATTTTCTAAGCATCTTGTGGTATTACTTCACCTGTTTCTAATTGGGACTCAGAAAAGCACTGTTTCATGACTAAACCAAACCACTATAAAATTACTGCCTTTTCCACCAGTATATCTCTCCCCCACAAAAAGCAGTGTTTATTTATGGGCAAAAAAATTTCTATATATTTATTCTGGTATTTACTGGGGTAGAGTTAATTTTCTTCCCGCTGGCATGGGCTGTGTTTTGGATTTGTGCTGAGGACAGGGCTGATAACATGGAGATGTTTTTGTTATTGCTGAGCAGGGGCTGCACAGAGCCAAGGCCTTTTCTGCTTTTCATAATGCCACGTTGGGGAGGAAGTGGGGCATATATGGAAGGTTGGGAGGGGACACAGCCAGGACAGGTGACCCAAACTGACCAAAGGGATATTCCACACCATGTGACATCCTGGCCAGTATATAAAGTAGGTGAAAAAAAGAGGAAGGGAGGGATGTTTGTAATTATGCTGTTTGTCTTCCCAAGTCACTCCTATGCATGATGGGGCGCTGTTCTCCTGGAGATGGCTGAACACCTGCCTGCCCATGGGAAGTACTGAATTAATTTCTTGTTTTGTTTTCCTTGTGTGCATGGTTTTTGTTTTCCCTATTAAACTGTCTTTATCTCAACCCATGAATTCTCTGGTTTTTACTTTCCCTGATCCCACTGATGGGGGAGTGACTGAACAGCTGTGTGGGGCTTGGCTGCTGGCTGGGGTTAAAACACAACAACATGTCACAATATAAAGAAAGTGCTACACTAATTAATAGAAATTTTAAAAAAACCCACAACTTCAAACTTCTCAATATTTAAGATTAAATAGAATTATGAAGAGAAAAATCGTTTTCTAAAACATTTGAATTCATAAATGCATTTTCATAGGTTAGCATCAAATTTATAAAAAAATAATGCAAATCTTTCTTTTGAATATTTCTTGTTTGAAAAAAAAAGACTGGAAGTAATTGGAAATATGTTTCTGTGGACTGACCTAGTATTATCATTAATCCTCTCCAGCAAGCTAACTTTATTACACAATTTCTGACTGGATGTTGAAGATAAAGTTCCATCCACTTTTTCCCAACCCACATACTAGACAGTTTACACTTCATAAAATATATTTATATTCTACATTTCATCTGTTTAAATTGCAATAAGTCCTTCCTGCCTACTTTTATATCTAGGGAAGCCTATAATAGTTTGACATTGCTTTCAGTCATTCTAAATGCAACATTTGTTGTCTGAGGGCAGAACTGCTCTTCAATGTTATTCAACACATTAGTGGCAAACAGTAGGTCCATCATGTGCCTTGACATTAAAACTAAAATACCAAAGGCTGAGGAATACTCTTATTTATCACAGGAAAAAAAAATTAAAAAGAAAGAAAATAAAATGGACCAAGCTTTCAAATTCTTTGGAATCACGTAAGTGAAAACAAGGATAGGGCCCATGCATGCCAAAAGTGTCACCAGCACTGTCAGAGCCTCCATATAATCCATATTCAACTGATGAGATACATAATAAATATAATTTTAAGGACAATATTTTCATTGAAACCAGTAAGGCCAGAAACTTGCTTTTGTAATGAAACTGCTGAGATTTTGTTTACATTGCATGATTTTTGGAGCTGCTCTTTAAGGTGACTTCCAACTTGCAACAAAGCGAGGGATGCAGAAGAGTGGTTATTTCTACAGCTAATCTAATTGTACATCTTGTTAACAGACAGCAGTCTTAAAGAGGGGGTTATAAACAACACTGAAACCTGATAGCCTGAATAGCAGACATAAATCTTTCTATAACAGTGTAGAGCTCACCACAGTGCATTCTCCTCACTAAGACAAATTAGATGGTGGCGCTTAGTTTTGGGGAAAGACTGGATGTGACATGATGGGATCTCATCACATGCACCATGCAGGAAGCTGCTCAGAGACTCTCTTTGCATGGTCTGTATACCAGATATATTCAAAGAAAGCACACACATTTAAGAAACAGTATTTTGAGTATATTTCTTTTAAGAGTCAGACCTATTAATTTTCAGCCTGAAATTTTCTTTGTATTTGGGTTTATACTCCATCCTGTGCTGATAAAACAAAGTTTGTATTTTTTGCTGCCAAAGACAGAACAAATTTTGTCATCATTTCCATAGCTGAAAATGTTGCAATCACCTTCCTAAAGAAAAACAGCCGTTCATCAGAAGAAAATGCATATTTTTTTAAACAAACAAGCAAACACAGTCTGATTTGTCTCTGTTGGGTACCACTTCTGTAAACTGAGTTTAAAAAGGCACTAATGACTGGTAGAGACATATCCATTCTGAACTTTCCATATCACATATTATAATCACTAAGAAAATCAGGTTTTCTGAAGGGAATGAAGTTAACAACTTTCTGAACTGTTCCTTCCTTTGACATGCTGTACAGACATCCACCATATGCATATCACAGCACTCTGTCTTAGATTATGTCACCACTAAAAATCAAAGGTCTGTCACTCTTCAGTTTAACAACACATATGCCAGATGCATAATGAATGCAACTCCTTTAGTTTTGCTCATTTAAATAAAAGGTTTGATTAGGACTTAAGGTGGGACAGGAAAGAATCAATTATACTGCATTTCACCTTTTATAGCAAAGAACACTGAATGCCTGCAATTTATTTATTAATTTACAAATTAGTATGTATTCCCTAGCATACTTCATCTTGCTTTAATATTTAGAGGACTCAACTCAACAGGATTGAGAGGACTCAACAATTTCATTGTAAAGACTACCACCTCTAAAAGTGATAAACAAGTCATACGAGTGGAAGAAGTGAAAGTTTATGTCTGTCGTATATTGCTTTTCACAAATGGGAAATCAAGACACGGTGTATTACAGTGAGATATTTCAGGGTTGTGAAAAATTTTGTAGTAATTTCTGCAAGTCAAATTGAAAAATGTAAAGGATACAAATAATCTGTTTCAGATATTTCATATCTCAATCGAGAATCTTCGATGCTGTCCCAGTAATTTCACAAATTATTATCTCTAAAGGAGTAACTTATGAATTATTACTGTCTGAAAGAAGAGCTTATTTTTTAATCAAATAGCATCACTTTTAATACCTTCACTATTTCATAACAATTTCACTCCTCAGAATTACCAGCCATGATTGAAATTATTACAATGACATATTTTCTTTTGGTAATTGTGTACTCTTACTGAGAACTCCACTCTCTGGGTGAAGAACCTTTTCCTAGTATCCCCATAAAAAAATAATTCATTTTTGTAACTACAGAAGATGTACACATCTGAAACTACCTGGAGGCCTTTGAATGGATTTTTGGGAGTTTTCCCATTATCCCATTTGTTGGAAGGCAGTCATTGGTATTTTCTAAAGTTGGTACACTAAAGAGATTGCTTTGACAACCAGTTCATCCAAGTGTTCTGCCTCATGGAGCCAGGGAAATGGAGTATGTTCATTAAGAAATTTATTTCCTTTTCCCTAGAGGTTTGCTTTCACTCACATTAACATTTTCATGCTTCTGTTGCACGACTTTCATAACCCAGTTCCACAAACTGAAAACTATCATCTCAGTGCTGCTTTCTTTAAATGTTAAAATAGATTAAGATGAGTTGGGAGAGTTCACTGACATAAATATAATCTTATTTATTTTGGCTCCATACTCCACCTCTCATTTACAAAAAGTGAGACAGTCTCACAAGTATGTATTGAATACAAATCAGCCAATCTTTTGCTTTCATGGTCCATCACCATTATAGTTGCAAGTATGCTGGCTAACTACCCATCTCGTTAGGTCAAATATAACAAAAAACTCAACAAAAGCACTTTTTTCTGTGAGGAATACAGTTGTGTGATCTAATTTTTCCTCCTATAATCTTTCAAAAAAAATTAAAATACTTTTAATTGTGTGATTTTTGAAATTCGTTTTCTCTCAAATCCTGTTAGAAAGTTCAAAAATAGCATGGTATCGTTGCTTACTTTACCACCATTAGGTGGTAATTAAAGTTGTAAGATAGCAATTGGAAGATTTTTCTAGAGGTTTTTTGTAGAAACAGATACTGAAAGATTGTGTACTACATACAAAATCATTAAAATATACAGCATTCCCAGCCTTCTCTGTCTTGATAAAATATTATGTTTTTGTGAACTGGACTTAGAATTTAGTGTTTTGATGGCCACAAACCATATAGATAAACCAAATCAGTTGTGGTCTTCAGCACACTAACTGTACAAAAAATGTGGGCACTGTCAGGAAAACAAATGTATGATAAACTAAAGAGAAGGGAAATAAAGAGCAAATAAGCATGCAGAATGATATTCTGGGCTAAAGTTGAACTGATAAACCTTGAACCAATGTCAGAAGCACAGAGAATACTAGGATACACCAATGACAGTCTGGCCCACAGAATCCTTCATTCTTCTGCAGAGGAGGGTGGATTCCATTAATTTTTAAGCTGTGCAGCTCCCCAGCATGGAAACATAGGAGTGAAAAGGAGATAACAAGCTAAAAGACAGCATTTCAGTAGATGATACCTCAGAATAAATGAAAGCATAATTGGTAGCAACAAAATGACAGAGGCCTGCACTTCTGCACTACCCTGATACTGAGGAACCTAAGAAGCTTCATTTAAAGTTCTTTTTCCTACATATTTGTTCTTAAATAGGAGTAGTATCGAAATAGCAGAAAACAATAGTCTAAAGTTTAAAGAAATGTCCTCAGGCATTATATTTTTCAGTATGAAAAACCTCCAGAATGACCGACTCTTGAGAGGTTTTCTTTAATAATATGGCTATTATTACTTTGAATATTCATACCTATTTTTGAACTTCTATGTACTGCTAATAAGCAGTATCTGCTGAATACATCTGTAGGCTGAGAAACTGAGATGCAGAGTACTTACTAATTACATCAGTGCCATTGAGGATGTAAAAAGACTTAACTGATGCCAGCTCTAAATATATACTACAGAACCATCTCCATAAGATGCCTTAAAAAGTTGCCAAAATGTCAGACCTTAGGCCAGACAGTTGCCCTTTACATATATAAAAAAGCCCAATTCTCCCTCTTTTGAATACCTTTTATTTACAACAGCTTTGTTGGAATGTACAAGAAATACAAGACTGGATAACAAAAATTTGAATACTTTGTTCACTAAAGTAATAAAATTGTAAACTGATACAAGTATTTGTCAAACATTATGTCATAGAGAAACCCAGTTTCAGTTTAAATGCAAACGATTGCCTGTTATGAAATGAGAGCACACTGAATTAGTCATTTCCATTAAATCTATGAAGTAGAATTGCCTAGCAACCAAGAAAATTAATTCAGAGATTAAAATAAACACTGTGACACTGACAGAGCAACTGCTATTCTACCTCAGTAACCATAAAGACACTTAGAAAAGAGGTGATTTCTTAATTCTTCTTAACAAAGGTAAAACAAACAATTTCATAAAATGAGCCATAATGGACAAAGATTATTTTAAAAATAAAGAGTCAAAGCAACTGCACAAAGCAACTGCAAATAATTGCCTTTTTACATAACATCATTGAAATGAAAAACATTGAAAGTTTTTCATGTTCTGACAATGGTGAATGAATTGGAAGTTTCTAACATGTTTTCTCACAAAGGAGAATTTTGTTTCATTATACTCATTCTATGCAAGTATTCTATATTTTAGTACTCACTTGTTTAATTTATTATAGAATTTATGACCATGCTTACCTGAAAATTCTGCATCATTAATACCCACTTCTACTCCTACTCAAATTTGTCCTTATCACACTGCAGTAGGAAAGATTTTAAATTATAGTTTATCACACTGAGGTGGTTATGGGGGGAGAAAAAAAATAAAATAAAAACAACCCCAAACATTTACAGATTAAGGACTGTGAGGATGAGCGCAATAATTTAGTTTAATGACTGGTACATATTGCTTGTTGCATCTGGGCCATTGTGTAATTCATTGTCCCTGAAGGACCACAAAAAAAAATAGTAAAATTATCCCTTTAGAAATAAAACAACCACATTCTGCAACATTGAAGTTTATCACCCTGTCAGGGTATTAGATTAGAGGAGCAATTACAGATCAGGGATTCTGGAGTGGCAGTATTTTCATACCTCTAGTAGGAGACAGTCCATCTTTCCAGCTTGAGGTACAGTTTTTTTTTTTACAGAGTAAAAAAAAAACAAAACAAAACAAAACAAAACAAAACA
>VYXD01010221.1:522195-594009 GCA_013397195.1 Hylia prasina
CAGGAGTGATTAAGGCAAGAATAACAGAAAGGAGAAATAATGTATCCCAGAGGATATGACAAGACAGCAACTGCAGCAGCTATATCAAATCTAGTTGAGTCTACATTAAAAGATAATAATAAAAATAAAACAGTATGAGGAATAAATCAAGACAGACAAGCAGGAATAACTGTGTATTAGAAGGTAACTCTCCAGGCAGGGACATAGCTACTCTTTTTTCAGGAAAATGTATTTCAGCTCTTTGGTTGTGTATAATATTCACAAAATAAACTCACAGCCAGTTACAGGTTCTTTAAAATCTTGAAATCCACATATTACAATCACCAAGTCCAGTTCAGAGGTGTCCGAACTGGATTTTAAAAGTTCATACCATCAATAATTATGAAATAAAGTAAACGTATTCATCTTCTAGAAGGGGATATGGCAGATAATAAAGGAAGGATATCTGCTGGAAATACAGACAATACAGATGGTATAGACATGGAATAGATCAAAATGAAAAAAATATTAACAGCAAAAAGTCCCCATAGATAAACACAGCTATAAAGAAGATAAAAGAGCTCAAATGTCCTTAACAGGTTCCCTTGTGTCTTAAATATTTGATGAATGTACCAGATGGGGAGGGGGGAGAAAAATATCTTGTCTGAACCACAAGCATAAACACAGCTGACCTAAAAGACCTACCCACCACTAGGTTATAATTACGCCAGTGTATTCACTTGTGAACCATGTTCATAAATCTAGAATAATTTGGAGATATTGAAAGATGACATCTTTGAGAAATGGTAGCCTCCATATGCTGTCAAATATCTGAAATTAATTTTCATTTTCTGGCCTTTGTGCCACATGTCATGGGTGTGGTCGAAACATACATGTTTTAATGAATTCTTATGATAGTCACTGCGATGAGCATTCTTTTTATTAATTTTATTTATATTAATGAAGCACTATCATAAAAATAGAAGATACACTAACCCTACATGTAGCAGAAAAAAGTATATTTTTTTCCCTTTAAAAATTTTAACAGCTCTGTTCTTATGGTAAAAATCTTAGGAAAAAATGCATGGTATTCAGACTAGACATTATCAGAGTCCAGAACCTTCTAATAAAATAAAACCTTGTAATTTATGTTCAGTTCAGAAGGATTTATTAGATCTACTTCAGTCTAGCCCAAAAATACAGGCAAATAACCAACATGCTGGTCCAGACCTACATTCAAAGATCATCTATAGTTTGTTATAATTGGACAACAAGAAGGAAAATACCAGTGTTAGTCTTGCACTAGAGGCAAGAATTTAATGAAAATAAACTCCCAAATAATCTTAGAAAGCAGACCATGACTATGTTGCAGGAAAAAAAAAAAAAAAAGGNGGTCACTAGTAGCCTGCCTTGGGAAAAATTCCATCTGCACAGCAAATCTGATGATCCTCTTGGCTCAAGTATGTGAACAGGACACACTAGCAAAATTGTTCAATGCCACTAGAAGGTCCAGAATACCCTGCGCAGGAGTAAATCCAAATTCCACTAATTCAAAAGAAAACTACAAACAAAAACCTTTAAAAAAAAGCATCTAAGAAGAATAATATTTTTTAGAAACTGCAGACAGCCACAGGAGACCCAAAGCATATTAATCACTGTAATACCATGTGATACAAACAAACAAAAAAATCCCTCAGCTGATAAACAAACTCCATTCAACCTTCCTTGCAGTCTCAATCTCCTCTCAAACTCTTTTAAACTGCATCATCATGTTTTCTCACAGATATCCTGCCAAAAACCTGACAGCAACATGCAAATTACTCCATGGCATTGTTAGGTCCTAATCTTAGATGTTCATGTGCTTCCTTTTTGCTTATATTGGTATAAAACCAATGGGATTACTCACAGTACATGACATCTAAGACATATATTTAAGTCTTTGCAAGATCAGATCTTTGGTCATTTATTTTTCAGATTTTCAAATTACTGATGTCTATATTTTTTGGAAGTAATCAAGGGCCATATATGCACTTACAAGCAAATCTGACATTGGTAGGCAGCGTGAATAAAAGGGGTCCTTAATGCTCTATCAGAACTATGAATTTTCCAGCAAAAGGAAAGCATTAGGTAGCAAATGTAAGTGAAGACTAAATAGTAGCCATGTTTTGTGATTCAGAGGAGTAGATATCAAGCTGATTATGAACACCTGGAGATCAAGGCACTTTCATTTTAATCTAGTTCAGCCATCTAGTTAAGTAATATGGCAATAAGGCACCTGACTGCCATAATGGGAAAGAGAACCTGCAGGTGTTTCCAACGAACTGCAAACTGCTACTAAGAGGAAAGGTGGGGGAAATCATGGTTATGTTTATTTATAATGTCAAAAGCATATGTTGGTCAGAAGCAGTGGACAGCACGTCAGGAAAAAAGTAGAAGGCTGAGAAATTCTCTGAACATAATTGTGCTGCTATATTAAAACACCACAGAAACAGGAGAAGCAATTTATATATCTAATATACTCAGACTAATTCACAATAAAATAAATCACTGTATTTGTGTCAATGAGATAGAAATGTAAATTCCTTTTCTATACAGGACTGGTTTATCAACAAGTCATGAACAAAGGCAAACTATTTTAAGCAGGAAGCATATAACACCAAAGCTATTCAGCTTAAAAATCAATAACACAACATTCAATCATATAATTGAATACCTTCATGACCAACACAGTGGCTAGTAGTCAATGGTCCCTTTCTCAAGGCAATTTCAGACATTTACTTTCACCCTCGGTTATGCATATTGAGTTACTATTTACAGTGACTTATCAACCCACTACCCCCATAATTTCAAGTACACATTCTTTATTGGTTACAATGCTTTTGAAAACCACTATCTTTTTAGAGTTTATAATTCTTTCACACCACATGCAGAATTCAAAATATTATTTTATTTTACTATCATCATCATTATCAGTAAAAATAAAAATAACTTCACAGACATCTGCTCAGTTAAGGTTTTTCACAATGGATTAATCCAGCAGCCAGAGAGGTTGTATTTGGTCTCACTGCACCCAGTAGCAGCTACTGCAGCCTCTCCTACTGCAGCTGCCTGGCCTTTTTAACACTGTACTCAGGTAGGGCATAGAAGCATTTGTCTGGTCCAAGTGACAGCAGCACGTTCTTCTCAGTCATTTCCCCCTCTCCTCCACTGGAAAGGGAGCAAATCAAACATAAGCACCACAGAAAACAGATTCCAACTCCAAGCTGTGTCATGAGCATGGTAAATAAATTATACAGAAAAAATTAGCTGGAAATAAATTTTCATCACAGAGATCATAGAACAAGTAGAGCAGTAAAGAGCAGGGAGTTGCTGAATATATATCACTTAGTACATATGAACTAAGACACATTAATATTTGAGTGGCAAAAGGCAAGGATTGATTTACTGGATAGGTTAAGGTAACTTTACCTTATCTATCCCCATTCACCAGCAAGGAAAGCAATCCTCAACTGAATAACTTCATTGTTACACAGATAACTCACATATGCTCCCAAAGCATTCACGTTACTGACAGTAACTTTCCCTGTCTCAGAGATGAAAATCTTTTGAACGTTGTTTGGTGTGAGATGAATCACAAAATGGTAAAAGAGACCGGTAGCAAATAATGTGTCAGATGGAAGTAAAACACAACAGGGTGTATGACCTTTCTTCTGGAGAGATGAGAGAAAGAGCTTTGTGTCATCCAAGCACAGGGATAAGTACTTAGTTTGGATAGGCTTCCTCATCTCACCCTGCAGTGCCAATCAAAACCACGACATCAGAACCTCAGGATCTAGTTCTGCATAAAAATATGCAAACCTAAATTCTTAGCTATGGTCATATTTCCTCACTTGAGAACTGCAAAGATACACCCCAAGCTCTTCCAGTGGTTTTCTAAATGCCTTTAAATTGATTCAAAGTTATGCCAGGTTCTTACTATTGCACGTATCTTAATAGAGTAAGAGATGATTTGGTGGGAAAGCAGGGGGTGGGAGGCTTTGATGAACTACATAAAGAAAGCTAAGCTGATTCACCAGTAGCAGAGGGTGCCACTACACTGTGGAGCCTCCCACACTGGCTACATCACCTTGCTAAGCAAGGGGGTGCAATACCAGCTTCCTTCACCAGAGAAACTAGGCCAAGAAGTCAATTGTGATAACTTTTCCACGAATGTGAAGTGATATACTTTCCTTTTCCAACTAACAGAATCTTTCCTAATTCTCATCACTTGAAGATAAAACCAGACTTACTCTCCCTCTTCACTCACCTTTAACCTGAAATAGCTAGAAACTGCCCAGAGTTACAATATTACCATAGTAATTTTACGGTATTATTAGTAGCCGTGAACATAACTGCTGTATTCCTCGGGGGAAAAAATGTGCTTAAATTAATTCTTCACTATTTTAGAAAGATAATTCAAATTTATGCTTCTATTATGCTTCTATTATGTAACACTCAAACGTTCTTTCAACTCTAATATTGTCTTCCACCATAGTTTAGTGGTGGACTTGGCAGTGCTAAGTTTATGGTTGGTCCTGACGACCTCAGAGGTCTGGTTCAACATAAATGATCATAAGATTCCCCTCTTTCCATATCAGTTTCAGACTTCTGAAGCCCTCCAAAGATATTTCAAATTCTACTGCTCATTCCTTTCTTCTTTTCTTCATTTTGCCTCTCTTGAACCTCTATCAGCACAATCATTAATCATCTCTACTTTTTCTTTGTGCCTTAGTGCAGAGCAATCCCTGCCTAATCATTTAGCTATGCTCTGACACTCTCTTCCTTCAAATTCCTCCTTAATGTCCAATTTTGCCTGTATAAAATCATTCTTCTGCAACCTGAGAAGTAGGATGCGACCAGCTATGACTTAATTAATAAGCATGCAGTACTTGTCATTTTCTATTACATGTTCCTAGAAGAAATTTCAAAATGTTGCAGAATTTAAGTTCCGTGTCTTCCAGGCGTTAAAAGAATGAAAACCAGGACAACAATCAAAAAGAGCTACTTTTTTTCCTTATTTTTTTTTTTAAGAGGAATTTTTACAAGTGCAATCTTGGGGTACAAAAAAGAAGACACTGACAAGTGGGGGGAAAAATATTTTTGCCTTAAGTTTTTTTAAATTCTGGCAGTAGTAACTTTCTGAAAATCTCATATACCAAAAGTGTAGTAAATGCATTTTTATTGGTGTAGTTTTATACCAAAACCTCAACAAATGCATTATTCCCCTCATGCCATTATTAAAAAATGAAACTTTTAAAAAATTTATAAAAAACTTATTGTGGTATAAATTTATTTTGATAGTCCTTTGCTGTATAATTGTATTGTTATCACTACTGGGGAAAGAAAATGAATCTTCCATTGTGTAGACCAAATGAAAAAGTCCTCAGAAACTGTCCAAGTGCAAATGTCAGGTGCATTGTAAGTGTAAAAAGAAGAGTAATGCTTGCATTTAGTAGTTGTATTTTAGCAACTGTTATTTGGAAAAATGTTGTTCCAGATGGCTGAAGTATAAATTTTGGAAGGATTGCTGAACTCCTACATGAAAACTAGTAAGAAGGAGATGAAATTTTCTGAGGGGGAAAAAATAAAAGATAAAAATTAGCCTTCTTGGGACTAATGCATTGAAGCATAAGAGTTACCATGGACAAGCTAAGAGAATATGTATGCCATTTTTTTGTGTCAGTGTTGTTCCTTCATAAGGCCCACGTACACAATAGTTCCCAGTTTTGTTAATTCCTACTTGGTGCGTATCTTTGACCCTCTCAGCTTTGATGCTCTGAGTTTGATCCCTCTGCAGCTGAGAAAATGGCAAGATTTACTCCTGACTCCTTGCACAGTGGAACTGAAGCCTCTCCAACTCCCCACTCCCACATGAAAAAGACTTGTGGCAACAGATCAATGTGGGACTTGCTGCCTGTCTCAGAAATTGGCCATGTGATAAGATATTGCCTGGAATTTTGCATTTCAGTCACTTGGCTGAAAATTATTCTGAAATAGAATTGCCAAACAGAAAATTAACTGATAAAGTATTTCAGATAAGATCAATATTCCCCCTTGCCTTTTTTACATTCTGGTTTTTGATGGCTATCAGCTGCCTATATTCTTCATGGGTCTTATAAAATCATTCTCAGTGTCTACAATCTGAGGCAGAACAGCCCAAAAATGTGGGGCTTTTTTTTTTTATCACTTTCTACTCAGTCCTCCATATAAAATTATTAGGAGGAAATAGCATACTCTCACCTGTGTATATGGGAAGAATTAATAGGTAAAAGCTATTTTATCAAGAAAGCAATCATTGTTATGTGAGCCCAGTAGCATTTCCTCCATTCTTCCATGTTGAATTTTAGCGCAGTGGCAGGCTACTTAAAACAGGTTACAAAGTCACATTGCCAAATTGTTTAAGGTTAATGTTTACATTAAGCAGAAATGAATGCAAAGTCACAATCTAAAATGAAAATAATCTGGATATTAGGTATAACAATCTCTCAATCCTTCTCCATAAGGAACCTAAGCATTCAGCTGAATCAAATTTAATTTTGCTGTATCTACAGTTTTGCATTGTCCTTCCTAATTTCTTATTTTTTTGAGTAATTGAAAACCTGGAGTAGCCCTTTTTTCCCCCAAAGGTGAACCTTTACTTTCACAAAGGGCCAAAAAAGCTTTTCAAAATATTTTATTGCTATTTCAATACAGTATTTTTTCACGAATAAGTGTAAATCAATAATTTAAAATACATTCAACACTTTTTTCCTAAGCATTCACATCTCCTATGAAAAATCTTTTTAATATAGCTTATTTATGAAATTGACATCCAAGTGTCAAAATAACCATGAAGACTTAAATTTTCACACATTGAATTGAGGATTCCATCTGCCTTGGGGCAGTTGGGATGATTTTTGCCCTGAAAGAGTGTATATAAAATTATAATTAAGTCCTATTAATGTTGGATTTTCATGCCTAGGACTAGTATAATGTTAAGCCTGTTAGAAATAGAAAGTTTTCTACTATTAACAGAGACATTTCAATGCTAAAGATTAAATAAGCAAGCAAGACTAAATTTATTTACATCATTATCTATGAATAAAGGCCTAATGTATTAAATAATAACATATTCAAATTACAGCTCTAAAAGTCAGTGCTCCTTATGCAAGAATATTAAGGTAGCCTGTAGTTACTACATAAAGGATAATAACTTACAGTATTAGAACAATTAACTTCAAATTCATACTGACTGTTATTGCATTTTTCCTTAATAAACCATATTGATTAACTACAAAGGAGTATTAAGCAGGCAATACAGTGAGATAGTTTGCCAAATGCTAAAATTTATTTCTATATTTAGCATTGATTATGAAGAAAATTTATTTACTCTGTTAGTGACTTTTTAACAGTTAAGTGAGTATCTGATGCTCTTATTATAACACACACACCTTTAAGAACAGGAAACAATAAACATGATGAAAGTTAAGACTACATTGAAGCAACTTGTAAAAATCCAATCTGAACACAAGCTTGGGAACTAAGCCTACTAAGTTGAAAAGATATTTCCAAAGTAAATAGAGATTGACCTCTGCCCACCATGTTTTCTTTGAGAATGAATCCAGATTTGGTATGAAGAATATCAGCCAGCAAATGTCTGCTACTTCCTACTCATAAGGCCAAATTTAAAAACTATTTCCAAGTTGCCTTTGAGTACTAACAACATAAAAAGGAATTAACTGAAAATACAGGCATGGCTCTCAGTGTGGCATTTACACTAAAGAACAAAAAATATCTCCTCTGCTTTATTTACAAGTATTGTCACCAAAAAAATATCAAAGTGTAAAATACTAGGATTTCCTCACTCTTATTTAAACCAACTTTGCAACAACCTTCAAAAGAGAAGGAAAATCTCTCTAAGAGGTAAATAAAAAGACTTAGAAGACTAACTTGGAAAGGATGCCAGCATCCTTTGGCTGTTGGTATTTCTTAATGTGAAATAAAACTCATAATTTTCATCTACTCTATACTATCCTACTAAGTCAGTCTGCCATTTTCCAAAAAGTCCTGAAGTAAGAGGAAACAATTTACCCTCTCATGGCTGAAGAAGCAGAGGCTGTGTGTACATTTTACTCATAGCATCCTAGTCTCCTTATGACTTTCTTCCAAAACTCTGATTAAAGCTCTTCTTTACTGGTACGCTGTGACAACAAATGAAAAAGCTCTGATAACAGGTTGCAGATCCACTTATATTGCTAATGCAGGCCAAACATCATTTTCTGGCTTTCAATCATTTCTAGTCATAGTAATACCACATACTTTTTTGCTATCCTACTGGTGAAACCTTTACTGTGTTAGGTATAGACAGTTAGGGCTTAGGTTAGAGCTTAAGTAAAACTAGTATCTTCCTCAGTTTGACTGCTGTACAAACACATGATGCTCCATTCATTCCCAAGACTTTATTTTACATAGGAATTCAAACTGCAAAATGAAGTTATGGATGAATAATTAAAAAAGGCAAATTCATTTTCCATTTAGTGTAAATGGTATAAGTATGATTTAGTGTGCTCCAGAACATTTCTCTTTTTTTCTGAAACAGATTGTGGTCAGAATAATCAATCACTTCCCTGTACAAAGTTCCTTACAAGTGCAAAAAATTACAGTGCCTGCCCTCTGAAAAGTTGTTTATTGGGATGAATAGCTGGGGCTGGGGACACCATTGTAATCTTAGTTCTGTTACAGAGGGAAGACCTGAAATGCAGGAACTGGACATATACCTTTTATTTCCACATCACAAAGCTATCAGTTTGACATCACTGTCTTTCAAACACTGGCAGCTGAAACCTACCACTGCCAAATGCAATTTATGCATGAGGTTTTCAAAATTAGCAGGCATCCCTAAAGACATCAGTGAAATTTCTCCATCTGAGTGAACCTGATATTTTTTGAAAAATAAACCCAGTTTACTTATCCTGGGGTTTCTGGACAGCAAATTTGCAATCAAATATCTTAGTATGTTAGAGTTCTAGGATGTAGCATAATGTCAGTGTTACAGAAATTGTGAACAAGTTGATATTTCTGAGATGTTATGACTTTTTACCTTTTTAGAATATATTTTAGTGTTAATATACTTTTGAGGCATTTGAGACAGCCATCCTACACACTTTCAATTCTTGGACAGCTAGAGATAGCTGCAGGGCAAATACCTTTCAAACCTCCTCCCCAACCTGTACTGACTTCATAGCAAAAGAAATGTGACATCAAGAGGAAAAAAAAGGGAGTGGAGGAGGCACAACAAGGCTTCCAGTACTTTAAAACAGGAAATTTACAAAAAGAAATTATTATTGGTTTCAATGTTTACAGCTTTATACAAGAAAACTTCTGGACAACAGCCTTATCTCATTTTACCATATTAAGGGTAGTGATGCCAGTACAAAAACACACTTTGTGCGACCAGCAGAAAAAAAAATGTGGAGAGGAGAAGACATCCCTTACTTTGAAGTGAATTTCTAGTAATGTATTACTTTCAGAGAAAAAAGAAATGGAATTTATTTCCCTGCTTATAATTTTCCAGGATACAGACATAAAGAAATCATAAGTGTTAAATATTAGAATATTGAGAGACTGTGGCAGAAGGTCATTGTTTGGAACCACTGTGTTAAGATTTATGTTTGCACTTAATTATATCTTATTTCTTAAAATTCTCAGACATAAAAAGACTTCCAAATCTGCTAGAGCTATCTTGATCGTATTCATGAAATGCATCAATATGAAGTTATTCACTTCCATCATGGCTGCTAGGAAGACGTAATGCTGTTCAGTGGGAGGCTCAAAGCATCTGCTGTGAAAAGCACAGGAGCTGATAAGCAGTGACAATTTATACTCCCATTGATTTTGTATAAATCAGAAAAGAAAAAGAAAGAAACACTTTAATTTGAGATGGCAGGATGATGAAAAATAGAATATATGAATTACAATTACTGTTTCTGCAACACTACAATTAGCAAAATTGTTCTGGATTACCTGAAACTATCCTGTGGATATCAATTAAACACACAGTAGATAAATCACACTAAATGAAACAAAAAAAACCCAGAAACTATGAAAGAACCATCATATCATACTAGTACCAGTCAATATTTTTCAAGTGCAAATTGCAAAACTTAAGGAGATCCATGATTTCATAATCATCCCCATACTTTCCTATCATGCAATTAAGCACCTCCAAAAACTCAAAACTGAAAATATTTTTTAATTTGCCTCCTGAATTGCAAGTTTTCTTGAAACTCTAAATACATTTTAAAAACTGTCATAACCCAACCAGGGAACATGACATCTTGAAATGACAAGTTCACAGATATGGTCACAGAAACTAAGCAGCATCCCCTTTCACACCAATAAGGAAAAATACACGATTTATGAGCTCTTAACATTCTTGTGCCACTGTCTGTGATGACAGCTGGGTACCACTAAAGGGAGAAAAGGCAGAACACATGGCATTTTAAATGGGTGGGGGGTAAGTAGTGTTAGCTGTTGTAATCACACTATTAATCACACCATTTTGAGTGGCTGTTGGTCACTCAACTGCTTATCATATGAAGAATGAGGACACAGTTTATCAATAACAAACTCTTTCAATATACAAAAATTATTCACTTTTTTTCACTGTTTTTTTTTTTACCTCTCTCTAATAAGAATTCAGGGATTTTGAATTTCACACTGTTTCTTCAGGCAACATCATTTGGTAACAATGACGTATTTTGATTCCTTGGTCAAACAATTCGATTTACTTGTTTTAAGCAGCAAAAGAATGCATTTCAGAATTTTTTAAAAAAGATGTCTTCAATTTCTAAGTGTAAACCACCCTAAACAATTTAAGTCATACAGTAAAAGTGTTGATTTTACCTTCGGGGAAAAAAACAACACCAAAACAGAAAAACTGACCTGTCCTGTACTTTCCTGTTCTATCTTTCATTAACAAATAAAATTCAACAGAAGGATCTGCTGTAATCAGATACTAATCTATTTATCTATAAATGTAAGTGTGCATACACATGGAGCACATATATCTCTTTTAATGTTCTCATGACTATTTACGGTGCATTTAGATCAAGTCAAGACCATAAACAATTCAAAGCTGCATTCTGTCTAAATGGGTCACTTATAATGAGAAAGCATGACATTTACACGTAGGAAGTAGATTGATCAGGGAGCAGAAAAACAGAATATGGCATCAGTGCAGAAAAGTATGCCTTTACAGGCAATTTATGCTAAATTATTTGGCAACTTCCTATATCCTCCTCAAAAATGGAAGTCAATTCAAAAAGAGTAAAATGCAAAGAATAAAAATTTAACACAGAAAATATTCACTAGGAATTACCCTTTGTGCTTGCAGTAGAGAAAAATGAAAAAAGCCTTAGTTCCTTTCACTATTGTTATGTCGTTTGTACAGAATAACACTTAAGTGAAAAGACTGAAAACACTATGTCTCCCAAAGATCCACACATTAATTAAGTGTCCACAATCACTTTAAATTGGACCTTTAAGTGCTAACGTTTCCCACAACACTCAGTTGTTTTCAACCCGAAGCCATGGAACAGAAATGCTCTGAACATGCTGTGTACATCTTGCTAAAGCAATTTCAGCTGCAGCCTGAAAAATTAATTTCTGCAAAATGCAAATCTGTGCCACGCAAATATTAGAACGATAGCAGGTCTGCTGCAACACATTACAAAACCAGAGTGGCAAAAAGGCAGAGGGAAATTTCAACACTGCCTAATATATACAAAATGTACCCCATGTCTTTGTTCTGTCTGGATTCTCATTCAAGGTGTAAATACTGGTTACATTGTTAGATATCCAACTGCAACCAGCTCCAAATACTGTGTGAGTAGCTCTCTCATAGCTCACACTAGACTCCCTTGACCCAGCTAGACAAGCGTGAAAACGTAAAATAAATGAACATTAACAAAGACTAGTCTGGAAAGCAGGCTGCACTAAATGCTCGCAACATTATTTGTATAGATGCAGGATTTGCTACCTGCTTTCTTTTTATACTATATATCAGCTCACTATATTAATGCTATATGCTACTGCAGAGAGAAAAATGAACTAAATGATAAGAAAATAATATGTCTTTCTCCATCTTCCACATATGGATATTCCCCAACCTTACAGCATGCTGCTAAGGCAAATAAGGAACAGCAAAATAATTATCTCCATGCAAAGAAAAAGCAATTTTAACACAATACCTTTCTGTGTTTGTCCCTCTTCCATATTCTCTTCCATGGCTACCTTTCTTCACTAGAAACAGCTACAGAGAATTAATCAAAAGCTTCAGTCAGATGTAGGAAAAAGTGTGGATTTTTTTTTCCCTGGGAAGCTCCAACAGCAGAGGCTTAGGCAAGTCCTCAGAGCTTAGCTAAGGCTTCCTCACTCTCCTTGTTTGCTTGGAGACAGGCTGTCAAGTGTAATTTCATTCAAATTACTCTTCCGTGAAGATTATCAATTTTTCTTCTCAAAGCTGGCCATTGTGTACCACTGTAAGCAGGTATTCAAATGAACAGCCTGTGAGTTTTGGGGGGAAATTTGGTCTGAGCCCTTATGGCAATGACACCGATTCATACGCCTCACTTTGCATATAAAATGGAGTAAAGAAATTGAGGTTTGTATTGAAATCTGTGTTTAAATTGAAAACAGGCTGTACTGAAAACAGATGGAGGGGTGTCCTCCTAAGGGGAAGCAGACCACCAACCCATAATTCCCCCTATTTGCTACTGAAGTGGGAAAGCCCAAATGCCTGTGGGTTCTTTATGCTGTATTACTTGTCTTTCTCTCGCTCTCTCCCCCCGCCTCTCCCCCTCCTCCTGTATCAGCACATTTAAGAATAATATGACTCTTCATTTCCCTTCTTCTCATATATCTGTATCATCAGGAACTAAGAACAAATATACACTATTGCCCTTACAGTATTCTAAAAAATATCTTTATAGCAATACAATTTTGTGTGTATGTATATGTGTTTACACACACAAGCACGATTTAACACATGACATTAATCACTGCAAATTTTATGCACTATACACATTCTCTCATTGTCACAATTCTAAACAGGAATTTAGATGTAGTTCAGAGGTTTTAAACAGTTCTTGCATCAATTCTTTTTCTCACTCCTCATATCTCAAATTAGCTTTTTTCAAAGCTCTTTTAAAATAACTGGATCTTAAAATGGTGAAGCACCACATGTGGGTTATGTACACGAGGAAGCACATACAAACACACACTGCTAGGAGTTTGCTCTGGAAAAACATAGGTTAAATACACTGTGAGGGCACCTACTAATTTGGGGAGCTCTGCAGTCTGATTTGGAATGCAAATTGGACGCTGCAGTCTAGCAATAAATTAGCATTTTTTGTACCTTACTCTACAGAGTAATATATCATCATTTAAGACTTTTATTATTTTACTAAAAGTGCAAACTGAACACAATTCCATTTTTTTCTTTGCAGGTTTAACTTCTTATCCTTCTGGGGGAAGTGACTAAAACTTAAACAAAAATAAGAACTACTATGGCTGAAAATTCCTATTAACATATGATAAATAGCTCATCCATTTACTTTATGCTGTCTGAATACATTGACTTAGTTCTGCCTCCTGAGACACAAAAAAAGTTGTTTACTTGGCTACTTGGGTTTTGTTTGGGATTTTGTTTAGGGAGGGGGTTTTGGGGGGGTTATTGTTGGGTTTTTTTCTAACCTGTTTGCATATAAATCTGTTCACATCTGCTTCTCATCAGAATAATTATCATGCTTGAACTTAAATGTATATATATAATTAAATAACTGAATTGTTATTTAGAACTCAACATATTTCCTACCTTTTTTTTTCCTTTTAATTCATGTTTCTAGGGCTCAATTTTCTGGAAAAACTGACAAAAATTATCAGCTGTTGATCTGATCAAATCAAATGTAATTGATCATTTAAAAATCAACACGTTGAGAAGGTCTACACATATAGAAGTGCTGCAAACACCATAGGATCTATGTGTCTTCCATCTTTCTAGGAATTATTCTTTTAGACAGTTTTTTAAGAGATGCATATTTCCTTTAAAGCAGATCTTCTGTGTAAGTTTCCTCTGCTATTCTTTCTCTTCAAATTCATTTCTTACATGAGCATTAACAACTCTTCATATTTCAAAAAGGATCTGGCAAATATTTTACCTAGGTTGGCAAATTGCTTCTAAGTTGCATTTCTCAACAGCACCAAATATTTGAGGTGACAACATCCTCAACAGTGATGTTTGCCACAATGGAATATATAGGTCACTGATGAAACCAAATTACCTTCTTCCTTGAAACAAACATACAAACTTTTTTCAAATGTAACAGGAAACAAAAAGAAAAAAGGCTGGAAAGAGGTAACTGGGAGAAGATACAATAAAGATGGCACAATCTTGAGTGACATAAAAAGGTCAAGATGAAACAACTTGTTCAATAAAGGGACAGAACTACAAAGAAAGTAGGCCCAGAAGTAAACAAAGGCATATTACACAACATGTATTTAAGTTGTGGAGACTTGCTGTAGCAGGCTGTTGTAGAAGGGGAAAAGGACAAGAAGGACAAAATAATAAGGAAAATCTGAATCACAAGGATTTACAGATATGAGATCTCTGAGCTGCAAATTACTGGGGAGTAGAGGAATATTTTGTGAAAAAGTTTTAGCCATTTCTTATACTACTTCCAAGACAGACTGCTTTTGACACAAATATATGAGATGCTGAACCGAATGAATACTTGATCTACTTCCCACTATGGCCATTTTCACATCAGGTTCACACACACCTTAATTTTAATGAGAGGATTTTTAACTTCCTAAAAAGCCTACAACACCCACATGCCAAAGGTTAAGATGAAATCACTGTAATTCAGTGATAGCATAGCACAGCATTGACAAAAAATGGCTTATCCCCACCGCTAAAATAATCTACTTTTCTTCATAAATATTATTGTTATGAAGATACTGACAGCTCCTCTTCTTAAACAGCAGCTCCTCCAAATTATGTGTCAAAGCTCCTTCTTCAGAAAACTGCTTAGTTTCAAGTGCTATTAACTAGTCATCTACACAGCTTGTGCAAAAGTGAACAACAAAGAGAATGTGAAAGACTTCATGTAAGCTTCTTTCATATTTAACTGCAATTTATTAACAAGGTTGAAACATAAATCTGTCTCCTCGGTGTTTCTTTAGAACTGCTCCAAGGACCTTTCAAGATTAAATTATGAATAGATGTTACTCCTAAAGCCAAAGAACAGAAAAGCTCTGCAAGTCTTACACAGAATAACAAACCAATGCAGAAAATGCCAACTGTATGTGACTTTCCAAGCAGCAACCACAGAGGTTTTCTTTCTTCAGCATACTGGGAAACATATTTACAATTAGTGATACATAAACTACTTTAAAACTGTACAGAGAAACTATACAAGCTTCTGTTTCTGGAGACACTTCCAGCACAGAAAAGAGCTATGTTAGTGGGAACTACATTCAACTGCCTAAAATTCCCTTTTAATGTGAAATGAGATTATTGGTGCAAGTGATCATTGGACAACCATGCCAATTGTAAATGGCAAGGCAAGACAGAATATCCAACTGTATAATGAGACTAAATAAACAGTTAATCAAGAGAATAATTGGAAGCTGATGACATTAAGGGATCCCCTGGTGTCCATTATGATATTATGAAATGTAGCTGAGCACTTACAGCTTTAAACAGCATGACAAACACCTGACTTTTACTCCCAGTTTTGTATGGCCTTCAGATCAGTTTACCATTCCATCCTTCAGTCCTATTGATTTTCAACTACATAATAATGATAATGTTGTGGTGCAGTGATGTCTTGATCATGACAACATAATAAACTGGATTATGAATGCATAATTTAAAAGCACAAAATTATTTATGTTGCTAATTCTACTACCTCAATAACCAAGCAAGAAAAATCAAAAGCCAGCTCAGATTACTTCAGCTATTTTGTCTATGACTACAGGAGGAAGTTGTGATAGATATGGGGAGTGAAGCAGTATGTGTTTTGTGCTGCAAGGGAATTCACTTTGGAATAATGCCAGTAAGGTCCCACTGATGGACTGCCTTTCAGGAGTTGGAGTGGTGTACAGTTCACTCCTGGAAAGCATGTTCTGGTTTAATTATATGCAAAAATATAATGCATGTATAAAAACATTTATGAAAACATAAATTATAAAAATAATTTATGTTCTTAGAGAATATTTTATGATGCAAACCAAAATACAGCAGGTGAGGAAAACTGGGACATACATTTTAAAAGTTCACTCCTAAACTCACCTAAACACTAATGTAGATACACATGTAGTAATTATTTTATGTAAATTAGGCAGCAGATTATAAAAATATGGAAAACACACAGAGAAAAATTAAAACAGGGGCTCCAATTTTCTATTTAGAGTGCTCCACAATTTCTATTTTATATTCAAAATTGAAATGCAGCTATAAAATAATGGCACAGTGTATTTTATCTTTGGAATATCCCAACAGAGGGGTGTTGAAGGAAGCATTGGGAAGCTTTAAGACTTCCAAAATGTCTCTAAATGTCTGCTCTGGGATGTGTATTTCATATTTACAACTTCATGAGATACTTACAGAATAATAAACCAAGAGCACATGGGCCTGAATTTAACTCATCACAGACACACAAGTGTCCAGGGAAAGGAGAAATGTTTAATGACATGAAAATTATCAGAATTAGTGGCGAAATGGAATGTTAAGAGAGAAAAGAAGAAAGTAGAAGGCAAAATGTAACATTAGCAGAATATTGTTGCTTACCCCATTGATGGGATTTGTATAGGTCTACTAATTCCCAATAATTATTTTTACTGAGGAAATTATATTCTTCTAGAGGAACAAACTACCAGTTTAAAACAGGCAGCTATCAAGAGATACCAGGATAGTCATATAACCTAAAGAAATTTCAGTACAAGGCTTCACCTGATAGAAATAAGTATCTTACTATTTTTTTTTGCTCAAGTCTGGGTGTTACATTTGACAGAAGAATAACAGCCATCCTTTCCTTGATGACCTTAATTTATTCTCATTTCTTTCTGCATTCTTCTAACACATCTAGAAGCAGAAATTTTATTGAAGAAGAGAGTGAGTAGATAACCTCCTTGCATACAGCCTCATGTTTCATACTAATAAACACTAACATCATTACAGTATTCAGAAATTAGCCACTTTGTGAAACTCTTGTCAGGTTAAAAAAATCCATTCACTGAGAAAACCTTTCACCACTGCATATGATATTCAGACTTAAAACACAAGAGATGAGAAGTAACCTGTTTATATCAGTATTCAAATATATATTTCATATATGCTATATCGATAAGAGGAGAAAGGTAATAGAAAATGATTGGTATTCTGAATCTAAGATACTGTTAGTCTTAATGTACTTCCAGACTATTATCTGGAGTTATTGTAAGTATCATCTGTAATTTAAAACATTCAGTCTGATTGGCTATATTTCATGATACTTACTGGTTTTACTTTTGAAAATAAGTAAAATTTTTCAGAGTAAAATTTGTTAACACTGTCAATATAATTCCTCTAAAATTCTGAAGAACTTCAATAATTTTGATACCTAAGACTAAGAAAATTATGCCTTTTATATCTTGGGATCAAAATTAGTTGTCCCTGTTCCTAAAGGATACTGCTACTCATTTGGTAAGGTTTTACTCTGAAAAGATGCTCCTGGTTGACGGATTCATAAAGAAGAATCAACTGAACATGAATGCCAGTATAATTGAGGGAGATGCTCAATAATACATTTTTACATATGGGGTTCTAAATGTTATGGCTAGATTCTCCACATGGATACTCCAAACCTCATCATTAAGCCTGTAAGTATATTTAAAGCCCAACAACAGATAGCTGTTCACATCCCCTTTCAAAACTGGATGCCATGACATAAGCACAGCATTGTGACCATTGTGAGCTTTTTTCACCCCAGATGGTGCCATAAGAAGTGGATATACTAATAAATACCCATACAGATATGTATTAGATCAAGTGTTACAAAAAGAACACTTCACAGGGTAGTATACTCAACACATATAGTTCTAGCAGACTCTGCTTTTTTATCCGGGAACTTGGATTGCACTATTTTCAGAGATCTTCTCCAAACCAAATCACTGTAGTAATATTCTAAGATTCTCTACTGGTTTAACTCTCAATGAAATATTCCATATAATTTTTTGTTCCATCAAAGCAAAGTTGCTGCTGAAAACTGGAAGTACTTCAAAACTGCCCACAGCTATGCCTTCAATCTAAAAATGTAAAGTGTTAGGATGGCAAATTTAAGAATAAAGATAAGGAGCACCTACATTACACCAGAGTATCTACAAGAAAACAGATCCAATGGGAAGTTGTTAAAGTTAAGTTGATGTTAGTGGAATTTGAAACTAGACATTGGAGAATAGAAATTATATTCTAATTAGTTCTTCCAAACACTAGAGAAATTAGCCAAGATTGGATTCTTGGACCCACACACACACAAAACTAAATCATAATCTGTATTTTCCTAGTTAAACTAATTTAATTAGGTCATAGAAATTCTCTGATTAATTCTTGCATTATGCAGGAGTTTGGACTAAATGACCATGTTAGACCCTTCTGGGTTTTAATCACTTAATTATTTAAAGCTGTAATCATGTTTGCTGAGAGATTTTATATCTTAATGTGCTCTGAGATTCCCTTCTGTGGTCTTTGTACACCACAGTGTTCATTCAAATATCTTCAAAATTTTGGGGTCTGATGAATGGAAGAATTGTTTACAGCCAAACCCTGCTTTCTCTTCCCTTCCCACCAGTCTTATGGAGCCAAAAAAACTGTGATTAAAAATATTATCCATTCTACATTCAACAACAGTATGTGTATTTCCCTGTGTGCCTCTGTTCCACTGGACGTTATTGGTCTATTAAAGTGTTCAAGTTTCTCTTTGGCTCTGCAGTTTCTGTCTTGTCTTCAAAGATTGAAGAATGTCTGAAAGCACCTTCTGATGATTTCAAAGGGTATAGTCCTCTGTTTTGACAAGGACTCCCACGTTAGTAGCTAAGAAGGCAGCTGTGCACAGAATACACAACACACATATAACATACAATAACTGTAACAAGAAAAAATTAATATAACAGTATGGAAATAAAGTAGGGGAAGGGCCAAAAATAAAAATGCACAGACAAGAATGCTTCAAAACAGCTGTCACTATCAGTCATATCTTGCTCCTACTTAATACAAAGTAAGCTTGACCATTCCTGTTGGGAAACACAAACATCACATAGGAAGACTGAATTCATAATCCCTCACTTCTATCACAGTTCACCATGTGTAAGTGTAAGGGACTAAATTCAAGGTATCATTAAAACATTACACTTATATCATACCTTAGGTTTCACTATTTGTTATCCATGCCCTGCCTACAAGGTGCAGATGAAGGAGTTGATTTAGGCTTCATGAGGGGCATGTCTATAATTCATCCATTTCTTCTGCTTTTTACTTCAGATTCTACAGTTTCTCCACACAAATCACAACACAGAACAAATAGTCAAGTTCCTGCAGTGTACAGCACACAAACCACAGAATAATAATCCAACTATCTGACTGACTACCTGCAACATCCAAGCTGGTTAATTTAAAGTTGTCTCCCCATTATTCTAGTTTAGGCACTGGCTTTGTACATTACTTGACACAAAACAATCTTTGCAGTTAAGACTTTTAGACAATGCAAGACATAGGATCAGAATATCTTTTGTTGGAAAGGATCCACAAGGATCATCAAGTCCATCTCCTGCCCCTGCACACATCAGCCCCAAGACACACAATATGTGCCTGAGACCATTATTCAAATGTTTCTTGAAGTCTGTCAGGTTTGTGCTGTGACCATTTCCCTAGGGAGCCCATTCTAGTGCCCAAACACCCTCTGGGTAATGAACTTTTTCCTAATTCCAACCTAAAACTCCTGTGAGACAATTTCAGACCATTTCCTTGGGTGCCATCACTGGTCACAAGGAAGTGGTAAAGTGCAGTGAGGTCTCCCCTCAGTCTTCTCTTATCTAAGCTGAACAGACTAAGTGACCTCAGCTGCTCCTCATAAAGCTTTCCCTCAAGGCCCTTCACCACCTTTGTAGCTCTCCTCTGAATGCTCTCTAATAACTTTATACCCCTCTTACATTGTGGCACCCAAAACTGCCCCCAGCACTGGAGGTGAGGCTGCCCCAGTGCAGAGCAGAGCGGGACAATCCCCTCCCTTGTCTGGCTGTGATGCTGTGCCTGATGCTCTCCAGGACATGGATGGCCCTCCTGGCTGCCAGGGCACTGCTGAGGCATGTTCAGCTTGTCATTGACAATGACCCTCAGATCTCTCTCCACAGTGCTGCTCTCCAGCCTCTCATTTCCTACTTTGTATGTACATCTACAGTTGACACTTCCAAGGTGCAGGATATGGCTTTGCTTTCCTTAAAATCCCAATTTACTAGCATCTGCACACTTTGTACCCTTTTGAGTCTTGAATCCAAGGCATTAATCAAGATGTCCCTAGTCTGATGTAACCTTTGCATCTGACCCATGAGCCAGTTGCTTACCTGTTGCATTGATGTCCTTATCCAGCTGTGTGCTGGATATTTTGTCCAGAAGGATCCTGTGAGAGACAGTATCAAAAGCCTTACTGAAATACAAAAATATTACATCCACTGCCTTCCCTTCTTCAGCTGGTGGACTACCTTGTCATAAAAGGATGTCATCAGGTCTGATAAGCAGGACATTCCCCTCAAGAACCTGTACTGGCTATGATGGATGACTGCAATGTTTTTCAGTAATGCCCAGAATGATCTCCTCCATGATTTTACCAGGCACTGAAGTGAGACACAGGGATCACTTACAGTAGATTCTTTGTGTAGATGCCAACAACAATTTTGCTAACACTTGACTTTTTTCCAACTACATCCGTTTCATCCAAGCTCTGAAAGGAAGAAGAAAGGAAAAACAAGCCAAAAAGGGGAGATTAGCAGTTGAGTGGGGGAAAAAAAAAAAAAAAAAAAAAAAAAAAAAAAAAAAAAAAAAAAACAGACTGCTGGGTCAGTCCTCCCACTGGCATAGAAAGTTTATGATTTATGGAAAACTGTCAAGCTGAAAAAATCATAGATTTTTAATGATTATTATAATGACAATTTTAGTTGCCCCATTTTTCAAAACTTGAGAGATCACAAATGTACAATTTGTAAAATAATAGAAGTTAGACTCTGAGTATAACAGTTTACCAACATGCTTTTTTGCTCCTTAGCATACCCCCTAATGAGCAACGCATGCCTGTCTCTTATAGCTTAAATGCAACAAATGTAAGGAATCTAAAACAGGCTTCATTGCCATTCTCTTAGAGAAAATGTCATGCCAAAGAAAAATCCAAAAATGATTTTTTTAAAAAAAGAAAAATTGCAGACTTCTAACACTGTTTGAAGTTCTAGAGATGAAGTGCACCTAGATATAAAAATATTTGTGTATGTGTGTATACACATATATGCATATATGTATATATGTAAATATGCATATATGTATATATGTATATATATTTAGATTTATGCATATAAAAATCACCCATACACATATATACTCCTATGTAGCTCTATTCAGATGTAGTGTCCAACAAATGAGACCTTTATGCAATATGCATGCCCCTCAACAAAAGGCATGTAAATCATGTCCTGACAGAACATACATTGAGTGCTCCACTGCATCCCTCACCCTACCCCTTTATCATCCCTAGGAAACCACAGAAAGAGATTTAAAAACTCTAACTGAAACTGAGTGTTCAATTACAGGCTACAAAAGAACAGTTTATAAATATCTTCCATGAGCACTAGTTTAATGATGCTGGTTCAGTGAACTCACTGGATCCTGTAATCCCTTTTTTAATCTCTGTTACTTACTTACTGCCTTTGAAAAACTCAAAGTTGCATTCAATATTATTATTACAGAGCAACACTACAACAGGAAAAGTTGGGGGAAATAAAGATCAGTAAAACATTTTTTCTTTTTTTGAAGCAGCACATTTTGGATGGTATTCAAGGTAAGATTCCGTTACAAATTCTAATTGCAATCTCTTAATACAACATAATTAGAGGATCTTCCTAATCTGGAAAACTAAATCACATAAATGGATTACAGATCAGTTTTCAGATGACCAAAAGAAAAAAAAAAAAAAAGGCTCCCACAAAGCGAGTAAAGGCTGTCAGATGGTTAAAATACAGGAAACCAAACCACTTTTCTGGAATTACCACCTTTACTCTAACAGAAGTAAACTGATTACTGGTTTAGATATGTGTCAAATATCATATTTCTCTAAGTCTTCTTTGCACTTATTAAAACGTACACCCTATGCTGTAGAAATTTTACCAAATAAAAGTATCACAGACTATTTTTTTCCACTAATCCTTGTATAAATATAACAACTATAAAGCCAGAACTTCATCTGATAATGGATTCTGAGGACATTTAGTAGTCTGACTCAGACTATGGTCCAAATAACAAAAAATCTGAGCTAAATAAAATCAGGACTTTTTAAATGTTGTTATGCTCATGACAGTTATTCTACTACTATTTTACTATTAAGAATTCAAGTGTGCATCACAGTAAAATGAACACTTTTTTCTGAATTCTGTAATGCCTTATAACCATGAAGACTGCTTGTCTTTCTAAATCTATCTGCTAACAACATAGATCATAAGAATACATATCTACTGCAAAAAGTGTTCTTATCACTTCAAAAATACTTTATACACTTAGCACATAAAACCTAAAAGAAGTAATCTCAGATGTGAACTAACGACCTGCATAATTATTTGAAAGACGTGCTTAATTAAAGTACTAACTTGCTATGTGCCTTTTTTAATCATCCTGCACTAAACATGTGGGTTTTTTAAAAATTTGTTGATACTCATGATAATAATAAGCATCAAAGTATAATACCTTTGTTTTGTTTATTTTTAAAGAGGAATTTACACATATAAAAATGTAAATATAGTTTTGCCCCAAGTGAAGACACTGATGAACTGAGTACATCAGTACAGAAGGAAAACGATCAGTGAGACACTGAGGTATTAGATTTCAAAACACACAGCAACATACAGCAAAGCTATAACAAAACAGAGAAAAAGAACAGAGCTTATCATTGTTTTACTGACGTTCATATGGGGAACCTTAAAAAAAAGGAAACTTGTTAAAAAAGAAATGACCAAGACAGCTAAAAAATTAAGTACTCAGAGAAGGCATAAAACCCCAGAAAGTGATGATACGGAAGGCACAGCATGCAACTAAAGATTTAAGAGAGGGGAAGGGAGCTTGGATACACATGGGTTTTGCAGATTTTTCCCCACATTTTTCATGTTCCTGGCAGACTACAGTAACATACATTACTTTGCAAGATCTACCTCTTAGGAACCCAGCTGCAGCTGTTATTCACTGCATACCTATTTCATTATAACGCGAACTTTGGAAGGAAGGCTGAAATATCACATCAGAGCAAAAACAATGGTACATGTAAAAGGAAGATTCTCCCATGAAAGAAGACACTAAGCAAAAGAGACCATACTTGTTTCTCAAGTATGATCTCTTTCAACCTTTCCCACCTTTTCTTATAAGCAAGACACCTGTGTCTTCAGAGCAGAGGCTTAAATTATCCACAAGCTGAATCATGATTTCTCTCTGTCTCAAAAATGGTTATGTGCTTATTTTTACAGATATCACATGCTTACAGTGCTTCAGCTTGTTTGAATATATACTTATAGAAAAACTGCTATGGGGGAACTATTCTGAAGACATAATGAGGAATTAGTGATCCTGAGGCATATATGCTGACCCAGCTAAGCCTCCCCAGCTAGCACCCATATGTCATCCCAAGTGGCCGCTGAATGACCCCGTGCTCTGTCCTGTCATGGTCACTTGCAGGTGTTACAGGAGGATGTGCAGATGTTACAGGAGAATGTACAGATGGTCCTGTCTAACATGTATGACACGTCCTTCATGGACACTTCACACTCATTCAATCACAAATTACTGGTTTTACTGTGATGAGACAAGACCATTTTTAATTGATAAATTTAATGGTGAGGAAGAAAACTATAAAAGCATGGCAGGTGGCGAGGTGTATTGAACCTCACCACAGATGGAAATTCTGTAGAGTGTGTCATGGACATCTTGAAGAGGTCTGTCTGATGCTGACACACCTCAGGGGTTCCTGGCATCAGAACTGACATAGGATTAACTCAGTAATGTCACTTTCTAATTATTCTGTAAGTAGGATTAACCACTTTTATGTTTGAATAATTTTTCTTATCAAGACCCAGAAAAAGAAATACTGTAAAAGAATGAACTGTGAACAACATGCCACTATATTTAAGCACAAAGGAAAGAACCTCCTGTTTAGTCAATGACAAAACACAGACACAGTAATAACAGGACTGCGCTTTCATGGCCTCCAACAACAACTTTGCAACTCACATCTGTATGAGATGGAAAGTGTTAACAATAACTAGTATTTAGTCCAATCCAAATTTTAACTTTACTACTGGATGCTCCACTGCAACGATGCTTTTTATTTCCTGCCAGATTGAGACTCTGTTCCTATAAGGTGAAGTACATGCCCAATATCTTCTTATCTCCCTCTATTTGTTTCTTCTTCAGCCTTTTAGCCATCAAACTCTAGTGGGCATCAAAGGGAAGTAAAATAATGATAATGGAAGTATAACTTTTCTTTTATGAAGCACAACACTTCCAGTACAAAGCTAAACTTATAAAAGGAAGGCTATAAAAAGCAGAAGCAGAACAAATAAACCTACAAAAAAAATAAAAATCTTCATTTCCATGATAACAGAGACACATCAGTAAGGGCCACTAAATTTCAGAAGAATGTTTTTCTCTAGCAGACAGCACAGTAACAGCATTTTTTTTATTTTTAAGTAGAGAAGTTCTTCCTCTGGAGTTTTCACATAAACAAACTGATAAGGGAACACAAGAGAAATGGTCACTCTTGATATGTAAGAAAGAAAACCTCACTAAGTGGTACCTATAGGAAAGAAACAGAGCTATTGTGTGCGATGTTGAACATATTTTCTCTCAGAAGTCCAACAGTTATTTATAAAACTATCACAAAGCTCAAAAATTCTCACACACCCCTTTTATTTGGCTTTATAAAGTTCATTTACAAAACAAGTCTATGTAATTTTGCTCTTCAGAGACTGTTCTACATTGTTACTTTTACGTAACACGTCTGTGTGTATGCATATATATAAAATTCCTTCCTCTTTGTTGACTATATGTGTGCAATCACAACCTTTTCATGGCAGCCCCCAATATTTTATACATATGGAAACAGAATCAGTCTCTGATAACAAGCAAAATATAGAAGTCTTCTTGTGTCACTATAACTGTATCTAAGCTGTCCCTTCACAGAGATCCCTGTTCTGAGTAAAATTATCATTTTAGCTTTACCTGTTGAAACATGTGATCCCTTACTTAACACTGTTTAGAAAAATAAATAAAATCAACTTCTATTATTTTTTCCATCTTGTTATTCTCCTCAGCCTTTCCCAGCTTAAAAAAATTCCAGAATTTCTGCTATATGTCAGGTTCATTGGCTGGACAACATTACCTGGGCCCAAGCTGTCTGCTATATCGTTCCAATATCACGATTTCAGGACCCAATCCAACTTCATCATCGACAGCACCTCTTTACACCTCACCAATGTCCTAAAAAAAAGACAAAAACCCACTTGTCTCATTTCACAACTTTCTAATTTCTTGCTGTTTCATTTTTATCATATCAACTAGTATTTCCAGAAGTCATGCTTATCTCTGTCTTCTGAGGTGACCACTTTAAATCATTTCCCCCTTTCTTGATTTTTGTCCTAATGTCATAAATAAAATTCAATTCTTCAGCCGCTCTAAAATAGTAAGTGATCATAAAATGCAGAAAAATTTTAAAAATGTTGGCAAGGTACACTGCTAAACTTGAAAAATTATGTACTCTAGGTTAGCTGGTTATCATGTTCCATTTGAATAGATGACCAACGACTTGATACATGACAATTTTCAGAAACAAAGCATCTTATTGCTACATCATAATATATTGCTTTGTTATATTAAAACATCTCTGCTCAAGATCTAACGAAGCATCAGAGTCATTAGCGGAATATTTTTTAGCTGACTACTTTTTCTATCTAATTAGAAAAAAGTCATACCTCATCTTTCCTAAAGGCCTCTGAACAGAGAGTATAAGCAATGCTACAGCAGAATACAGACTGAAATATCTTCCTAACTAAATAATAATTAAGAGACTCAGAGTTAAAGAAAAGAATGTTTGAAACTGATTATTAAGCCAAAATGATTTTGGAACATAATAAGACAACATGTTCAAATCCACACACCATTCCATAAAGACAACCAGAATATACAGGGTTGCTGAGGAACTTGAGCCTCAACATGAAAACTTGAGCATCTAATAGCACATCAGCTAGAATTTACTGTATGAAAATGATTTCTATGGCTGATCCAACACAGAGATATACATAAGTCTATTATAACTGTTTCAGTGTCTGGATAAACGTTGCAAATCTCTATTTAGATATTTTTAAAAACAATTATTTCATTACTTTTACTTTTCAAAAATATCCTTTTATTTTACAAATATTTGGTTTTTTATACATATGTAACTAGCCCAGTTGTAAACCAAGACTAAAGAAACTATAGAGCTCCTTCTTTATTATCTCTTATTTAAAGTATTTGTGTGAGTGAGTTATGGGAGTTTCTTGAGGGCATTTTTTCTGCTTCACATTTGTATGGACAGTCCAATATCTGCTTCCTTTTTTTTCTCTCTAAAACACAATCCAAATTTTGTTGACTGACTAGCAAAGCGCCTGCAGCAATCTTTACTGAAAAATTGTCAAAACAAGCTATCTGGTGACTCTGAAAAACCTCTTTGTAATGCAGTATTTTGTGAAACACTCGTAGCAATACAATTTTAGTAGCAAACTCCTTCACTAGCTGTCCAGCTTTCCCTGGTTCTTGGGCAAAACAGGCCTCTCCCTACATGCTCAATGTCCAGAGTTGTTTCTAAGCAACCACTCATTTTCAATAATGTCCTGTTGGGCCCAATGACATCCCATTCTGGAAGCTTCTGTCCTGTTTAGGACACCATCATGAACTGCAATGGATGCATGCATTTCATTTTTGTGGTCACCACTTAGTACCTGTAAGCTGTATTTTTGGGAGTATGGCTGAGCAGCTGAAGAAGAGCTATTTGCCCTGCTTGGGCTGCTGCTAATGAGGATAAATGCAAGTTTTTGGGGAGCAAAAAGATTGTTTTGAAGAGCAACTCCCCTCCTTCATTTGGAAACAGCTTACAGAGGGCAGCAAGGAAAACAGAGCAAAAAACCCCCCAGAAAAGCAGACCTGGGGCAGGAACACAACACTCACCATAAACCACACAAACTTTTCCCAGGGAACCCTCCAAGGGCTGCATTGATTACTACAATCAAGAATGCCGGTGAAAGATGTTGGACTAAAAAGTGAAGAGTAAAAAAGAATCACCTTAACATTTAACAGACAAGAGATCTGAATTCCTATTTCAAAAGCAACCATATTTCAGTTTTGTCCCAGTAAATTATACATTTAACTTCATAAAGTGTCCATATTTGAAGAAGAGCACTCTGGTAGAATCGCGTCAAATGAACAAAATGGGAATACACAATGCAAAGATGTCCCAAGCTCCCCCATTCAAGTAAATCCTGAATTCACACACATTTTCCTCTGCAAGAAGTGGAAGAGGGAATGGGGCTATTGGGAAAAAATACAAAAAACCCAAAAACAAACAAACAAACCAACCCACAAACAAACAAACCCCCCCCCAAACAAAACCAACAACCAAAAAACCAAACACAAACAAACAAAAAAGCCCACAAAAACTGTACAATAAATACTTTCAAGACAAATATTTCTGTTTGATTTTTTTATTAAGTATCAAATAAACAAAAAAATTTCAAACATTTTCTATAACACTTATTTTAATCCTTAAATGATAATAATTTATCATGTTGAGGATCAATTTTCTAGTGATAGCATAACACTACATCTTTTTTCCACCTGTTACAAAAGAAAAGCAATAGCAAATCCTGCAGTTTTGAATTCAAAAGGGTCAGGACCAAGACATTTGTTTAACTAAAACAGGACAGTAACTTAATATCCTCCCACAAATTTTTCTTAAAGTTTACATGAAATTAAGTAGAAGACTATAATAGAAAACATATAGGTTTAACCTGAGACCAAAAACAAACAAACAAAAAACCACAACAACAACAACAAAACAAACTTCAAATGAAGTTTTAGTTCCATTAGCACATTCCCCCATTTGGTCATTTTCTGAAGGGACTGCTAAGGTGGATGACTATCTCCCACAGGCCTGTCATTGCCCTGCTATCTACTTCTTTCCAGTGATATATTCCACTATAATTGTCATATTTTCTGTTACCCTTCCACTGTGAAGGAAGAGATGTCACTAAAAGTGGTGCAACACTTTGCAAATCCACTGGGAGAGAACTGCTGAAGCTTTGTCGATGGTTACTTTAAGAAACACAACCCTGAAGGTGTGTGCTGGGGAGAATTGCTGTAAGAAATGAATAAACATCCTTTCACTCCTTCTCCCTGACATCAAGCAGAAATGAGAAAGGGAAGTCAACAGAGGTCACACACAAATGTGAAGAGCTTTGTAGAAACATTTTTGGATTCTAATCTGGACTGACAGTTATCTTATTCTTTACTAGTGTTATATATAATGGACACATAACTCATGCTTCAAAGTCAGAATAAACTCTGTTTATGCTTTAAAGACAAAATTAGTAGGTCTCATTCCAGCCTCTTGAACCAAAGTACACAAGAATCAATCTGCTTGGGCAAGTAATGGTTCAAGACAACATGCCAAAAAAATTCCCCAAAGTAAATGAATTCATTTATTCAATTCTGAGAGAATTAGCACATCTATTACATGTATGACCTTAGGGAAATTACTAATATTAATACATACATTTATACTGTTGAGACATTGTAATATGTGGATCACAAAGAAGAAGATGGTAACATTCCACCAAACAGAGAAATTATTTTCTATAGATGTTTCATTGGCTTGGATATTTAACTGTAATTTATATAATCACACATTTACTTTCACAATATCAATTAGATGCGTATTTATCTATTTCTAAAGCTGATTTTTTCATGCCTTTTCACTTGTGAAACTGCACAGATATTAATTCTTTTATTCATAACCTTCCCCAGTTAAGCATACATGTCAGACCTCAAGGTTAATTTCTGCAACAGAAATTTAAACATCATTTATTATCTGGTATATTTTTTTCTCTATTAGCTCTTGGAGGAGGATACTGCCATTAAATCAGTGAGAGGTAAGACTTCTAAAAGAGCATCTAGGTAATGCTGCAGAGCCCTTAAAATGGATAGAAAAGCATTGTGTCTTCTTGGGTCTCAGAACAAGAGAGGTCTCCAGGCCCTTTCCCACTAGACCTGGAAAAAGAAATGGCAAAAATGATCCTCCTGGAGAAAGACGAAAGGCATCATTGCAAGAATAATATTTCTAAGGACTTCTAAACTCCCTTTTCGTGGTGTCCTATGGTGGTATAAATCTTGCACAAAGGGGAGAGAAATAATGGGTAAGAGATAAAACAAGGGACAATTGACATTAGAGCAATATGCTCAAAACATTTAGAATTCCCATGCAGTCTCTTTTCAACACCTACTGAATATCTGCAGAACAATAAGACCATCCTGTTCCTGCAAACACTCTGCTGCTACTGCAGACCAAGCTATTAAAACCAAAACAGCGATGGCTGGGCTTGGATGGCACAGTGCTGCAGAGGCTCACACACTGTACAGCTCATGCCTTAAAGTCCCACAGGTTTTAACTCTTCCGACTTCAAATGTTCAACCATACATGCAGAGTAGTCAGAGTCCAGGCAGTAACCCAAGGTGAAGTCTTGGCTCTGACAAAATCCTGAGATGCGATTTCAATATACTAGTCATGTCAACTATTTTCAACTCATACAACATGTATGCACAGTAGGTTAATAAAATGTTGACAAACCTCAGCTTTCTAAGATTTGAAAAGCATCAGGTTTTTCTGATGTGTAGTCAATCCCACTTATGCATACCTGTCCACGGAGGCTGCATCATTGCAAGGTCAGAGAACCACCACAACAGCCACTAGGAAGTTGTCCCAACACAAGGACTACCTGCACCATTAAGCTCTCCCTGGGAAACATTGGCCTGAAAACCATTTTCAGCTTTCAGCTATATGTCATATTGATGAGACTAAACAGCATTTTAGTCTCAAGTTTTTGTTTATTGTATCATACTTCAGAATGTGACCATCTCAGATCTTTTCTTTTACGCTAAAAGAGGCACTGCATTCTCTGGGTATTTCATTATAACCAGTGATTTCATATTTTGTTCCAGATCTCTGAAAAATGTCTTAAACATTTTATAATCAGTGTCCTCAGAGTACCCTTAAAATACACCCTATAGGTGCCTATATGTCCTTTAAAATGAATTTGGGAGCCATCAACCAACTTCTACTCTATGCTGTATAATTTTAAAATTCTATTACATTTTTAAGGACACTGATTTCCAGCATTCCTTGTCTGCTTTTAAATAGATCATGGCATTAATTTTGTCAAGCAAGATCTCCTTTCCTTTAACCCCACTTGACTGCGTTAATTATTTTTGGTTCTTTCAGTTTCTGATTAACAAAGTCCCATTAGAAATATTTAGTCTCTTGGCTGAGTTCAGAATCATACTGATAAGAACAGAAATACTTATTTCTTTTACCCCATTCTTTTCCAAGAGTAGAATTCTTATGCCAACTTTCAGCAACTACTACTTCAGTTCTATAAGTAGTTCTATAACTACTACTTCAGTTTTTAAAAAAATAAGAAAGTTGATTCTTAAAACTAGAAGGTTTTTGCAGACTGTTCTTAAATCTCTAAGACAGAAGTGACAAAAAGCACATAAATAGAATGCATGTTTTGACAGTTAGGAGAGTATCTAAGTATTGCTTCTTCCAAACATGGAGAATGAGACTAGAATCACAGAACAAATCTATAAAACCTGAAAATTATTAATATAGTTTGAATAAAGCAGATCATTTGCCAAGACTACTCAAACATCAACTAAAAGGTACAGTTTTGATAGCATATGAAATAGACTGAAGAGTGTTGGACTTTCAGAGATATCTGACTATATAAAACAATACCATAATCTGACACTAACCCTGTTGCCAACCAATATTTACAAACTTTTAGGATCTACTCCAGCATTTGGAAGTTACATGTATTTCAAGACCTGTTCACTTAGTGAAATTCACAGAATCACAGAATGGGAAAGGTTTGAAGGGACCACAGTGGGTCATCTGGTCCAACCTCCCTGTTCAAACAGGGTCATCCTAGAGCACATTATTCAGGATTGTGTTCAGACAGTTCTGGAATATCTCCAATGAGGGAGACTCCACAACCTCTCTGAACAATCTGTTCTGGTGCTCAGTCACCCCCACAGTAAAGAAGTTCTTCCTCAAGTTCAGGTGGAACTTCCTGTGCATCAATTTCTGTCCATTGCCTCTTGTTCTATTGCTCAGCACCACTGAGCAGAGCCTGGAAACATCCTCTGGCACCCTCCCATCAGACACTGACAGACATTGATGAGGTCCCCTCTCAGTTGTGACGTCTCAAGGCTGAACAGACCCAGCTCCCTCAGCCTTTCCTTGTAAGAGAGATGCTCCAGTTCCTTAATTGTCTTTGTCGCTCTTCACCAGACTCGCTCCAGCAGTTCCATGTCTCTTGAGAAGCCCAGAGCTGGACACAGCACTCTAGATTCACCCTCACCTGGGGTGCAATTACTTATCCTGACAACTTAAGTTCAACATGGAGAAATCAGCCTTGAAGTATCAAGGTATATAAAGCACATCTGTATTTTCAAATGTATGGCCAGGCCAATTGTTCCTGGCAGAACCATTCAATTCATACAATTCACATTATTTTACTGAGTTTAAGACACAATGGAAAGAAAAATAGCTTTTTCTGTGACCATTCTATTGAATTAATAATGCAATAAAAGGTGTTCTTGATAAAAAAATTAAAATTACATACACACATAGGTATTATCTGCAATAGTAAAAAGCTAATTAAACAATCTAGTCATTAGAAATATATTAATTTTGAGAATTGATCTCATAAGCCTGAAAGGCTTTGGATTTAAATTTCAGAAGCACATATACGTTATCTCATATTTCCCCAAATAAAATTACATACTAAACTAGAGTAACAGAAAATCCTTTTCCTGAAGGAGGTCCAACTTCACATTATGCAGCTGATACTGCATCAAAGAAGAGAGCTTGGAAGTAATATTAACATGAAGAAAATTAAAGTTCCATCTCTGAACAGTGATGCCACATATTTAACTCAGTAGTAATGCTGGATAATGAGATCTGCTGATAATTCTGAGAATTTAGATATTATGAATAGAAACACTATGGAAGTTGCACATCTTGAAGTGTTACAGTTATTTTATCCTAATAAATTAGCATGTTACTGAAAGAGGCCATGTGATTAATATGCAATATTCTGCTAAGTGAGCTCTTAATTAGGCTAACAATTTAGAAGAAACAGGAAATAAAGGAATTAATTTAGCACTTTGTACATGATAAAAATTAAAAACTTATGCTCTTCATGCACTAAATAGAAGTGAAGCCAGATGGCATAACCTGTGAAAAAAGGAGACATAAAATTTTCATTTTCATAAAACTGTAATGTGAGCAGCATCTTGTCTACTAATTAGCAGAACCTGACGATCCCAACTTTCAGTATATGTAACATATGCACTTTAGCATATGCACAACTTTCTGTAATAAATATTGATAAAGATACCATACTATTTATTTGATCTTTTTTTCCCTGGAAGTTCTTATACAACATTTGAAGAAGTACACAATATTGTTAAATTCCTATTCAGCCAGAATTGTTATTTTTATGGAAACTGGAAGCAAACCACAACATTTTTCCAGTTATAATGTGGCACTGCCTAGAAATTCAGTGAAGTAGCACCGACCTGCAATGTCATGCACTGCATGCATGTTAAAACAAAAAATCAGAGACACGGAACATGCTCCAGAGTACTTTCATTTCAAACATTAAAAAAAAAACCCTGCCACAAAAAGGGGCAAAACAGCAATGCATTAACATATCCCCAGAAACAGGCACAAAAATAGAAATCTAAGCAGGGGTGTGGGGCATCAGTGCAACAGAATGGTAAGGAAGGAAGAAAGATTGGAAACATCTGAAGATTAGTATCAGAGGTTTGATATTCATAACCTTACTATAATACTCAGCCACTTGGTGATCTCAGACTCAGAACAAGTTGGCAGTATAACATGAAACTCAGTGCAAGACCAAACCTCAGTAATTTTTGTTATTTTACTTGAATCTCTGTTTTCAAAAAAATTACCATACTTAATCATTTAATATTTACTACCTGTCCAAATTCTCAGTCCTCACCTTCTACACAATCTGTAAACATGAAATAAATTATCTGGACTTAAACACTTGTTATGGTGTTAATTGGAGTTGTTTTATCTCAATCTACTCTAATTTATGATTTGGTGAGTTTGCCTAACAGAAATAACACTGAAATACAGGCTTCAAATCCATATATCCTTACATCTCTATTCTAAGTAAAACTACATGAGGAATTTTCTCCTCATAAATTATGGCAAAAAATTATATGTCATCTAAAGAGATAGTTGTCATTCTATTGCCTCCCACAAGGATATGTCCATAATACTTGTCACATTGATGTACAATAATTTGCACTAATAAGTAGCAGGCAAAAAATTCAATTGGAATCCAAATCACTTTGTTGTGGTGGAGATGGTTGGACCAAATCTGCAGTAATGAAATATCTGTTATAACTATTTGGTGTGAATGTTGTGACACACAAGCCCTTAGTCTTTTACAGAAAATCTAGAGAATCAAACATTTGGACATTTCTCTCACTGTTCTACCCCTAGGACTTCTGTAAGATGTACCATAAGTAAAAGTTAAAAAATATGTAATTTTCTACTAAATGTGTATGATTAGGATTCAATATCACCATTTCTAAAAATCACAACCATTATGAAATCAAAATTCTGTCTCATGTTTTGAACACTCTCATTCAGCAAATGTACATTTTACCATATTTCTCAAAGTTCAAAAGATGATTTACTTACAACATTAAAAAAGCAAATTACTAGAAAAATCTATATCTACAGATTTAATTAGTGACACCAAACTTCAGACTGAAAATAAATACTCATGTTCAAGGTAGATGTCAGTGAGCCACAGTGTAGGAAGCAGATTAATCCACATCATCTTTCTAGTAAGGATTTCTGACACTCTTTTTACAGGGTGCTGGAAATTCTGACCTAAAGAGAATAGAAAGCAATGAATCTAGATAAATTATGACTGTAATATGAATTGTAGCTTTTCACAGCTTTTATTTTCTTTTTCACTTCATGCCTTTGGTAAGCTTAAGTGTAGGAAAAACAGAAAAACCTTTTGCAAAAGAGAAATAAAGCTGGAATACAAAAAAGTAAAAACATTATTATGGTTCCAACAACCAATCTGAACCCTAAAGAGTCATGTCTTTGTTTAGTTATTATCACACCAATTATGCCTTGTAATTCAGTGTGCTCTATTGTGTTGTCTCCACCAGAGATGATTACATAATCACTGAATGAGTACGTGAGTTGGTGTAGCAAAAGATATTATGAACTGTTTTCAACTGGTTTACAATGTTAGTTGTGTTTATGTTAATTGTTATTTAAATTCATATATTATTGAACAGTTTATTAGACTATTATGCTGTAAACCTTGCTTTGGTGGATATATGAAAACAGCATCTTACAATTAAATTCCACTGTAACTTAGGCACTGGAAGTGTCTAACTTACACTGGAATTTAATTGTCTATCTGCTAATCCATTTCCATTACTGTTTATCAGTACTGGGAAAACAATCAGCCCACATTCCAATTTCAGTTATATCCCCACATTTTGGAAGCCAAAGAAAGGAGCTGACTTTAATCCATAGTAATGGTCTGGTGTTTTAAGATTAACATCATTAACAAATGCCATTTGCCAATCCAGAAGTTGAGAGGCACAAATAAAATTACATTACTTAAGATTAGATATTGAAAAATAGATTATTATTTATTATTATTTTCTTCAAATGCATATAACTGTTATGTATATATACATACAAACACCTGTGCATGTATCAGCCAAACAGATGCACACACAAGTAATGTTTTCTTTGACTAGAAATATTTATTATGATTTTTAAATGTTCATGATTGTATTTATTAAGCCCAGTGATATAACACAGAGCAAAGAGTATAGCAATTTTTGAAACTACAAACACAGCTTTCAAAAAGCACTAAATGAACTGAGTAAAAACAGAAGCATACCCTTTATGATCTTAATTTTCATTAAGACATTCACTGCCAAAGAAAATAGCTGAATGATTCCAGAAGACAGAAATATTTTCAAGGTCTATTAATAACTAGATGAATGCTATTCATTTAGCTAATGTCACTCAACTAATTTTCATTCAAGCTGTCACCAGACTAATTATAAAAAGAAACAGTATAAGCCAAAACTTCATAGGATAATTATTCAGATACATGACTCTATGGCTAAGTAGCCTATCTTACACAATAGGGTGGGCCTTAAGTATTGAAAATGCATCTATTATCTATAAATTTTCTGAAAACAAAATTAATTATAGTGCATTTCAGGGTGCTCCACAGAATAGAAAAAAGGTTTTCTATTTACATGAGAAATCTGTGGAGTTTTTGTGTTAGTGTTGAGTTATGGTAACATAAAACTATCAGACCACAAATCCAGTGACAGGTGCTGGGCATTGAGGATCACTGTGGCTACAGACAGTGTTAAAAAGATGGGGTATTTTATTTCTTTAGATGTAAAATATTTGCCTTTATATCTGTCATATACTGTGCAAGTCATCTCTTTCACAGGCTATTCACTTAAGAGTTGGACTTGACAATCATTGTGGGTCCCTTCCAACTCAGAATATTCTGTGAAATCTTTAGAAACTGGGGATTTAACTCCTGTGATGACATCCCCACAGACCATGTCTGAGTTTTAGGTCAGAGTGCGGGTACATACTGTCAGCTTGCCAGATTCAAACTTTTAAAAAAGGCAAAGCTATTTTCAGGACTTTAGAGATCACTTAGTTTGCCCTTGTGCACTCTGGGGTGCACAGTCCTGGGTGTTTATCACAGCACCTTATTTCCCCAGTAACACAGATCTGCCAGGGAGTAGCTGTTCATTTTTTTTTCCAGTTATAGCACTTACCTATGGCAATCCAGACTGGCACTATTCTCCTCCCGCACAAGTCCTCTGTCGGAACTGAACATGTAAGAAAAGAAAACATCTTTTTTAGGGGAATTTCACATTTGCAGAAGTTAGATTTAGAAAATATCCATGAAAAAGCACTGGAGCACAGAAAACGACTGCTTGCTGTTCCGTATTACTATTACCACAGTAATAGGAGAAAAAGGACATGAAAAGCACCGCCTTTTGGGGATCATTCCATATGACTAAAAAGTTATTACCCACACTTACTTTAAGAAAACTTACTGAAGTTCATGGAAGAAGAAAGAATAAAAAGGTGTTAAATTTTAACCAGGTCAGGGTAGACAGCCTCTAATCTTTAGAATGCAAATCTCATCTCCAATCAGAAAAAGACTGGACTGACCAACACGCAATGACTAAGGTCTAATGCTTATTTCACAGTTTGGCTAAGTAACAGCAGTTTGAATTGCCTCTGTAGACAAGGTGGACTGAACTGACTGCAGACCAAGTAGGCAACTATGTGATAAGAAGTCAGCAGGAAAGAAAGAAACAGTATCTGCACAATCCAGACTTGTTGAAAAAGTGAGTAAAACGAGGAGTGAGAAACATCTCAAAATAAGTCAAATCTCCTCCATAACATCTTCAAGCAATCCTTTCTGTAAAGCCCTCTTCTGTAAAAGAAGGGTTCAAAGAAAAGGGTGAAACGAATAATAAATCAGAAGCAAATGAGATGAGAAATAGCAGAACAGGAGAGACAGCTCTTATAAACTAAAATTCCCACTCATATCATCATTCCAGTACCAGGGGGAAATATCACTGGTCTGATGCTTTTATTACATAACCAAATGCAGCTAGAATACCCATTCAGATTATTTCAGTTTGAGATCATCTTACTTCATAAAAGTTTAAACAATTTCTTGAGTTTCATTATAGCTAAAAGGTTTTTCATGTTACTTGTTTTATTATGCTACAGTAAAGTCCCTAAGGAACTGAAGCAAAAGGCCGTAATTCTGTTTACTAGTATGATTGATATAATGGTCTTAAAAAATATTGAAATTAAAACAATATGCATAGGTAGCAGATAGTGTTTTAGTGGTTTGTTCTTCATTTATGCTATATGACTTTAGTGGACTAAGGTAAGACCCCTTGGGAAAACAAGTTAAAAAAAGAAAAGAATGGCAGGGGAAAGCTGCTATTTTTCCAAGGAGAAACTGAGCATGCCTATGGTGGAAATACTTTGAAGTAGGCAACACAAAAAGGAGGAAGAGTGGCACTACAGATCTTCAAGCTGCATTTCAAGCAAAGAGAATAAGATTAGTGCTGAGCAGCATGTGAAGCAGGCAACCAAGTCTCAGAGAACAAACACCCCACATAGCAGACAGGAGTCCACAGACTTTCCTGTAGAGCAGAAAGCCCCTGAACTAACTTGAGTAAGACCCCACACGCTAGAGCACTGTCGGCAGAATTTTACAACTGTCCTCATCTATTTCTGCTCTCCCTGACAATCATTTTGAGTTTGTTATATTTAAGTAGGTAATAATTCCAATTTCATTCTTATAAATCCTGGATTTTGCAGATCATTCAAAAAAAAAAAAAAACCGCAAACAAACCACCAAAACCGCACAACTTTACTTCTCTAGGACCCACTACAGAATAATATTTTCTATTACATTAGTATATTCAATGCAAGTTATCATAGCACAGCATCAATATAACATTAAATATTATAGGTAAGATCTGAAATTCTTAAAAAAGAAACTGATTGACTTTTTGAAAATTTATGAGTGCTCCCTCAGTAGCAGATATTCAATTGTACCTGAAGAGACACAGCCACACAGAAATATATCTCTTAATAATTCATATTGGAAATAAGTCAGGTAAAAAAAAACTTAGTTCTTGTATGTGCACTTGTTATGCAAATTTTCTTCCCACAAAATATAAAAGAAAATTATNACTCATGCATCTTTCCGCCTAATTTCACCTAAGTATGCACTAAGAATCTCCATATAATATAAAAATATAGTTTCAAGCCAAATGCATTTTATAATGGGAACAATGTTTTAAATAATCATATTAAATGATAAACTTTCAGAGGACAAGCAGTTATATAAATATGAACAAAAAGGTATTAAGCCATTCTGATATAAACTAAGAGTACAATTGAGGTAAAAAACATACAAATTTGCTTTGAACAGACTTGACTCTTTAATGTGGTAGCTTTTTGAGTTCTGTATTTTGTAAAATATTCTACATATTGGTTTTGCCTCCTGGGACTTAATATCTTATCCCATTCTGGGGGGAGGGAGGGTGGATTTGGAAAAAAAATTATTACAATCATTATTCTAATAAACTATAATTTATTTTTCCATTATCCTCCATTTCCTCTCTTATGAGAGAGCTGACGGAGTCTTTCTATCCAACCCTGCTATTACAATTTTTGCCTTCCTTTTATGCCTTGACATTTTGTACTAACCACTCCATTGCAGTAATGGGCAAAACTTGACAGATGCCCTCTAATACAATATTGGAATATTAAAGAGAAAAAAGCACATTCAGCATCTTCATGCAAGGATTTCTTCAGCATCTCCCAGCATCAGATTTGCATTTTCTGTGATAGCTCCATATATTCTGCTATTCTCATCTGCTTTTGACTGAAGTGCAGTGCTTCATACATATGCATTTCATGGGATCTTAGAATGGTCTGGGTTGGAANCACAAAATATAAAAGAAAATTATTCAAATTGTAAATAGGATTATATAAAAGAAGTTGCATTCTTTCTGTTTACAATAGTGTCCAAAAATATTTTCAAATCATGAATAAGAATACGGATCTTTGTTATAATGTGGCTGTACTATATCTGATTAAATATTATTCTATTAATAAATATTATAGAAGATATATAGAATAAATGTCTGTATTTCACTAGTTTCTCTTGCTNCCAGTTCCAACTCCTGTTCCACTTTATCAGAGTTATTCAGAGCCCATCCGAGCTGGCCTTGAATTTCCAGGGATGGGGCATCCACAACTTCTCTGGGAAGCCTCTTTCTATGCCTCATCACCCTCACAGTAAAGAATTCTTTCCGAACATCTAATGTAAACCTGTCCTCTTGTCAGGTAAATGCCCCATTACCACTTGTCCTGTCACTACCTGGACTGGTAAAATGTCCCTTTCCAGCTCTCTTACAGGCCCTGCTTAAGTGCCTAAGCCACTGGAGGGTGGCTCTTATAGACCCCCTAAAGCTTCTCTCTCCAAGTTGAACATCCCAAACCACCTCAGGTTTGCTGCTTTTAACTTGTTGCTTTCAGGTACCTTTTTCAATTTATCAGAGCAATTTTTATAAAAATTCTACCTATTTTGAATAAAACATTTCAAATAACTTTACACTTATCTTATGGTTAGATGAAACTAGTTTCTTTTTCCTCTCTACTTTGCTGATATGAGACAGCATCAAAGTGTTAATATTTTAGAAACACTCTTTCCTTTATGTGCACTAGCCAAGTTACTCTGACAAATAGAATAAAATCTGTTCCACACAGAAAAAATTAGACTGGCAGATCTGACATTTCAAAAATGCATACTGTGCTTTCTTCTTCTGCGACTTTAACCACCTTTCTCAAATTTGTTCAGAGTGCCTCTGTTTGCACAGTAATTATTCCACTGCCCTACAGACTTGAATGTCTTATCTCCTGTTGGCACTCCAGAGTGCTTTCAGTAGGGCTGTGTGGGCACACACATTCAGAAAATCAAGACCAAAATCTAATAAGGATCAACATCATTCTTCATTAAGTACTTTCATAGATTTATGGAGAAATACTTTTTCCAGCTGTCATGTCAGTAACACATACAACCCTGAAGAACACCAAAAATCCTTGGTCCTAGTTAATGAAAACTAATTCATTCAATTCCCTGGTTCATCATGTCATTATTTACAATAAGAAAGGGATCTGAGGCCACAAGAGACATTTCAAGAACCAAACAAAACTAAACATAAAATCATATAATATAATAAAATGCAAAATTATAGACAATTCACATAAGCTTCTTGTAATTGGAAAGACTTCTCTCTCTTACATCTCAAAAAAATGATATTCAGGTTGGAAGTTTGAGTTGTATGGAAGAGGAGGAAATATTGAGTGTCTGGAGATTTTATGCAGAATGAATCTGCAATGCATACATATACTAAAAATCTAAAGGCCTAAATATCAGTCCAAAGACAGACTATAGACTGTCTGATACTTAACATTGCTTGTCCAAGATAAAAAAAAGGAAAAAGAAAAGATAAAATGAAAAGAGGGACTGCAATGAGGTAATGGGGATCCAGCAGAGAGCACAGACTCTTTCTTGAAGTTACTGAGTTTCAGGTCACAGTTGGACATCCATAAGACTGAGAACAGGGAAAATAGTGTTTAGAACAGTCTAAAGCTTTTGTAGCTGTCCATATTATCCAGAGAATGTTTCTTTGTAACAAAAGAAATATTTTGGTGCATTTCAATTCTCAGTTTTCACTGTGCTTTTCTAAAGCCTGTCAAATTCTCAGTTCATTAAATCTATCATTATCCTCACCATACAGCTTTTACGGATGCAGAGTTCTATTTTGACTATTTTTTCCTCTATTTTAAACATCTAAATATGTCATCTGAAATCTTCCTCTTCATGACTAGTCCCACATTCTCAGTATCAGCCCTTATATTTGAAGACAAAGAACTAGAGTCATTGATGCCATTTATTAGTCAATATAACCAAAGCAAAGGTTCATTAACTTTGAAAACAGACAGTGATCAGGCACCAACTTCCACCAGAAGACTAAAAAGAATTTGGCACAGTTATTTCCAGAGTTGTTATTTGAAGTTTTATGCAAGTTTCATGTATGCAAAGGGATTTTACAGGCATATATGCAACATACATAAAAGGAAATTCAGATTTGTTATTAAGCCTTCTACTTATAGTTGTGAATAATCACCCCCACTTCCTTCACTCAAATAGTTTACTATACTCAGCATTTATTGCTGAAGCATGATCAAATGTATATTTTAGAAGAAACTTAGATGGCATAGTCAAATAATATTGAACTATAGTCCAGATGGCATCAAGATGTGAGGATTAAAGGACATCTCTTTCATCAGAAAGAGCTGTACATGAAGTTCTCGGTTTATTCTCTACTTAACTCTATCTAAAGTCCTGTTCCTATAGCAACTGAATATACAGATACGCCTGAAAGAATTATATACCAACAAGCACTCCCATCTCCAAAGTATACATTGCAATCGAACATAATCTTTGGGGAGGAGCTTCCATTTAGTAACTGCAATAAAATCCTCTTGGTCCTTCCTTTTGGTGAGATTACAGTCCCTGTCTTCTAACATCCCAGGAGTTTTACTGATATTCACAAGCATCTCTAGCTCTGCCTCACTAGAAGCTACTTCATTATTTAAAACACAGTCATCAAATTCATTTGGAAATAAAAAGAGCTACTTGGTCACAATATTAAAAATGAAGGACTGGATTACATGTCCCAAGGTCCTTAGAACCATTATCTTTCCATAAAACATCTAAAATATATTTACATCATGAAAATATTGTAACAGAAAAAGTGATGTGTGACAATTCAGAAACTTCATTTTTTTCTTGTCTTTAAGAATAACCTCATCAAACTGAAGTCATTAATCTCCCTTCATTATACTTCCTCAATGATTTAAGATATTGGTATTAAGAAGCATTTAGATATAATACATGGAGAAAAGAAGAATTTATGGAAGTGAAAAGCAAGGGCACACATACTAAGCCTAGAGGTTACAAGAGAAGCTGTAACAATCACAAGTTCCTTGAGTTAATTTTGAATACTTTATAAATAGTACACATGTACCACAATATCAGCTATTATACATAAATTGAATCAGGATGGGTTGACCTTTATTGTTCTCTCTGAATGCCACAGAACTCTTGACAGATATCCAGAATTAAATCCCAAGTAATAACTAGTTCTTTTAACATTTAAAATCTTCAAACTGCCATCTCCAGAACATCTAGCAGATCTTCAAGAAGAATAAATATTTCACAACTAGGAAATTTGCCATAGGCTCTGAAAAGTGCCTAAGTCTCACAAATGCAAAAGGCATTCTTTCATCTGTTCCTTGAGACTCCTTGAAAGGTTGGCATTTAATCTACTAATCCAGGCCCTCAATGAGCTTTCTGCAAACTTTGTTTTGTAATATCTAAGGTCACAAAAAATAAATAAATAAAGTATTAAAACTTGATCTTGAACTTGTCTCAAGAGAGTTTTAATCCACTTTGAGATGGTCTTTCTGGAAACGTTGCAGTTAGATGACAGTTCTTTTCTTATTTCTAAGCAAAACTATTTATTTTGAAGCAGCACCACCACTTACCTGCTGTTTGAGAGAAATTTTATCAAATTTTCACCGTCATGGAAGCCTGAAACAGTTAAAATGTTAGCTATCAAAAATTATTTTTTAAAAAGCCTTGTCTTCATTGTTCACAAATCATACAAGAAATTATGCCAGTTAAGAAAAAGAAAGGGAAAGTCAGCAAATATGCCAGCAGGCAGACAGAGAGCAGGTGGGTTATTTATAGCTTTGCATTTAGTAGGTGGAATAGGGCTTACGAAAAAGGTCTTCTGACAACTCCTCAAAATGATTTAGTTAGAATTTAGCCAGGCATGGAAGTTCTATGGAAGTCTTTGTGGAGATTGCAGTGATGCCCCATGTGATAGGAAGAGATAAAATACTAGGCTATAGAAACTACACTGATTGTGCTCACTTCTAAATACTGTTAACTTAATTTGACACACACTCAACACTGATTTTGTACTACTCTAACCGCATTAATTTCAGTAAGGCTAGTCATGATTGATTTGGATCAAGTCAGATAAGCCCCAACCATTTACTTTATTCCCTGAACTACAGAGCAAAATATCAGTATTTCCTGTCTTCAATTTAGAATTCCAATTTTAGACCTAGCTAATCGCCCAAACCAAGTGAAATGAGCAATGAAAGTTCCTTATTTTGCCATATTTCCCATTTCCCATGGAAGAGTAGAAGCCTCTCCATCAAAAACTGCTGATGGAAGTACTACAGTCTTCAAAACAAAATACCAAGAATATGAAACACTGCAGACTGCAAACTATTCTCAGGTGAATATATCAGGAGATGCACAGTTCTTAGAAGATGAGATGCCAAGCACACTACCCGATAAACAGGAATAAGTATTATTATGTAGTAAACATCTTTGAGCAGTGGGCTCATCAGTCTTCCCCTGACTCCTCTTTTCAATTGATAATCTAGCATGCAAATAATTCATCTGAATAATATTTTAAAACAAAAACAGATCAGGATACCCAGGGTTAAAACAGAGGATGATAATCAGAGAAGTGAAAAAAGGAACACACTATCAGTCTACAGAGTTTTGCATCCTCCATTGTTAAACTGGAAAACACTGGACCATAGGCAGAAATAATTTTTTGAGCTAAGAAATTAATGCACTACTACTTTAAAAATCTAACTAATCAATTAAGCATAAAGATCTTCAAGCTCATTAAAAGTAAGAACTCCATCCCTTAAGGATCAAAAAAGCTGGGTCACCCCAAACTAGTAAACAGCTTCCCAGGATGATAAACCTCTATTCTGTATATCAACTTGCATCAGACATATGCTACATCTACTCTGTAGAAGAGATTTTATTCAAAATCCACTGATTTTAACTCATCCGCTAAATCAAGACAGAATTAAAATAACATGTTGTTTAATCAGAAGCTGTTGATCTTTCTTTTTTAGGCTTTCCTGGTTTCCTTCCGCCTCTGTGGACTTCATGTTAATGTTCTAACTTGCATGAGGATTATTCAATCTTTCATCAGGCCATTAAGGGTGGGGAATTAAGAGTTTTACAACCCACAGCACATTTTAGTCTACAGGAAGGATTTGGATAGGGGGAAAAAAAAATCACAAAATGACCTTGTGTTAAACAACACAAGAAGCAGTAGAGCATTTAGAATATTTCTATGTAGTTTTATATTCTCTTTTGCAACCAGCCATCTGTTTCATCTTAATCCAAGTACATAAAAGCAGGTATAGGCCGAAGACCATTCCTGGAAAGGCTAATGCCTTTGGACCAGAGATACAGATGCTAGAACTCTAGTCAAGCAATGAAGACAAAACGTTAGCCTGCCACATGTTAAAAAGGAGCTTCTCTTTGGAGATGGTCTGGGTTTTGCTTGTGATTTTTAATTATTATTTATATATAGAAGATGTCTAAAGTAGAATACAATTTCACCCTTTTGTTCAGGTAGCTCTTGGTACTTGGAATTATGAAAAAATTAATGAGATTTATATGCAAGCATTGTCAAAACTCATCAAAATGTCTGTACTGAGAATTCCCAGCAGATTGTGGTACTTTGCCTGCTCCCCTTTACCTGCTCACCACTGTGACTGCCTGACAGCACACAGTACCTTTTCCATAAAACACTTGCATCAAGGTATCATAGGATTAAATTAAAATTGTGCCTATTTTAAGCTGTCTTTATCTATCATGTAGAGTTAGTAATGACAAGAGAATACGGCATAGCCTGGAAGTTACACCCTCTGACAGCAGACTCTCAGGCTAGTATATGCCACCAAATTTTGAAATGTGGGCATTTGACACTCATGTGTCCAGTAGGACTCAAAAATCTTCCAATTCTCAGATGATCCACAAGAAAATTCAAAGTACAAATATAGTACTAAGATTAGTAAGTAAGAATTGAATTTCTTAGTAGGTGCTAAGTAGCTACTATACCTGAAAAAATCATCGTGGGTACAAACAACTTATCAGAACATGAGAATAACTGAAACTTAGACTACCTAATAAAGATACAAGAAAGACCCTCATGTGTTACTACTCTATGGAACGCCAAAGGAAATTCCAGATATCCACACACCTGACAAATAAATTCTGCTCTCATTGACCAACACTTCCAGGTGCTTTTCTGCCAGACAGCTTTTCAGACACTAATTCCCAAGCCTGTAGTGCTGCGGGGGGTTGTCGTAACCCAAGTGCAGGACCCAGCACCTGGCCTTGTTGAACCTTGTACAACTGGCCTCAGCCCATCCATCCAATCTGAAAACTTATTGAGGGTGTACTTAATCTACTTGTCCAGATCACTGATAAAAGTATTAAACAGGACTGATATTGAATATATGACTGCTGTGGGAATACTTTTTAATTTCAGATATCCACTTGAAAGTCAAATAAAAATATCTGAACATACAGCATTCTGCTGCTAACAGTTCTATAGGCAATGCAGAGATGGAAAGAAATACTGTAACAAATTTAACATTTAAATAAAATATTTTGCCAATGTGGATCTGATACAAATATCAACCATAACAATCTTGCAATTCGCATATACACAAAAAAAGTAAACATTTGCTAGAATCTATGTCAGCCTACCTTCTCCAAAGAATTTTTCCAGCTATATGTTTAAAAAGAAAATAAGTTGCATATAAGCTGTTGCATATTTCCTATCAAATACAATTCAATACAGACAAAGGCATAGCATACATACGTGTATCACACTATGAATCACCACTTGCTAAAGCCATTTCATCATCCTTCCTTAAAATAACAAAAATATATATCAGTATTTTCAAATAGTGGATGAATGAATCTTAGAGTGCATCTCTGTAGATTTTCTTAGCATTCAGAATGCAATGGTAGTGGTAATTTCAAAATAGGAAGGAACAAAATTATTTTAGTTTGCCTGGAAGGCAGCAAATAGTACAGTAATAAACAAAAATTTCTATTTTACTTTTGGAATAACCTCAGCTGACTGTGACTAGTTAAAATTAACATGCTCATTCTTGCGAGCCAAGCAGTTTCTGAAATAAATTTTCTATTATAAATACAATTCCAACTCAACACTTACAGAATTTCACTAGGGAAAAAAGTAATCTTTACACTCTGGGGCATACAAAGTAAAATCTGCAAGTGAACACACTACTTATGTTAAAGCTGTATATTTTGACATACTATTACTGCAACTTATATAGCGTGGAAAAGTACATAACATTTTTAGATGTTTCACAGTATAAACCACATCAAAAGAACCCTATTCAGTTCCAAAAGCAACTGTTGCATTCACTGTCACTTGGCAGTATGACTGCTTTCTGTTTGCAGTACTGTTCTAGTGACAGGAATATTAATTTTCAAAAACCTCTATTTAACGAAAAAAGCATTTAAGATTCTAAATATTTTGTTAACCTTTAAATAAAATGAAAAAAACAGAAAGCATCTATACAAAAAGATTTCTAAAGTCACCTGAGAGCTGTTAATTCAGACTTTGTTTTAATGTTACATATTCATAGTAATAGGTACAGAATATTCTCCCATTTAAACACCTAAACTCCTTTCCTAAAGCATGTCAGAATTATATCCTCTCGACAGCATCCCAGATTAAACCAGGGAACAATCCAGAACTTGCCTACAGAAACAGTGAATATGAAGACCTGCTTTTCTCCAGGGGTCTGGGAAACAAAAAAGCCTCAGTAACTCAAGGCAGGCTTTGTACCATCATACTGTAATGATTTTTCATCTTTTGTGGTTCAAACTCACAGATTACCTAATACATAAGCAATATCTGAATTATGCAGTCAAAATCACAGACATATCCAGCAAAGAAAATGTGTGTGAAACAAGCAAGGAGGCTAAGTTGTCCCTGTGTATAAAGCAAAAAAGATAGAAAAGAGGACTGGTAATGCAGTCTAAATCTCTTGGCACATGCTAGGATAAGCTTTAACTTTTCTACTCTTTTAAAGAGCTTACTGCAATGTCTGTTTAGAAAACCAGTGAGGTTTGCTATGCTCCTGGCTGTTGCAAATATATCTTGTTTGTTCCAGAAAAATACAGGGTATGATTCAAGATAAATCATGCATCAGGCTTCTCAGTCACATGACTGGGGATGCGTTCAGCATGATGGTCCCTGTATGCTCTGTGCAGAAATGACTCAGAAGCAAGACACACATTTGTCAATCCAAGCAAGGGACACAACAATAATTAAAACCACTAAGTGAGGCTCAATACATCCATTTAAATCTGATGCATGTAATAGAGTAATAGGTGATGATGGGTCGATATCATATTATAATATCATATCAAAATATCTAAAAAGATCTGATGAAAACAATGTATTCAAAAAATAACAAGAAAAGGAAAAACTGGCCTAGTTAGTCAGTTAATTCATGGAAGTATGTTCGCTCACTGGCAATAGCAAGGATTCTTATTAAATGGTTCTTTCTTTGAGACTTGAATACTTTCCCAGAGAACAGCACTAGAATAAGAAAGAACTATTTATACAAGTAACTCCCGTGTCTCCTGCTTCTTGCTGATTTGAGATCAGCGCACACTTAAAATTCCATATGTGCTTTCAGATCTCTTCAATACTTTGGTAATAATTAGATATAAGAAAATATTTAGGCATCTACAAGTTAGCTTAATTTTATCTGCTTGGTCACAAGTCTGAGAGTTAGGATCCTATGAAAGGACTCCAGGAACAAAACTTGATATTTTAAGGGATATAAATAACATCATGTTCATCAATCAGAAGGATGTCTAAGATTAATCAAGAGGAAGTCTGAGAAATGCAGAATATATAAAAATCTATCCCTTTTCTGACGTACCTTCAGTAAAGTAGGTATCAGAAGGAGGGTAAATGCCAATTGCTTCTCTTTCAATAATTAGGAGATAAATATTCTATTGTAAAATGCAGATGGAGAAAAAAGAAAACATATTTTACACCACAGTACCATTCAAGAACACTCACCTGTGAAATGGAAGATGCAAATTCATTTTCCTTTTCTGCCTGAGGCAATTCAAATATTGTTTTAATAATGAAACCTCATCACTAAATTGTAGTATTCTCTGGGTGGGACACTCCTTCTCCCAGCTGATGTTCAGAAAAAAAAAAGATACCCCCCCTACATCCCAAACCCTATCAACTACTCGGACTGTATTTTGATCTCGTCTTCTGACTTTTCCCCAAGAAGATCAGTGTCTCAGCTGCTATGCTTTTAGACACCCTGTACTCAATGATCCTCTCTTACTCTTTCCATGCCCAAGTTAACCCAAAGATTTTTTTCACATTTCTCTTACAATCCACTTGAGAGTGACCATTTGGAACCTCAATCTCCTTTTGCTACTTCAAATATTTAAGAACCAAAAACAGCAATTAATTTTCTTCCTCACAGATTTTAAAATTATTTCACAACTGCTACTAGGCTCACTATATAGGCTATAAGGAACCTCCTGAAGGACTAAAGAGATATACATGCTGGGAACTATGCAAAATATGAATTCACTAGAAGTCAGTAGACATGTTTTGTGGAAAATTAGACATATTCTTTGCTAGCCTAAATTTTATAGACTCTTTCAATCTTTAAAATATCTTTCCACCCTTGAACAGAAAGCTTTAGTCAAAATTCAATCAACATTATAAAACATAAACCCACTTGAAAGAGTCCTATGGATCAAACCAAAACATCTTAATAGCCCAATACTCACCTTTCAAAAAGGGTTCATTAATAGACACCTCTAGAATTAAAATGAGGAATATACCTCACTATAGCCCGAATTTTTTTAAAAAAATTAATCTGTAGCACTCTAGAAAATTTTTGGGAGCTCTCTTACCTTCTTTAAAAAAAAAAATACCAAAACACTCCTTTTTTATATGCCACTTACCTAACACCACCAAGGCTGGCTTCAGTTGCAGATTAAACACCACAGTTACCAGTTAAACAATATCAGGTTTCAGCCATCTCAGACTAATTCTATGATTGCTACAGTCGATTACTATCTTCATTATTAAAGACCTATAAGACATTGCTTGAGGCAATGCTTTTGGTTTGTTCCTCTGAGTTAAATCTTGCTCCTGTAGATTATGTAACAACGGAGTTAGCAATGATCACAACAATTTAGCTTTGTGTGTTATTGGCTGTGTCTTATTATATCATAAAATATCCTGAGCTAGAAAGGACCCACAAGGATTATCAGAGTCCAGAACCTGACCCTGAAGAGTACAGCCCTAAGAACACCACTATGTGCCTGATAATGTCCAAACACTTCTTAAACTCCATCAAGTTTAGTGCTATGACCACTTTCCTGGGGAGCCTGTTCCAGTGCCTAACCATCCTCTGGGTAAAAGAACTTTTCCTAATATCCAATCTAAACCTTCCCCAACACAACTTCATACCATTCCTTAGGGTGCTGTCACTTACGACCAGGGAGAAGAGATTAGAACCTGCCTTGCTGCTTCCTATTTTGAGGAAGCTATAGATGACAGTGAGGTCTCTCCTGAGTCTCTTCCTCTCCAGGCTGAACAGACCAAGTGATCGCAGCTGCTCCTCCTTCTGCTTCCCCTCAAGACCTTTCACCATTTTTGCTGCCCTCCTTTGGACACTCTCTAAAAGCTTAATACCTTTCGTATGCTGTGGTGCCCAAAACTCTACACAGGATTCAAGACGAGGCTGCCCCAGTGCAGAGCAGAGTGGGACAATCCCCTCCCTTGCCTGGCTGGTGATGCTGTGCCTGATGTGCCCCAGGACATGGCTAGCCTACCTGGCTGCCAAGGCAGAGACTCAGCTTGCTGTTGATCAGGAAACCCAGATCTCCTTCTGCAGTGTTGCTCTCCAGCCTCTTGTTCTCTATCTGTACATCCAGGGTTGCCCCTTCCTAGGTGGAGAATCCAGCACTTGCCCTGGTTAAACTTTATACAACTGGTGATTTTCCAACCCTTTATTTTGTCCAGGTCCCTCCTCAGGGCCTCCCTGCCTTCAATGGAGTCAACAGCTCCTCCAAATTTACAGTCATCTGCAAACTTACTATTCCTTCAAGTCCTGCATCCAAATTGTTTATGAAGATGTTGAAGAGCACTGGCCCTACAGCGGAACCCTGCAGCAACTGGTCATTGACCATTACATCACAGTAACTCCCTTTGTGCCCATCCCATGAGAGGGTTGCTCACCCATCACATGATGTGTTTACCCAGCTAATCATTTTGTTCAGATGGATACTATGAGAGACAGTACAGAAAGCTTTAGTGAAATACCAAAAGATCACATCAGCTGGCTTCCTTTGGCTACATTTTCATAAAAAGAAATAAGGTCTGACAAACAGGACTTTAATGAAGCCGTATTGGCTGTGACCAATGACTGTGTTATCTTTTAGGTGATTTCCAATACCTCCCAGAATAATCTTCTCTGTAATTTTACCAGTCACTGAAATGAGACTGAGAGGCCTGGAATTTCCAGGGTCATTTTCTTTCCCTTTGTGGAAAAAGGAAAAACTGCTTCCAGTAAACTGGGGCCTCTCCAGATTCCCAAGACCATTAAAAAATCATCCAGAGAGGCCTTGCAATGAACATCAGCCGCTCTTTGAGTATTCTCAGATTAATCCCACCAGGCCCCATAGATTTACAGGGATCCAGCTGGGGCAGCAAATTCCACACAAGTTCAAAGTCAACTGGGAGTTCACTGGTCTCACAGCCATGATACTCCTGCTCAGGATGCTGGGATCCCCACAGCCCAGGAATTGTGTTGAAGACAGAGGCAAAGAAAGAATTAAACACTTCTGCCTTGTCCATATCCCTGACTGTGAGGTGACCATTCTCATCCTGTGATCCGTTGATGTAATTTCTGCATCACCTTTTGACATTAATATATTTTAAAAAACATTTTATTGTCCCCCATAGTTCTCACCAGCTTCAACTCCACTTGAACTGTGGCCACACAAGTTTTCTCCCCAGACTGTCAAGCAGCATCCTTGTGTGCCTTACATGATCTGCCTTTGCTTCCACTGGCCATATTCTTTCTTTTTTGCTTTATCTCCAGAAGAATATTCCTGTCAGCCATGCTGGCTTTCTGCACCTCACCTGTTTGACTTTGGATTTGCCAGGTCCCATGCCTTTAGAAAGTGGTGCCTAAAAACTAACCAGCACTGATGGATCCCAGCATCTTCAGAAGCACTTTCCCAGAGAACCTCACTCCCTAGCTCTGTCGGAAGCCTCAAGTCTACTCTCACAACCAGCGTTGAAGTTTTCTTGGCACTGGCACTATTCCTTCTGTCAAGGGAGCTTTTAAACTCAATTGCTTTGTGGTCACTGTGGACAAGACAGCCACCAATCTCCATTGCACTCATCAGACCCACTCTGTTAACACCAACAAATCAATGAGGGCATTTTTTCTAGCTTGCTCCCTTGGTGTTGCAGCATCCCTCTTGTTAGAGGGTAGAAATGAGCCAAGACACAGACTTCTTGTTTATCACAGCATGAAAAGGGTCCTGGTTTATTCCTCTTTGCAGCTTACCCATCCTGACTCCAACTACTCACTGATTCTGGCTGCAGCAGGCTACTAGTGTAGGTTTCCATTGCAGCCTCTGATTGCTGGATATTTCCAGCTAAACTGACTGCAGGTATTGGTTTGCAGAATGAATGCAGGCTTTTACCCAGCTAAATTGTGACTACAGGTTCCAACAACAGGCTCTAACCACAGACCTAGACTGACCCTACAGCAGCAATTCTCTCTGCCCAGAACCCTTCTTCTTCTTCATGATCTTCTTCATGAGGGGTCTCACTAGCTAATGCCCTCCCTTTTATCACACTAATCTTTATTGGCTATAGCTGTGACTCATCGGGGTGAGGCTGTATTGGGTAATTAACACAGCTATTACTTATCAGGGGCAAGGTCACTGTGTTCCCTTCTCCTACACCTTTGTACCTGGGCCATGAAGTTATCATCTATAAGCCTTAGGCATCTTCCAGACCTGTTTGTTCCAGCTGTGTGATGCTCCCAGTTAATTTCTGGCAAGTTGAAGTCTTCCATAAGGACAACAGCACTTGATTTGGAGGTGTCTCTCAGTTCCTCAAAGAATAATTCCTTGGTGTCATCATCCTGACTAAGTGGTCTTAGCCAGGATGATTACACCACATTACTTGTTTGTCCCTTAATCCTTACCTAGAGACTCTCAAGTGTGCCATTGCCAACTGTAAGTTCCATTGTTGTTCAGATTTTATACTCCAGTAGTCTATGACTTCTCTCCTGGTGTCATCCCTATGGCTTAAATAACTTGAGGGAGAGGGGGGACAGCATGCACATAGTAAACCTCAAACTCTTTTCATTTATATTGAAACATAGGACTGCAATATTATGCCTGAGCTTTTCCTCTTTCATGCGTTTAGAATTTTCACTTTCAAAAATACTATCCTTTTATTTTCAACAGCAACCTGCTTAGGAATGCTCAACTTATTTCTCTTCACATTCTAAAAAGTTCCCTGCTATCTAAAAGCATCTTAGCTATTTATTGGCTCTTCTAATTCCCACTTTAAAATTTTAATCCCTACATAACCACTACTAAACTGAAAGGGTGGATTATTCCTACAAAGATTTTGAATTTAAATGTGTTACTATTAACATATATATAACTCCTCATAGAACCCTTTTCCTAACTGCATCTCAAACTAGACCTTGTGTACTGCTCAAGGCTAAAATAGAGAGATACTGATATTTTTTCAGTTCCATTAACAGTGATTCTGAAAAGCAACCATTTATGAAATTTAAATGTCTGCATCATCATCCATCGGAACACTCATTTAGTCAAAATAAGCACTTTGCATAATTTTAAACATCTGCATTTCACGCTTTTTAAACAGTAGATTTTTTGCGTATAAAGAATACACTGCATTTCAAAGCCATTAGATATTTAAAAAAAAGCACATTACTGCAGTTTACATTGAGAACAAAACCCAAACCCTAAATGAGTCACACAGAATATTTTTAAAGCCTTTTAGAATAAAATTCTTAACCAATGTTTCACTTTAAGGGTCACTCAAACATGAACTATAATATGAACAATCCTGTTGTTACCAAAGTTTGTTTCCATTGTTAAGGCAACTGCCTATTTCCTTCAACTAGCAACAATAACAACCACACACACCATTTTAGACAAAACAATATGAATGGCTTGCCCAGTTAGATGAACAAAATTATCTGATTTTACCAAACAGAGATGTAAAGCCAGTGGTACCGAGGTACTATGACAACCCATTGGGTAGAAGTAATTACATGAAGATTAATTTGGGTAAGAAAAGGATGGAGATGAGGAGGGATCAAGATGAATCAACAAGAAACAAGACCAGCAAAATTGAGAGAAGTCAGGGAATAAAAGAGACCTGACACATGTAGACAAGCTACTGGTCATTAGGTTTGTCTGGCTTATCTTATTCACATTTATGAATGCTTTTTGTGTGTTTTTGCAGGTCTCTGCAATGGCTAGTCATCCCTGCAATATGTGTGGTTGTGTCTGTATATCTGTGTGCCCACTGGGAAGTAGGCTGGCTAGAGACTGCCTGCAGAGAGAAGCTGCCACCTTGCATCCAGCAAGGTTCATTGGATCAACTACCATCTAAACAAGTCATTATTTTAAGTCTGAACTGGCTAACATTAATTTCTTTAATTTTGTGGGATCAATTCACAATTTCTCTATCACTAAATATGAGGAAAAATGAAAATAGATGATCATATGATCCATTGTTCTTGTGTCTCTTCTATATTATTTTTCTCCCTCATCAGTTTGCCAGAGCATTTTAGCATTTTATTTGGTTATTTAAACACACTAGGATAGCTATAAGAGCATTCAAAAGGGAAATAAAAAAGAATTTTTTCAAGTAATTTTAAACAAATTAATGTAAGCACTACTTTATGCAGTATCTACTAGGTTTGAAGAATCAGGACAGAATAAGGTTTGAGTTGATTATAATCTGTAACACAGATATCAATTCCATCTGCCAGTAATAAATGATGGCCAACCACTGCTCAAATAACACACCAGTATACTCGAATACGTCAATACATTTTGAAAAAAGCATCCACGATCCTTTTGGAAATTCAACAAGGAATTTCACAGTTAATTCCAATGAGAGAAACAAACTATTTTGTATTATCAGTACAGCCCCATAGTTTCTGAAACACATGTATGCCTATCAACCTTAAAACAGTGTTCATGGGAATATATAAGAATATAATGAATTGTGAGAGTTTTAGATTGGATTTTACTTGAGTGCGCTGTGCTATAGGCCAACTTCTATTGATTACTCTTTCTAATTTACTACAACAGCACTTTTTAATCACAACAGGATGAGAATGCCCAACAGCTAAGAGAGCATGAAAATAAACATTCCAAGAATTCTGCATCAAACTTAGCAAGTCTACTTTATTATTTATTGTGTTTGGTTGGTTAGCTGGTTTGGTTTCTTTTAACTTTGTTTCTTTTTTTCTCAGGTCAATTTGCTCTACCAGTACTGGTAGAAAAGACAATTTTTACACAGTGTTCACAGGATGGTATTCTAACTACACTAACATTTACCCTCAAAAAAAATACTTTACAGATGAGAAAGTGAAATATTCATACTTTTTCAGTAAAAGCGTACAATTTGGTGCAATGCAAGTCCAGAATTAAGGTACCTGAAAAAAGCAGATATATAAAAAAGGTTAAAAGGTACCTTTAAAGTCTAGTAGACCAGTCATTTCATGCAGGTAAAATTCCACATAAGAAAACTAAGAAAGTTTGGAGATGAAGAGTAAAGATGAAGCCAGATGGATTTAACATTAAAAAAAAACTAAAATAAAACCCTCAGTCTATAATATTGCAAATGATGAGACATTAATGATTACCTGACAATGAGTACACCATCTTTTGATGGACATGTGAAAATTCATCTAGAAGTGACTGAATCAATAAAGGCTGGCAAAGTTTTTTTAAGAAATACAAGTATATAATGTACATTATATAAAAAGACAGAATTTGCTATACAATATAGCAAGGACGATTATGGAAGAAACAGATGGGAGACACTGGTTATTGTGTTCCATGATCCAAATTCTGTTGAAAGGAAATATGCACATAAGCTTTTCCAACTAATTAAACATTGTTCAAACTCATAAATCAAGCAAAATCAGTGTATCATTTTAGAAGTTTAAAATTCTAATCTTACTTAGAAATGTATTCAGATCTCAATTCACACTCTTACAGAAAGACTTTTACTGAATTCAAAGGAAGATTAATTTGTGACCTAGCCTGCAATCAGTGCACTTGAATAATGTCTCATTGAACTGTATGCCTGGTTCACCTGTACTCAGCTGTAGAACCTGAGTCCTTGCAAGTTCTTCAAGACAGAAGAAATATCTAAATCATTATCTTTATTTTGGAAGGAAAATCATGTATTTGCCTAAGAAGAATTTAAAGATGTCACAGAAACTTCACATTGAGAAAAGACAAAGTACAGAACTAGATGACATTGGATGTTCAGTATGACAATTTTCTTCTATAATAGCCATTGATCATTTACAAGTGCTATATAATTTGAAATTAATGCATCAGACTTGGGTACAATACAGTCCTTCTGTAACTTGTCTCCCTTGACACAGACCTAAGCAGGTATATATTTAAAGATTTTTTTATATATAAAATTGAACAGACTAAATATGAGGCGCTAGTTCAGGATTTGTGATAATAAAATGTCAAAGAACAAGATGCAAGCTGGTTTTTTTGCTTGAGATACTCAAAGAATTAATTTTATGCTGGCATATACTGTAATTAGAAATAGCTCTGTGCATCATGATTAAACTAGTAGCTATGGAAACCAAAGCAGACTAGAATAAGTGTAAAAGCAGAATAGTGAATAAGCCAATCATAAAATTCCTTTAATCTGTTTATTTTTAATCCTTCTTGTAATGCAAACTGGAATACTAAGGGTCAATACTACTCCCTTTTTTTATTATTTAACCTTTGTACATTTGGAAAGAACAGTACTCTTTCCAAACTACTCCCTAGGTATTCAATTTTGTTTCCACTCCAGAACTTCTCTACCCACACAGTCTTAGGTGTTAAAAGCACACCATCTTAATGATCCATTCTGTATCAATTAACTGTATATATTTATCCCTTTATGAAATTAAACCTCTGTGTTTTCAACAGCCTAAAATCTCCATGGTTCTCTATCCCCTTAGCTATTCCAATAGCCATCTGCTTGAACATGTTCCAGTTTAGCAATCTCCTGATGGGTATGGAGGAAGGATGGATGTATCTCTGAGCTGTACTCACCTGATGCAATCTCAAGTACTGAATGAGGGGGAAGAATCACTTCCCTTGCTATGCAGGCTACCCGTACTGTGACCACCAAGCAGGCAGACTGCCTTCATGCCACAGTGCTGACTCGTTTAAATTCTCACTCAGCCTCCAGTCTTTTATGAAAGAGCTGTTTCATGGCAAGTCACCCACCAGCCTACGCTGCTGCCCGGGGTTATGCCAGCTCAGGTCTGTCCTCACCAAATTTCACCAGGTACCTTACAGTCAGGGCAGCTGAGGTCCTTTTGAATGCTATTTGTGTATAGACTGACTTGCCTTGCCACCCATTCTGCTGTCATTCACAAACAAAAAGGCACTTTCCCTGCCATCATCCAGGTCAATGATGAAAATGTTAAGGAATATTTTCACAGTATCAACCTCTAAAGTGCAGCCACTCCTTAGACATCAAGCTGTATGTACACCTCTGTCCTTTGAGACATACAGCGCAGCTGCTTTCCCACCTGTGTTGCCGCCACCAGTCCCTAATGCTTTAAGAAACCATGTCAAAATACTTGGTTAAGTCAGGGTAAACAAAATTGTTTGCCTGTTGTACCCTCATCTACAGAGACAGGTACCTCGTTACAGAATGCAATCAGGTTAGTCAGACACAGTTTGTCCTCAGTAAAGCCATGATGGCTGTTATGAATCACACTATTTATCTTGCTGTGCCTAATTATGGCTTCCAGGAAGATTTATTTCATAATCTTCCCCGGAACTGAGATGTGTGTTGTGTACAGTTCTCTGGATATCCTTCCTTTTCCTCTTGAAAGTGGGCATATTAATTAACTTTCTCCAGTTACTGAAGACCTCTCATAATCACAATAATCTTAAAAGAAAAATAAAAAATAGCAATATTGAATGCACATCCAGTAGCCTCAGTTTGCTCATATGAACCCTTAACTCAGTCTTCCTCTCACATAGTTAGCAATCCTCTCCCCCAGACTTTCCCAAGAGGCACAGAGGTCTGGGAGGCTAGTGACCAGAGGCTAAAAGAGATCACCTTAAGATTTTCAAATCTTAACATGGAAAAAAAAGTAGGTATATTAGCTATATTACATATTAGCAAACTGTACCTGCCTTCAGACAGGGACAATTTACGACACTCAGTGTCAATATTTGGTACATTATTGGGCCATTAATATAAGAGAACTGTTCAAAAAGTACACTTTTCTCAGAAGATGACTGTTGAAGGGGATCTGGTCCAAGCCATTCTCTGGGCTATGGCAAAGGATGAATAAACATTTCAGATACCATGCTTAATATCAATATTTTCAGACAGACTTAAACAGTTTCCTGCTATGAAAGACCTGACATTGACCTGGTCAGAAAGTATTTAATTGTTGATCAGTATCATGCTTTGAAATGAAAAAAAACCTATAGATCAAACTAAAACTCATTGCTCAAACAATACAAAAGCAGATAAATCTTACACTTCCAACTCTCTTTTCAAGAAAACACTTGGTCTACTAAGTTCCATTTCATAATTCTCAGTGTTTTCCTGGGCTACTCCTCCTGCTGCCTCTCAACACCAGTGCAAATATTCATAAATCAAAATAGGAAGAGCAACACTTTGAAGGACAGAGACTTTTTTTCCCTGCTACCTCTGCCTGGATTTTTTGCTTCAAAATGTGCTTCCTACTATTGTATCTCCTCTACTCCATATCTCCTCTAACATCTTCTAAAGGAGGAAAATCTAGTAGAACCAGTGACAGGACCTCATCAACACTCATCATACTAGCATCACTTGGGTGAGAAAAACTGTCATTATGATCATCTTTAAATTCAACATCTGTGTCCTGTATGGTGACTACATTCACCAACTTTTCCTGCATTTGAAGTCACACCTTCATCAGTAGAGACAGGTAATAATTTCTTTGGAACTTTGGGAAAAAACAGTTACCAACAGAAACTGGATTTAGTTTTGCAACTGTATTTTCACAGCTGGAAGAGAAGGGAATGCAAAAGTCCATACCTACAAAAATATCCTGACTACCCATGTCCCATGACCTAAATAACTTTTAAATTGAGGAAAATTTTGAAATTTTTGAGGAAAAAATCTCCAGTTACTATCTTTACTATGTTATTGAAATAATTATAGTTTTAAAAGTCAGCTGAATTTTTTTTTTCCTCTCAGAATACAGGGATTCTGTCAATGAATCTAAGTGATTTGGGGAGAAAAGCAAACCAAAAGGCATCAGTAAAATGGATTAGTATTCAGGATAAAGAAATCATGTCTACCTAGGATACCTGTGAAATTTTATCTGTTTTGTTAAAGCCAGGAGTTCTCAACATACATGTCATTAGCAAAGTATTTTCAGTATTATCAGTATTTTTTCTTATTCCCGTATCAGTCCCTTTATTCCCTTTATTAATTTATGCTATCATCCTCTCTTTCCCCATGCTAATAATTTCCATGATTGCACTAGCTTTCTCACACAGTTTCAAAGCATGTAACAGAATACCCTAATCAGTTTCACTATTAGCAACAGGATTGTCACAAAACATCAAATTACTCAGGATGATATTGCTATAAAAGGGTTTGAGGTTTTTTCACACTTGAGAGCATGCTTTGTTTCTAAGATCACCAAAATGTTGCATATTTCACAAGCAAAATTTTGAAACAAGCCTTCTTCAACATGCTGCCTTTGCATCCCTACTGGCAGCATATTTTTTTTCTTTACCAGAAAATTGATTACTGCAACTTTGTTGAGCCACTGTCTACCCAGCTCTTACCACTGGACTATTTCATGTGCCTACAAAGACAGAAACAATCACCTTCCAGGACTATTACTTTTGGCAATTGCATTGGGTTTGTGCAGCAAGGTTTTGTAACAGGGGAGGGGGGCTAGAGAGGACTTCTCCGACAATCTGATAGAAGCTTTGGTTTTGTCCAATGGAAGCACTGTTTTTCATACGAACGGCATTCCCCTGTGAACTGAAACAGCTCTAATCAATCAGGGGAAGGGGAAAAAAAAAAAAAGCGCTCTTTTGCTGTTTTTTTTATGATGGGGCAGCGACTCGAATCAAGATCGACAATTTTGACTTCAAGAAATTCCTGACATTAGGAACTGCGTTGCCTTCTGTGCCCAACCGCACGACGCGCTCTCCACCAGAACGTAAACTATCCTCCAGCTCTCCACCTGCAGGAGGCTGCGGGAAAAACAATCTCCCTTCCGCGCTCAAGGAAAAAGGATTTCCACTCCCTTTAAAAACAGATGACGTAATCCCCACTTTACATCCCCCCCCCTTTTTTTTTGGCGGGGGGTGGGGCGACGTTTTGTTTTGTTTTTCCAGAGAACAGAGATAACCACCACACGCTACTGGAAAGGGGAAGACAGAATGAAACACAGCAAAGGAAGGGCGGGACACCGAGACACACACGCCTGAGGAGCAGCGCCATGGCGGACAGCAGCCCCGCGCAGCCGCAGCCGACAGCGCGCGCCCCCTGCTGGCCGCGCCCCTCGGCAGCGCCTTCGGCATGACGTCACCGCTGCAGCGGCTCCGCTCTGCCGCCCGCCCACCGTCACAGCGGGCAAATATTCCCGCAGTTTGCACCCTGATCTTGTGGGTTTTGTTTGTTTGTTTGTTTTTTTTTTCTCTCTTTTCCTCTTTTGGTGCATCTTTTAAGTATCTGGTCTGAAAAATGTTGGTATCGGCGCATTACCAGCTTGTAAAGAAAGCCTTAAACAACACCTCGCATTGGACAGCCGTCGGCTCAGGTTATTCAGCAGAGCCGAATCGGTGATGTCACTGGCGTACACTGCAAACCAAATGTGAATTACATTTCTGGTGTGCAATAAATAAACAAGCCTTAATGGAGTGCAGAGCTGATGAGGCAGTCGGCAATACTAACACTCCCCTGTGTTTTACAGCGCTAAGCGCCATTTCTCAGAAAAAATCACAACATCCTGCCATGCAGGTAACACGAGCAATTTATAGAACATCGCTCCCCCCCCATTAAAAAAACAACCCGAGAGCAAAATCAAACACAGCCAAACAACAACCAAAAAAAAGCGCGCAGAAAACAAACAAAACCCTGAAAACCACCCCACCGCTCTCTGCGGTGGGTTGATTCCTCAGCAAACAAGATAATATTACTCTTCCAGATTCCCCTGTCAAATACTCAAATACTCTTGAAAAAAACACATCTCCATCCACAAATCCAACCTTGCTATTTGCTGTATTTCTCACTAGTGTTGAATGAAACTGTCAAGTTCCACAAGCAGAGTTTGTAGGATCAGGAGATGGGGTCTCTCAGCAACAAGGCAAAAGCATTGACATTGTTACCGGAGACAAGTGCTCTGAAAGTTGCAGGGTTTGCAGTCAGAGGGGAAAAGATTTATTTTTTTCCCAGATCTACAGGTAAAAATATCACAGAATAAGAACATAAAGAAAAAAGTGAAAAAGGGGCGGGGCAGGGGGGGGAGAGTAAAAACAGGTGGGAATTGAAAAAAAAATCCTTATACTACTTGAAGATAAAAGGGAAGATTAGAATGTTCTACCTGCTTTTAAGTTTCAGTTATGCAGCAAAGAGAACATTACAACAATCATAGAGTGTGTACATCATCTGCTACAGAATAAATACTAGATTTGGCTTCTACTGAATGTACTGGTGTATCCACTGACAGTGGATTATGAAATGTTCAGCATTATGAAAGGAAAAAATTAGCTATTTTGTTGAGGGGTACATTACTCTTATGTTCAGTTCATTTAGGCAAGTTGAGCATATATTTGCTATTATTTAACAAATGTGGCAGACTAAAAAAATGGGTTTGACCCTTTTTCAGTGTTGCATTATATGTTATGACTCATAGAACGCATTTATCTACTATAGTAGCTCTGCTGTACTTTCCTAACATTATGTTTGATATTTCAATAAATTCTATCATGTTGAAAGTGTGTTGAAAACAGACCTTATTTTTCTGTTTCAAGTATGTCCAAGCACAATCTTGTCCCTGTTGAAATCGGGCAAAATTTTTGACATAATGAAAGGTGGGATTCATTATGCTTGGATCTTGCTACTATAAAATTCTCTAAAAGGCAGCTTTTAAAATTTATTGCTTCTATAAAAGGAGTTATAGCGTTATCCTTACTTTATGTAGATGCCATGATGCTCCAGATGTGAAAGCAACAAGATCTCAGTTCTGGAACTTGGTCCTGTTACAGTTACATCCACTGTGTTGCTTTCTTGGAAATGTCTGATTTAGCCTCCAGAGATGAATAAGAAAGCATTAAGAAATTATACCTGCATGAAAGCACTTGACAAGAAACATAATATCCTACTTTATTCAATGAAAACTGAAGAGTTTGAATGGCATCAGGAAGCAAGCAGGAGGGAAGGGCAAGGAAAAAAGATCAAAAGAAAACCTAATTAAATAGAATTGTTCTTTAATCTTCCAAATTTTTTTTGCATATGAAGGATTAATGCTCGTAATGTCTTTCTACAGAAAAAAAAAGTGTGTGAACTCTGACTTTTAATTCTTTAGCAGAACTGTCACAGCCTGACATAATTTTACTGTGTATTGACTATATTACCATCCCTTATTTAAGATGTCAGATTTTACTTATAATCAAGAGATAACAGTAGAAGATGAAAGAAAACCAGAGAGAATTCTTGCTAAGGAGAGGCTAGACTGAGGTAGATTTAAACACTGAAAAGCACAGTAGGAAGAGGGCTAGAAGAAAATTAACTATGTACCTGGTCACTGAAAGGCTTCTCAAGGATAAAAAAGTGCAGATGAGGGACTGAAAGAAATAAGACGGAGGCAGAACAGAAGGGTGGGATATGGAAAGAACATTAAAGAAATTATTTCATAAACCCAAGAGGGAAGAGATCAGAATGTAGTTATACAATTTAATGTACTGACAATGAACAGGACTACCACAAAACTGGAGTTTCAGCAAAGACAGAAAACCCAATTTCCAATCTCCATCTCCTGAAGTGGTGATGTCTGGCCCACAAATGCCACATGCTCTGTAGTGTCATCCTACAGCATCACTGCATGGCCCCTGCCCACAGCACACAGCTTTACCACAGATCCCTGTTCTGTGCCACACCCCAGGGGGCTCCATGGCCCACACAACTGCTGGCACTGGACACAACACTGTATTTGAAATCATCTCATTCCACCTCATCTGGATCCAGCCGCTGCTGTTTGAGCCTGACAGACTTTCCTAGCCAAAGGGATGATTTCAGTCTTGGTATCTGATGATAGATCTGGTTCTTGTGGTGGCAGATGTGGGCCTTAACAGTGCCACAATATCAAAGTTCATTGGAAGTGTTAGGAGCTTGCAGCATGAGTAACAATAGATTTAAAACAAAACAAAATTATGGTACAGCTGGCATCTATTGTTGCTTTTGAACTATTCTTGCTATTAAAGCTGTTGTACAGCTTCTTCCTTTCTCCCAGCAGACTTACTAATAATGAGTAGAAAATACGTCCATCATTAAAGACCTGATATTACCCCAGCTTTTGCAGTTATCTAAAACCAAAAAGAATTGATTGCCTAGTTGCTGTAAAACAAAATTCATTACACATAGAGTTTCTCATATCTAATCTATTAGTTCAAAACAGTGTCAAGATATTCAGAAGAAAAAGAGAGGCACCTAGTCCACAGGATAAAAGTGAGATGTGTTCACAGGTTAAATGTGAGATGAGAAAGTTTAATTAGAAGTGCATGAAATAAAGTATTTGAGACAAAATTGCTACCTGTGAAATTAGAGGTGTTGTTAGTGGGGTTGAATGCTAAAACAATTTATACCCTTTCCCTTTCTTTCTTATCTCTGAAGAAGAACATGCAGGAGAAGAAAGAAGAAATTAAGAGGGAGAACACACTGTACTTTTACATCAAAGGGTCCATTGAGCACATCTTACAGTATCCAGCAGAGCTAAAAAAGTTAATTCTTGGGTTTATCATCTTAGGTTTATGTATTTGATATTTCATGATGCAAAATTGATGGTTGGACTTGATGATCTTGAAGGTCTCTTCCAACCCTGATGATTCTGTTATTCTATAAAAATCCTATAGTGGGTCACTACAGAAGACATTGTAACAAGGAAATAATGATTTCAAGTAGAATCTCAATGGATTAATCATAGCTCTTGGTTGTGGAGACCCATATATAGACCTGAGTTACTGCTGTAGGGCCTGAGCACATACCATTACATTAGTAGATACTACCTTTAACAAAAAAGGCTTGTATGTACTGTTGCTAAGAGCTTGTTCCTATACAGATGTGTAAGAGCATAAAGTTCTCAGGGAACCTCTATTCCAGTGCATCAAATTTATCTATTCTGATCTATAATAAAAGGAGTTACATAAAATTACATTTGCAAGCTCCCTGCATTTTCTACCTCAAAAGAATTCTGCCAAGCCACTTGGAACTGTACAGAACAGAAAGGGAAGCAGAGAAGCCTCAACACTTTTTTGATTCTAAAATATTTGCCCCTAGGTTAGTTTTTTCTCTTCTCTGTAGACTAGAAATCCCACCAGTATTTCTGAGGGAAAAAAAAAAAAAAATCAGAAAAGGAGGTGTTTTGCATTACAAGATGCTGGTCCATTATGCTCCCAGTTGGAAAGGCACTTGAATTCTGCAAAGTATAAGTTAAAATGCTCTTTATAATAGCTAAAAAAATAAAGAAAAACAGACTAGTGCAGGTAATTTTACCTTCCTTTAGATGCTTAGAGCTCAAAGCTGTGCAGCATTGAACAGGCCCCTGGTCAGTGTGCAGCACACCATGGAGACCCTGCCTGTAGAAAAGGCTACCCCATGTTGGTCACTTGAGCTACTATAGGATTTTTTTACATATATATAGAACTATATTCATTACTCCTACTCGTGAACAGGAAAGATATCTTCAGGAAAACTTCCTAATGCACTTCTAGATAATGGCAAAGCCATCAGGTGCCAAGTGGGAGCAGGCTTGCAGTCTCCTCTGTCACAATGAGCTGGCTGATAGTGTTCCACAGCCACAGGCTTGAGAGCCTGGTGGCATGTGCAGCACAGCACAGACCTGAGCCTTCTCAGGTTCCATGTTATCTGGGCCAGTAGCCCTGCAATATGCAAGGGTCTTATGGTGAGTATCACTCCAGGACAGAGGTGTTATCTAGCCTAAACATCTGCTGCCACTAAAACTCTGGAGGTGGTTTAAATTTAGGTGTTTTAAATTCCTATTATAGTCAGTAATGATCTAATCAATCCATTCAATAGATTAGAGCAAACAACTAATTTTATCCTAAACTCTTAGTCTCTAGGAAACTGAGCTACTGACAGGGGGCCTCCTGTGGGAAAGAACAGTAATGACCTACTGGCCCAGCACTTCAAAGTGAATCTCACCCAAGTGCTAGATTTGGTAACCAGAGCCTGTCTGCCAGTCTGTTCAGAGTAGTGATTATCCCTGGTTACTGCTTTTTGAAAACTACCACTAATCATCAGCCAGGAAGGGTCCGTCACCTTCTTCTTCCTCATGCAGTGGCTGTTCAAAGTCTACATTGTGCAAGTCACTAAGGAAAAGTGGGACTTTCTGATTTTGCCTGATCTTATTTGCAAGTGTTGGACTCATTGCATTTCATTTCCTGAAATGAATTCTAGGCAATCCCAATGCCATAACTATCAACAAACATCACCACTGCCAAGGTGGTACTCTGTTAAATTCCTCTGTTAAAATAGTTTATGAAATGTTACTGATTTTAGTTACAGCAGAGACTCTATGCACCTAATAAAACAACTGCTTGAACACAATGAACAAAGCTTATTTCAAGTATTTTCTCGTTTTGACACTTTTCAGTAAGAACTTCTTAAAAAAACCAGGGGAAGATAAGCACCAGCCTGAGTCCCCCATGAAATCATTTGCTGAATATAATTTCTACCTCAGTTAACATGAGGTAGAAAGGCATATGTTCCCTGCCAGGCAGCAAGTGAATAGGATCACTAGTGGGGAAAAAACAAAAACAAAAACAAAAACATTTTTAGTGAGAAATTAAAATAATATTTACATATTCCCACCAGAGGTCACTCATATCATAGGAATAAAATGAAAGTTACCAAAATTCTAAGTACTCATTGATTCTACATATGATGGAAATTGAAATTTCATTTTCAATACATTTAAATTTCTATTTCTACTAGTTTTATTGAATATTCATAATTTGGATAAAGGTATCCTCCTTTAATAACACCAGTGCAGAAGAAAATATAGAGCTCTGGTAAGAATAAGAAATAACTAGCTGAATAAACTTCTGCTTAGCTTTCAGTGACTGAGAAAAAAACAAGAAAAAATTCTACAAAAAATTAGGGCTCTAGTCACTATAACTAGTGCTGTAGATAAGACTGTATATGGTGAACATGGATGACAAAAGAAAGCACAGCATTTCACCTTGATACTTTTATTTCTTGAACTGAAAGTCCCAGAGAAGCTAGAAAAAGTAGGATTTATTCTTAGTAGTCCAATAGAGCTAGGCACTTTGCATAGAGGAATTATTTAGGTATGCCTCTGTTAATCAAGACTCCTAATAGTAAAAAATTTATTTCTTTTCTGAGTAACTAAAATAAAACACAACAGAGATTGCAGTGCTAAATATAATCTCAGAATCCAGAGAAAATTACTTAATACACTCAAAGATGATTAGTTCTATTTAAAGAAAAGGTTTCTATCCTTAGCATGTAAAAGAGAAAGTATTAAAACTGTTTTCTGTTTTACATCTTTAACTTCTTTCTCTCTACGAAGCACTTCTTAGGCCATATCTGTTATACTGCTTCCAGTTTTGGGCCCCTAACAGAAGAAAGGCATCAACAAAGGGGAGTAAATTTGCCACAACATGACACGAAAGAACATCACAAGGCACGGTGCTGAGCAAGCAGAAAAAAGGGGCTAGTTTATTTACAAACTCTATTTTATAAAGGTGCCTGTGGATTGGAGGATGAAATCCCACCTCCTAAACACATTGGTCAAGACAACTGTCAATCAACTTTCTCCTCCTACCTAAAAATATGTAAACAACAAAGAACAGTTAGGAAAACAAAGCTATTGTTTATAGTACAAGTGTGGGAAAGTAGAAGTTGACTCCAATGTGAAACACAATTCAGAAGGCTTAGAAAAATCCTCAAAACCAGGGTGACATAAATTCAGTGGAGGACTGCCAAAGTAAAATCATGAGCGATCTGGCCTGTTCTCATAGTTCAACCAGCTTTGAACAGAGGTTTGACTAGATTGTCTCAGAAGGTCCTTCTAATCTGTATCATCCTCTTTTACTATATTATGATCCTGTGAACCAGTCCTTTGATCCACAGACAGACTTTTCTATGAATAACCTCTAGGCAGTTCCAGTCACCCTAGGCCAGAAGAATGAAGTTTAACTAGAAAAGATAAAGGCAACAAGTGTGGAAATTTGCATTTATCAGTTAGATCTTATCAAAGAGTGAAAATAGGCTAGATGTCTTCAACTGGTGGAAGGGTTAGCTGAAAAGAGCTAGGAATGCATGAACAGACAAAAATTGAACAGAAAATTATTTGCTATCTGTCATTAAAAAGGGAGCACATGGATTTCCAGATGGATATTTTAAAAATAACAAATGCAAATGCTGACTTTAAAAGTAGTGTTCAGTGTTGTGGTATGTTTTAGAGATCAAAAGTCTAGGATGGTAGATAAATGTACAGGGTACATAACCATGACCTTTAATGCAACATTTAGCATAAGAATCTCTTAGTTTATAATTGCCAAAAGATACAATATCAAGAGTAAAAGAATTAATTTCTTTTCCTTATGTGTTTTGCATTTAGTTCTGCTAGAAACTTTTCTTGAAGTATAATACTTAAGGGCCTTTTGTTCCGTCCTCTGTCAGCACCCACTTCTTGTACTGACTGTTGTTGGATTTGGAAAATAGATAGCACTTGAGACTACGACCAAGGATGGTTGCTATGTTCTTCAACATCATTTAGGTTAAAACATTGTGTAGTTTTCTCAGGAAGGAAGCAAATTAAAGCTTCACTGGCAGGTGATATATATTGTCAATTTTTTGCCCAGTAAATCATAGACAAAGTGGTTCCTTATCCATGTTTTCTCAGTTCCTTCTGCTAAAGAAGAATTTGTCAGGAATTACATGGTACAACAAATCTTCTCAAGCAACACATTGCTTTTTTGCAGACAGTAAGGTAAGAAGACATTTTTTTTCTTATTTGAGTGTGCATGCATATCAGGTTCAGTGGATTGTGTTAGCTTTATTGAAAGAAATCAAGAACTATCTTTGGGACTGTAGTTTCATGGTCCATTGGGTACCTTCCCATTGTTTACATCACTCTGACACAAACATAACAATGGTGATAAACTGAACTGGAGCAGGAAATTCTTCTGTCTGAAATATGATTCGAGGAAAAATACTTTTCACCAAAAGTTCCACGCTGCAAACCACCATCCAGTTGGAGGATGGAAACAGCTGCGCAAACAGTTGGAGGAGGGAAAAAGTAGAAGAGAAAAACAAGTGGATGTTGCCTAATAAGTGTCTGTGAATCATGAACGCACATATGTACGTGATAACCCCAGGTGGAGAGGGATCTGGTGAAATGCTTTTCGCGACTCCTGTTTGACGGGATTAGTGCGTTTGTCTGCAGTTCCTTTCAGTCCCTCAGCATGGAGCCACGGTCTCTGCGAACGAGGTGCAGCTACAGCTAAATGAGTCAATACTCATGTCGCTTTACAGTGCTTGGCTTGACAACTGGGACGTCTGGGGACGGACCAGCGACCCCCGGAGATCCTCGGGGAGCGCCGAATCCGCCCTTCCCGCCTGGCGCTGACTTCTGGTGCCCTCACAGTAACGGGGAATGCGGCTTCCGAGCTCGGAAACCTGCCCTTCCCGGCCGCCGCCCGGCCGGAACCCGCACTGACCAGTCGCACAATCACAGCATCGCTAAGGTCGGGAGAGACCTTCGAGGCCGCCCAGCCCAGGCGGCAGGGCTGTAACCCCGAGCCCATGAGCCGCACCAGCCGGACACGGGTCTCGGTGCAGCGCGGGCAGGGCTCCGGCTCCGGGAGGGATGCGCGTGCGNGACGGTATTGTCGGGATTTTGCACTGCTTTGGGGACTGTCCTACTGTGTGTGTGTCGCTCTCCAAACGTGCCTGTGCAGAAACACGAACTTAAGATCGAGTAAAGGCGGAGGCAATAATTTTTAAAAGAAGCAGGTTGCGTGGCAAACGCTTGCCCTCCGCAGGGAGGGAGAGCTTTGGGCTTATTTATACTATAAAAGCTTTTCGCATCTGGGACAAATGCGGGGTGGGGGAAGCAAAATTAACAAGCTTAAGGATTAAAAATAATAATAATAATAATAAAAAAATCATTCAAGTACAAAAGCAAACTACAAGCTAAGTAAGTAAAGCTTATGAAAGTGAATTTAAGACAGCAGACTCTGCAAATGAAGAAATAAGTTTAAGGGTGTTTTTTCTGTTTAGTAAGTTCTTTTAATATCTTAGGAGATGTTGCTTAACATAGACACTGTCGTGCAACAATTTGAGAAACTGTTTTGGAAGGCTTGAAGATGGCAGGTATGGAATCAAAGTCTGAGAAAGATTTTTAGTTACTTGTAATGCTGTGAAGAACATAATCCTGGATTTTAGAATCAATAAAGATCATACTGTTCTTAACAACGAGTTTAACCATGGCATGATATAGAAAATAAATACTTGGAAATGTCCTTTTGCAACCCTGTTGCTTCAAGAGTCTCTTTCTGATTGCCATGCACATAGGCTTTCACAAATTTAATGGGCTAGGAAGTTCATTGTGTCTCTTTCTAACTAATTCCAGAATGTTTTTGTAGGAATGTTGAGCCTTCTGGTTTTGTACATTGTTTCAAAATTTTGCCATGACATGCAGCTACCTGCTATTCATAAGAGTATAAGAGGGAAATAATTCTGATAAGGAACACATATGGAAAACAGCAGGATGTTCTTCAAACTTTAATACAGAGTTATTTTGTTTTAAGTTGTTTCTCGTAAGGCGTACTTCCCACTGTTTTAAAAAAAGTTCAAGGTTCTAATCCTTGCACTTCCTAACTTCTGTAGTCCTAAAATAGGAAAAATACGCTTCTGTTGTGACATTTCTTCCCTAATTACAGGCACAACTGTATAAGTTAGTGATACCTTTCAAGGTTTCTGTTAGAGAGTAAGTGTCTTGCATGAATCAGCCTAGATGACTTTGTGTTATTGTTATTTGTATTTTCAATCTCAAAACTGTTCAAAAGCTTCAGTCAAGACTGTAGTCATCTTTGACAAATTGCTGTAACCCATATGGAGGGAGATATGGTGGTATAAAGAACTTGCAAAGGTAATATGGAATATGCATGGAAGAATACAGACAATGTAAGATTTTAAAATATCATTGGACTGTTGTTTTACTTACTGATTTTTTCCACTTATTAATTATTCTCCCTGATAAGATATGTACAGTCTTCTTCCTCAGTTTCAACATTCTCTGTGGTCTATTATACCAAATCTTGGACTCTTTGAGCAGCTCTGGCTGTTTAAAGGACCCATAACACACACTAAATTTGTCATTTGGTCCTCTGCTATGAGGTAAATTCCCACATAGCAAGAATAATATAAGAAGGTCCTTGATGAGTCCTAATGATCCATTTAATTAAGTATTTTATTTCTAGCAGTGGTAATAGGAAAGGGAAACTTTCCTATACCTTAGGAATAACTTGGGGAAAGCAGTATTTCCTCTTCTGCAGTCTGTGAATTTAAGTTAATGGGGCCAGTAAGAGTAACTTCACAACGTCCTGGCGGTGATGCTGTGTAACTGACATTATTTGTTTTATAAAGCAAAATATAGGCAGCATAAGTGGAGAAGTGAATATCAATATAACATTTGAATTACAGAAAGTGGCTACAAGAATTGTGAATTCCCCTGTAGGGTAGAGGCAATTCGGTGACATCCTATCACTCAGGCTGGCTGTTATTTATGGTAGCAGCTGAGCTGTTCTGTGGGCACTGGAGAAAGACAGAAGCTTTTATGGTAATGTTTTCCCCACTTGCACCCTATAAGCACACCTTGGCTGTATCCATTGGGGCCATTTGTTCCTTATCCTGTTCTAGTACTGGTTGGAGAATTTGGTTGCTCCGGTATGTGTGGGCTTTATTTGGTTATTAGTAAAGGCCTGTAGAACTTGGCTGATTTTTTAAATTTGTTGATAATATAATTTATTAGTTGTTGATAATATCATTTATTAGTTCTTGAGGCACTATCAAGTGTAGAAATTTGCTTCTTCCAGTTCTTTCTTTGTTGGTGTTTTAATTTATGCTGATGACTTTGACTGCACTGTTGTCTCTGCTAAGTCTCCTCCTTACATTTTTTCACTTGGGTTACTTTGTTTACTTGTATGTGGGAAACTGTGTGTAAACAAACAAGTTGATAAATAGTGATTTTTAACATCTCCATCAGTGGTGTGTGTCTTTATTTGTTGTCCAGTATCTAATTTCCTATTTAACAATGGTAGAGACTTTCAGAAGCAGTTGTTCAGTGGAAAAGGATTGATGTAATCCTTTTTTTTCCCTGGGCTGTGTATTAGAGGTCTTATATTGATGAGGTTAATACTGCCTTTCCCCTGCTTCATGAAGTTTTTTTTTTTTTTCTTAATGCTTCTACTGACTATAAATTTGCTTCAGGTTCAGGAATCTTTACCTACCTTCTAGCCAATGTGACCAATTTGAACCTAGCTGCTTAGTGTATATGATATCTTGATTCAAATAACATTTCTATATCTCTGATAACTGCCTCCTTGTTTCATTATTTTTTTTAAACTCCTCTATTTAAATGTTTAAATCCATGTCTCTTGAATGTGCTAACCAAACATAATGCATGAGTGTATAATGGTGTTAGGCCTCCTTCTGTGTTGACAATATCTTTCCTAACATGTTGTATATCTCTTCTGGCTACATCCTGTTGGTGGCCCATACTTTTCCCATGGTTTATTATATCCAGTGTTTGATTTTGTAAGGGTTTTTTTCCTCTTTCTCTCCTTTTGACTGATTCCATTCTGCTTGATGTACTATAGTTGCGTAGTGTGTGCTCAATTTCATGGTCTATTAAAACCCACCACCTCTGCTTGCGTTTTTTTTTGGGGGGGGGGGGG